>BFEA01000005.1:5310010-5326268 GCA_003427395.1 Chara braunii | reverse complement strand
GATTCGGGGTCCTCTCGCCCAGCGCAGAACAACCCCGTTTTCCAACAATATATAGATATATATTTCTGGGCGTTTTTTTTGCCCCCCCGGCTTACCTGGGCGGCCCCCCCGGGCCCGACCGCCCGGGCGTGCCCGGCTGAGCACCGTCCTCACCCAGAAAAAAACAATAAAAAAAAAGTGTTGTAGATATTTTTGAGATCTACAACCTTTTTTTTTTTTTTTGATGTTTTTCTATATTAAAAAAAAAACAAAAACATAGAAGTGCGAGGATCTGGGTCCTCGACAGGCCTAAGCGCCCCCTGTAACATCTGTGCCCGCCCTAAGAACTACAACTAGTTTAGATCGCACACATTGTTTCTGTCCAGCCGACCGAAGTTAGTTGTGTATCATAAATCGGTTGTGTGTCATGTTGAGGTAGGATTCAGTGTGGATTCTAGTTTAGATCACACACACTGTAGCTCATGAGTGATGCAAGCTGTAGTGAGGAGGAGTTGTTAGCGGTTGACCTTAGGGTCACTCGAAGAACTGCTCTCAGTCGACCCTTGACTTTCCTAGAGTTAGGTCCAGGATACGAGAGAAGACTGCAGAGAGAGGCTAGAGAGAGAACAACGGCAAGAAGAGCGAGGGTGGCTGAGGCCAGCGCTAGGTCTAGAACTACAGCTAGTACCGGTACGACCATGGCTACTTCCTCTACCATGTTGCAGACCTCTACACAGGCCAGTTCGTTAGGAGTCAGTCAGAGTGGTTCTCCGACTTCTGTTAGCCAGAGTGTTGGCTCGCAAGTCAGCCAGCAGACTCAACTCACGCCGGAGGATTATGAGATCCTCAAAGCAGAAAAACTTCAGGATGAGCTACAACGACAATTGGATGAGGCAGCAGAGAGAAGGAGAAGAGCAATAATGAGAAAAGTTAGTCTAGGTAGTAGATTGCAGGTACTAGGCAAGCTAGAAGCACTAGATGAGTCCGCACTTGATCCCGCTGTCGGGCGCATGGGTCCGGCACCGCACGTGGCAGCGCGGGACCCTCTCGGCCACGTCACGCAGGAGTTGGACCAACCTTGTCGCGAACACACAAATGGAGCTTCCTTAGGCCGCTCCGGCCGAGTGCGCCAGCCATACCTCCCTCGAGCCCCTACGACAGGATAGGGCCTACGCGAGGCACAACTTACCTCCACCTTACGGGAGTTGTCACCTCCCTTCGGTGGGCGTATCCCCGCCGAGCTACCAGTCCACAGTACGAAAGCTACTTGGTTGCAATCGTAGAGGTGGACCAGCCGAGGGCGTTTCTCGTTCGCTGTAGCATAGGGGGTACGCGCGGTAATACGCCTATCGGACCTGCACGCGAGCCGGCATCTTGGGGGGCTGAGGTCCCAAGCGCGACTCGTCGTCGGTCGACTAGGACGCATCCCACACACCACGCCCACACCACTTTACGAACACAAAAATAAAACACACACACACGCACACACAACACGACACAACACAAACAACGCGACAACGCTCCTAGTCCCTCGGTAGTCAACCCATAACTTTCTGATACGGAAATCGGATAGGCGTCGCGCGCGAGACTCAGCATAAAACCGCGCGGACGTAGGGCTAACTCATATCGACTCGCAATGCAAATGTGCGCAAGCAGTCGCAATGAAGGTGTGCTATATAGTACCCATGCTCATGTGGCACTCGTTAATCGCGAGAGTCGCGTTCGACACTGAAGTGTCGGCTGACAAGCGCCTTGAGGGTTAATCTCTCGACGCTGGACAACCATCATGCGCGGTTGAGGACCACACCCTCTTCTGCACCCTGTGCAGAGGGGTTGAGTAGACAGCTTTCAGCTGTCGTGGCGGTCGAACATCAAGGGGTTTGACTTTGACGGTTGCCACGGACTACAACGTCCAACCATACAAACTCTAAAAAGCAAGGGTAAAAAGGGAACCTCCCTTCCCTCTTGAGACATAATCCAGTTAACCCTTATTCACACTCACAGTAGGCCTCTCAAATAATCAAGGCACCTATAAATACGTAAGGGTTGATTATATGGGACGATCACTTCTCACAGTCACAGTGAGGGTCCTCTCAGCCATATATGTATGAAATCGCAAGCAATTACATTCAGAGTCCGAACCACAACCATACCTGCAATCACATCAAAGATTCAACCAGAAGTCCACGAACTATACGGGGTCAACTTCAACCATTCCTCGCACTCATACCCCTCGCTTTAGCCATACAAGCCTCACTCGTGCAACTCTTAAATAAATACTCAGTACTTTTGTTGGATGACCATTCAATGAAGTCCGGGTTAAAACACAGCAAAACAATTCAAATCTCAAGGCTAAGGCCTTTAGGTTGAGTGACAGGAGTGAATTGGAGTTGAATCGTAAACCGACGAATCGACAACCGACCTGTTATCAGTGATAGCAGAAGGTGATCCTCGTAGGATCAGGCTGAATCTAGTCCAAGTCCTGAATCAATCGACCCAGAAGACCTGTAACACATGGCAGGCCAATCCCCAAGCTAAATCTATAAGTCCTTGGAGGATAATCACGATCTCACTCCAAAATCTACCCAACTAACTAAGCTTAAATTTTCCCTTAAGCAGTGTCCAAAGCAAAGGTAGACCTTGGCAGAATCTCCCCCATACAGGGTGGATCGCCAGAATCGCCACCTGTCAAAATATAATCTAACTCCTCTAAATTAGGAAAATTTCGGCAGCGCTTCCCGTAGGAAAAGTGCCTTTTCAGTATTTATATCAGCCCGAATATGAAACCAAAAATAAGCTTTGACTTTCCAAAGTCCAATTTTGTCTAACTCCCTGAATTAGCAAAATTTTGGGCAGCACTCCCTTTAGAAAAGGAGACTTTCCAGATTTTTACTAAGTCATATACGAACCTTAGACAAGTTGAACTTTGAAAAGTCAAAAATTTGACAACTCCTTGGATTTGCAGAAATTTCGGCAGCGCTTCCCGTAGGGAAAGTAGCTTACCAAGATTTATACAAAGCCAAGTATAACAAAAGATCTCAGAAAATGTGAGAACTGATCTAAGTAAAAAACACTTAGCCCAGAAAATGCAGAAATTGAGCTAACTCCTATCGCTCTAGCACGTGGCGAGCCTCTAAAGCAACTACCTGTCAACTGAAACTTAGACCAAGTAGTAACCTCACTCAGCCACATGCAGGCCAAACCACAAAGGTAAGTACTCTCGCCACCCAAGTCAATTTAACAAACAATAGTTCATAGTCTTTCAATGATTTAACCCTTCATACCCAGCTTACATAGGGCATTGGGGCTGACCATTCGTCTTAGAAACAATGCCATCCCTCTGCCTTAGTTATACACGAATAGGTTGCACAACTACTTTTCTCTTCATTGGGCATGTGACTAAGCCATTCATCTTAGAAACCATGCTTAGTCGCCCTGAACTGTTTAAAATAGCCAAGTTATATATACCTTTCTTCACCTTAGTCTTCAAGAGGAGGGCATAGGGTTGGGCCATTCATCTTAGAAACAATGCCTGACTAGCCCTGTTCGTATATGAGTACATATATATACAACATTATAGAGAATCCTATTCCTTCGTTCTCATTATGGTCCTGAGGCCTCAGACTTAGACCATTCATCTTAGAAACAATGTCTAGTCCTCTGGCTCTGAATCCTCCCTCAGAATAAAAACAATCAAGGAGAGATGAGTCATTCATCTTAGAAACAATGCTCAGCTCTAGAAGCATTTAGTCTCTCAGATACAGGAGGGGTGCACTCAGACTCGCGTGAGAGGGCCTTGATGTCTTCAGCGCCTGAGGGCCCCGCAATGATGGCCAAGAGTACAGCTTGGTCAGCTCCCAAAGTCAAACAACGAAACCGGACTCGCCTGACAGACCCCCAACCTGCAGCGGTAGCCCCTCCTTTCTGCGTCGTCCACTCTCCACGCCGCAACACCTCTAGTCAGTTCCATCGCGGTCGCCCAACAGTCTGTAACAGCCCCTAGACGCAGCAGTAGCACCCAGCGGTGGCCAACAAAATCAGCAATCACCAACAACGGCATACAACGGCGGTCAACAGCAATCGCAGCAGTCCGTACACAGTCCGCAGCAGCCGTCTATGCGTAGTCCGCAGCAGACAGCAGCCTGCCACAGTGGTCGCATTACGTAGCAACGACTTACCACAGCAGGCCCACAGTATGCAATCTCGTGCAGCAGCCGGCGGCAGTGTGCCGCGGCATGCGGTAATCCAACAGCTAGCAACGGTTTATGCACAACCCGTTTTCATGCTGCTCTGCTCGAGGAGCTGAGCGGCACACCGGCATACAGGTAAGCCTGCAATCTCCGCCTTCTCACTTTCGTCTACCCCTCTTGTCGCCTCTCACTCCCTCCCGGTAGTTCGCTCGTTTCCTCGAATCTACTTAGTCGAGGATGCATACTAAGGAGGAGTCTGCCGCTCGTCCGTCGTTACCCCCACCGCTCAGCCTTGCCACTTCAAGTTTCAGTTCATCCCGTCTCTCTCTCCCTCCTTTGGTCTGCTCCTCGCTGCTTGGCTCCACGTACTGAGATGAATCTTCTGCTGAAATGAGAGTTTATATACTACTATCCAGACGCAGGTGCAGAGGACAACGAAAAGCTACTTCGTCGACGACGGGAGCATCTCACCATAGTACAGGTGAGCGCCTAACTCCGCAACCGGCCTCAGACCGCTCTATTACTAGGATGAGTAAAGGAAGACGGAATGAATCTTTTACCAACGTCCTGGTAGGTTCATTCCCCTCTCCAATACCCTTCCTTCACGCATCTGCCCCCGTTAGAACGAGCAATTTTCAAATGAACCCGCCCCTAAAACCCGGCAATACCCATTGCCACTCTTTGGCCAGCTTGTCTCAGCGCAGCCCATGAGCTCGAGGCGCCCAAACCGCCCTCCCATCATGGGATTTGCATGCACCCCCGTGCTTGCAATGTCCAAGAACCCCCAAATCGCAACTTTACTCACTCGCTTCCATCAGGGAACGAGCGAGGTACGGGGTTCTCATACCTGCCATAGTCGTTTTCTCCCGTACTCGACATCTCCGCTCAGTACCTCTCTCAACTAACTCTCATCTAACTAATCTGATGGTAGATCTAACCCCATCATTGGATTCGCAGTACATGGAAACCCCGAAAACAAATCTTCTCTTGCCTGATTCCGATCAGAAATGAGCAAATCACGTTTGTTTCCTCTTCTCCATTTCCTCACTCCGCCATACTCCGCGCACTAACTTTTCCTACTAACTCCACTTTTACTTACTTTCTACTAATTCTCGTCTAAAACCACCACTACCATCTGACTCGCCCGAGGCCAAAACCCCGGTATCGCGTCCTCTCTCTCTCGATTCCACTCAGAATCGAGAGTTATCCGCCTGCTTGACTGTGCTCGACTCACCCTTCCGCCATCCCCTTTGCCGCACGTATCCGGCGCGGATCCGTGTCCGGATTCATTCGTCTCTTAACCTTCTCTTCTACTACATCCCGCGCACTGACTTTCTTTCTAACTTTCTCCCTGCACTACCACTGTCAAAACTAAAGTTACCATTGTAATCGCTGCATCCCAAAGCCCCAACTTACCTACCTCTTTCACTCGATTCCTCCAACAATCGAGTGAGAGCTCGCTCCTCTCCCCTCACCGTTTCTCTGTCCGCCATAGCCCGCACATCACTTTCTCATCTACCACCTCGGGTACTAACTTACCTCCAAAACTAAACTCAGGAATAGATTCGCCCGGGCTTAAAAGCCCAGAATTGACCTTCTATTCGCTCGATCCTGCAAAGAGTTGAGCGAGTTGGGCCCATACAGCTGCGCCCTGCCCCACGCCCGTCATAGCCTGTTCCGCTTTTACACGAACCTTCCCGGGATTACGTTCGGGTTCGTCCGCTCCTCGACCCCCCCCCTTTTGTCTTGGCACATCCTCACTCCCTGGCTCCCATCGCTCCGCTTCGCCTTCCGATTGGCCCCTCGCTGCCTCTGTTGCCTTTGCCCCCGACACTCTCCGCCTTCGGCCCAGCTCACCCTCCCGCCATCTCCAGCCCGCTCTGCCTATGACTGCACCTGGCGCGGGAAGGCGCCCAGGTGCCACCGTTTCTTAGTCACCTACGCCTGTCGTTCCACTCGCTGCCTCTCCCGAGCCTGTACAGCCCACCACACTATCTGCCCCGCCGCTGCTTGGCGCTGTCCACTCCGCTTCCACTCCCCCTCACTCTTCTTCGTTGAGCGCACCTGGCCCCACTTCCCGCCTAGGTTCTTTTCTCTCCTTCTCCTGACTAGTCACTCCATTGCCTTGCCCCTGCCCGCTGCCTCGCTTCCCCCGTTGTTGTCCATGAATCCACTCCTCTCGATCGAAACCAGGTGCAGCGGCTGGCTAGCGTACCGGCCTTCAGAAACGTGCGCGCGCAGAGCTCGACCAGTCAAGAAGTGAGCGGGCAAAAAATTTAGATACAAGTTGCACCCGCTTTATGTGTATTGGCCGTGTGCGCGGGGCCACGCTAACCTTCGCCGTATCGTTCCAACTTTAACGGATGTCCCGAAGGACACGGTCCCGAGCCGTGGGGCTAACCAGCCCCCGACAATTTAAAATATTTGGTTTTACTTATCAAGTTTCATCATCCGGGTCCGAACACGGGTCTGTATCCCACCAGTTCATGGGTGTATCCACTGAGCTAGGCCCTAGGGCCTGCCGCACACCCACTACGCCGCGTCCCAAGACAAGACGGGGCGCGGCTCTGACGCAGTCACGAAAACAGTTTGTAATTGCACTTCAGGCAACCCCCGCGAATACAACACACCCCATGTGACTTTATCGCAGCCTCGCGTCCCCATGTGACTTTATCGCAGCCTCGCGTTACGACGAGGACCCGAAACTAATAAAACGAAAAAGAAAGACAAAAATAAAGATAATAGTGTCGGGGATCAGCGGGGCTGCTGATACCTCACCAGTCCCGCAGGGCACGCCCGCCGCCGCGCTCGCCAGCAAAATCTGAGGGGGTAAGCCCCGTCGTGCCCTCAACCCCTCGGTATCCTCCGCGCCGCTTCGCTGCTCCCGCGCCGATGCCCGCCAGCCTCGATCCCCGAACCTCCGTAGTAGTAGTCCGATGCCATAACCTATAGGGCTAAGCCCAAGCCTGGGACAACCAGGCGCGGGTTCCAATATAACGTGGTGCCGCGCGATGCCCAGGCCTGGGAAGAACAGCCCAAGCCTCTCCTTCCTCTTCAACCGTATGCACGGCTGCCGAGTATCCGCGCCGTCTTGTATACGTCACTTCGTGACCACCATTCACACCTTTCCACGTGTTGGCCCTACCGCCGGCCGAACGTGATAAGAGAGGAAAAAAACAAACGGATCTCTTAATCCTTAATTTAATCAATAAACAAAAAACAAAGCCGGATAATCATACCAGTGTCGCGATTAATTTTAAACTGGAAAATCACACGCGCGCCTTAAACTGCGTGCCCACTCACCCTTCCTACTCAGACAAACCTTAGCCTGCGTGCGGATGATCCCCATGTTTCCCGTGCAGGTACTCAAAAATCCAAGTTAGCCAAGCCTTCTTGTCACTTGCAAAAACCAGGGCGGATACCCTTGTAAGGGTATTCACGCCGACACCGCTATGCGAGCACTGCGGAATTCGCTCCTGTGTGTGGCGGAGACGCATGTAGTTCAGCAATAGGTGTTGGCTGAACTAGTGGCAGGCCAGAAACGAATTCTGGCTGCACTACAGGCTCCTCGTCCAGTGATGAGGCAACCTCGGTTTGTTGTAGCTCCCCCATCGGTTGCGGGTCCATCGATGACACCGTCGTCGGTTGGGCCCTCATTCTCACCTATGTTTGGCATGCCCTCCCCAGGTGGTTATGTGGCGACTAGTGGTCCGGTCCTTAGAGTCTCTACCATATCATCGACAACAGTGGTTACTACAGTCCCACTGTCAAGCCAGGCCGAGGTTAGTGCGCAGCAACCTGTTTCGGTGGCTATGCAGCCACTGCAGCAATCCCCTGGCCAATGCAGCCTATGCAGTGGGTGCCCAAAATACCCTTGCCGAGTCCTGAACCCTTCTCTGGCGACAGGAAGAAGGATGAGGACGTGGATACCTGGGTAAGGACGGTGCCTACCTATGTGAGGCACAAGCTTACCAGGCCGAAGCTAGAAGTTGTAGAGGCTGGCTCCTTCCTAGAGGGGTCAACAGCCCGCTGGCTGAATGGCCTAGTGCAGCAGCAGGGCTACGGCCAGAACTTCAAACGGCCACAGACGCAATCAACAGTCTTTGTGCCAGAAGGTACAAGAATGTCAATCCCGCGCTCAAAAGCGCTTGAGCAAGGTTTGAGCGGGCGCGGGAATATTTTTTACCCCCGAAAAAAATAATGCGAGGCTCAAGGCCTCGATCTGCCCTACTAGGCCCTATTTTCTGTACAGTCGACCGCCCTAAGTGAATGCAGGCTCGACCCAGGGCCTACAGGCCCATTTTTGGGGTCAACACGCAACTGGGTAATTTCAGGCAGTTGCGCAGCGCCAGTTGGTTGAGAGCGTCTAGGCCCAGGCTGCCTCTTTCGAATGTAACCAAGGCAGGCCCTGGGCCAGATTCGCAACATGGACCGAACACAGGCCGCGGGCAGTTGGACAAGGGCAACCACCACAGGCCCAGTGCCTGATTCATTTGGACTGGGCTCAGCCTCTCTTGGGCCTACCGGAAGCTTCTGGGCAGGGGCCCAGCGCAGCCAGGCTGCACGCAAGCAAGCGGGCCACTTCCATTTAGGAAAGGGCTTGCCCGCGCATTCGGCATTCGGGCACTGTCTGCATGCTGCGCAAGCGCTGCTGCGCTATACGCTGGCCAGCGCTCACGCGCTCACGGGCGAGCTGGAAGGAGCAGGCAGCCATAACCGAGCTGCGCTGCTGTATGCTGGATGGGGCGCATGGTGGTCCTTGTGTGCACGTGGCATCTGTGAGTGGGGGATCGAGGTTGTGAGTGATACGAGAGACATACCTGGTGCTTGAGGCGAACGGCATTGTCCGAGACCTGCTCGGGGAGCTGTTGACGTCACCAGCGGCATTGTAGATAGGCTTGATAGGATCTGCCATTTGTAGTCTGGGCGCAGAGCGCCAGATAGGATGTCGACATTGGTTCTTTGTTGATGATGATGAGACTATTCAAAAATTGCCGCTTACGAGCTTTTGCTATGCTCTTATTTGGTGGGACTCGTGATGCAATTCTACTTTTGGTTCGAGGTCACGACTAGCTGGTCTCATGTGTATGATGCTGCGTGGTTTCTGAAGTTCGCTATCGGTCATTTTCCTTGCAACAAGCAAAAAAAACTGGGTGGGGATCCGGGCCGCCCGGCTGACGGGAGGAGGCCCGGGGGAGGTCCCGGGCGGCCTGGCCGGGCAGGGCACCCGGTTGGGGGCCGGGCCCCCCCAGCGCAATGACCTGTTCGGGGGTCTCGGACCCCCGTTTCGCTCCTTTTGGCCTCCCGCAGGCCTCCCGGGTCCAACCGGCCCGAAAAACCGACCCGTCGGGCCCGGTAGGCCTGCGGGATTTTGAAAAACTTTCTGACTGCTATCTGGCCATCGATTCGCCATGATCAACGACCACAGAGCCGGTTGATCTAGGCGCCAAACATCCCCGCTTTCAAACATGGGATCGGCTGGGGTGGTCTGCCACTCGCCCCCCCCAGCACGATCAAAGTTCCTCTTGCGTCGTCGCCCATCGACATCGCCATTGAGAAGTACTTGCTCGCAGAAGCACTGCCAGGGTTCGAAGATGGTCCCACCACCGTTGGAGAGGCTACCCTCGTTAGGACTTTCTTGCCTCGGCACGTTCGGGACGTGTGGCCATAGTTGCCACAGCTTATACACGTACCCTAGCAACTCGGTCCCTCCACACCTCGTACTCTAAACCAAGTTAACCCATGCGAGCGTTCCTTGGTCGCCCTGACCCGTGGACCGTACTACCTTCTTCTTCCCGGTCCCCCTAGCCTGTTCCTTGATGGGTGCCACGACTCCCCCATCCGGAGTCTCACTGGCCCCATCGTGCTCTGTCTCCTCCCCAAGGTCTGGGAAGTCGTCAATTTCTGTCGCCTGACCATCGTGGTCGACAAACATTAGTTGCCCTTTCTTCTTTCAGTCCTGGGGTAGTCTCTTCTTCCTACCATCTCCTTGACTCTGATGCGCAGATCCCAACTTTGCCTCTGTGTCTAAGGCCTTCTTGCTGAAGGAAGCGAAGTTGTGCTGTTCGACATTGGACCTCATCCACCAGCTTTCTCCTAACCTCTGAAGGCAGACATCTAAGGTAATCCGTGAGGAGTACCTGCTGGTCATAGCGCACACCAGGTACCACGAGCAGCCGTTCTACGGTATCCGTAAGCTCTCTAACATTCTTGTACCTTCTGGCACAAAGACTGTTGATTGCGTCTGTGGCCTTTTGAGCCCCTTGAGGGTCATGCCACCTATTATACACAGACCGTACAAATTCTTCCAATATCTGGGTCTGTGACCAGGCATCGAAGTTCTGGCCGTAGCCCTGCTGCTGCACTAGGTACCGCGAGCAGCCGTTCTACGGTATCCGTAAGCTCTCAAAAATTTGAGCGCCGACCCCGCCCTCAATCAGCGCGCGGTAACGCAGTCTGCCGGTATCCGGAAGATTGCAGTCCCGACTGGGAGAAGGTACCGTTGCTTCAAGGCTGCATCCATGGCAAATCTGGAGCGTAGACACTGTCAAAGGGGAGACTGGTCCATGCCAGTCAACACTCGTCAACACTACAAAAGGATAGTCAGACACTGGGGAAGGCATTCTGCCTTGCACTGGCTTTATTCTAGTGCTGTATCGTGAGGCTGCTGGAGTTGGATGCTGGCACCAGATGCTGCTGGTGGGCGCCAGTCTAGAGGGAGATTATGTTGGCTCTGCCATAGCTGCCTAGATGTAGACTAAGTGATGAGGATTGGCGAGGAGGAGGATCAGGGCTTGTGAGACTGAAGGGAGATGTGGGGAAGCTTACCTGGACTTACCTGGTGTTGACACGTGTGATCTGCTGATGTCTCCATGAAGGTGAGGAAGTGCTGCGTGGAGGGAGGATGGGCACTCTGTTATGATCAGCATAGTAATTATGTCAAAGGATGTCAGAGGGAACATGCATTGCTAAGGTGGAGGGAGGATGGGCCATCTGTTATAATCGGCACAGTAATTATGTCAGAGGATGTCAGAGGGAACGTGCATTGCTGACGTGGAGGGAGGATGGGCACTCTGTTATGATCAGCACAGTAATTATGTNTCAGAGGGAACGTGCATTGCTGACGTGGAGGGAGGATGGGCACTCTGTTATGATCAGCACAGTAATTATGTCAGAGGATGTCATAGGGAACATGCATTGCTGAGGTGGCGATAGAGGAGAAGCCCGAAGTGGAAGTGGGAGAGAGAGAGAGACAGACATGTACTATTGATTATCATTGTGATTCTCCTCCTCTTCTCGGTCTTTGCTCTCCTCTTTCTCTCCTCTCATGACATTTTTGTGCATATGATCAAGAGATGGACATGTAATTAATGTCGGAGCAGGGCTGGTCCCCGATTGGACCAGGGGCCCCTCCTGCGACCGGGAGCCTGCCGGTCGGACCGGGCGGTCGACTGGCCCGGCAGGCCCCCAGTTGAACCCAGCGCATCATGCTGGGGGGGGGGGTACTGGGGATCGATGGGCGTTACTGCATTTGCCGAGCGCTTGGGAGGCTAGTGTCCCTGTCTCTTATACACATCTAGATGTGTATAAGAGACGGGGGCGGCTGTACCGGAGATCCACGGGCGGCCTCGCAATTGCCGAGCCCTGGGAGGCTACTGAAAGGATTTCACGCTGCAGACCCCTGAAAGCCGGCACCAGATCCCAATGTCACGTGGGGTAGGTCCGATAGGCCAGTGAAGCGGCATAGGTCCAAGTCAGGAAACATCCTGGAAAGTCAGGTCGTCGTACAACAGTCCAGTACCGATAGAAAAGTCTAAGAGGCTAAGTTGTTGTACCGCCAGTGCGGTGCCCCACAGAAAGGTCCGGAAAGTCCAGTCCAGTCCAGTCCGCAAGTCCACAAAATTTGCAGCAAGTCCCGGGAAAGTCCGGGAAGCTTCCCGGCCGACGAAATGATTGCACCACACAGGCCGTGGCTGACCGGTACCGGTCCGAGGCAGGCCAAGCCATGACAAGTTCGATATTTAGCTGCTACAGTGCAGCGGCTCGACAGTTGATCATTCGTGAAGTCATGGAAGCGCTGCTGCTGCTTGTGTGACCAAGCAACATGGGCGAGACGGCACTCGAATAAGAAGGAAGTGTCGACGACAGCCATATGTAGGGTAGTGTTACGGAAGCCGTGCGCCCATAGCCGCCAAGATCTGAACTGAGCGGGTATACTCAGGGCACAATCCTAGGGGAGAGAGAGACACTGTGAGGTTGAGTGATACAAGACCAGAGAGAGATAGGGAGCAGGGAGAGAGGGGTAGACGGTTACATACCTGAATCGAGGCTGAGTCTGTGTGAGCGGCAGAGATCGCAAGAGACATGAACACTAGATATTTTGCGTATCAATCTCTCGTGAGATTCTTGTGCCTTGCTATCGGTTCCAAGTGTGCATACTCGTCTGGATGCTCATTGCATGTGTGTGCGAGGTTGAGGGTGATTGACTTGCGAATCATTGCTCTACTGCCTCCTTTATTTAAAAAAATAAAAAACGGCTACTTTTGGACCCCACTTCCACGTGTTTTCTTCAAGATGCGGGGTCCAACAGGCCCTGGTTTATCAATTTGAAAACGGAGCAGATTTTAGCCTTTGATCTGCAGATTAACGGTTAAAGTCAGCCACATTTTCAAAATGGAAATGTGACCAGTTTCAGAGCGTCATTGTGCGGTCTGATAGACCACAGACCTGCTGTAATAGACAGGTATTCGTCCTCGTCCAATGTGAACAGGAGGATGGAAACACTATATTCAGTAGCGGCTTTGCTGCGTTTATATGCGTCTCAGACATCCCTATTCTCTGGGTAAAAGTTATGGGTAGGTTTCCGATCATGAAATCAGATTAGCAGTCCGAGGTGCAAGCCCAAGACCGAACCTCGTTCCATTACATGTATCTGGACAGCCAAGCAGGCAAGATACTTTCGGACTGATGACCCACCGTATGTAGAAAAAAACAAATCATATGCCGTTCGGCCTCTTGGGTGCCAAGGTCTGATGGCGCAGACCATGATGCAGTATGGGGCCGAATTGAAATTTTAAAGTCTGCGGGGGGCCAGACAAGTGCGCAACCCACCCCAGAATACACCCCCCCCCCCCCCCCTCCCCGAAAAAAGCGCGCCTCTGCTGAGTTTGATTGCAGATTTGAACAGATCTCGAAGAGCACAGTCGGAATCCACCGACCAATTAAAAAAAAACTTAAAATTTTTGGGCATTTTTTTTTTTATCGGTTTTTCGGCTCAGCCCCCCTGGGCTGGTCCGGATCTGGGTGGACTGGGGGAGCCGGTCGGTTGCCCGCCCAGCCCTGTGTTGGAGACTTCATGGGGCACGCTGGGTCCAGACTTCTATTGCATTACTGACTGGCTTCTCAATGAGACTGGGCACATTACATGCATTGCGCAGGGGGTGGCACAGTCGAGATTGTTCTTCTCCGTTCATGGTGGCTGCATGTGTGTGAGGTAGCGCTCGGCCATACCGCCTCGCTTTTGAAGCTATACTTGAGGGGACTTGTAGAGGTGTAGAGTATCTGCCACAGCTGCGCATGCTCTGGTCTCTACTCCTCCATCCCATCACTTCAGGGAGAACTGCGAAGTGTTTTGTACTAGTGGCATCTATATCGCTGAGCCAGCGGGCATCCCTGTTGTGTTGGTCGAGGAGGAAGTGTGCTATATGGACCCACTGCATATTTGTGCAGTTGTTCACCTGTCTCATAATCGTCCTTTCCCATGATAGTCTTGCTGCTCCGTCTGCATGTGTGGCATGTCCTTCAAGCTCCATAGGGGAGACTGTGAGGTCCCGTCTCGGGCCATCCTTCTCATCTGTCTCAGTGCCATGAAAACTGACTACTTAGAACTCACTACCTCCTGCAGCTGCTAACCATTCGTCTGTACTTGCGCACACAGTATATGCCATCTATTCTATCTGTCTTGCACTGAATCTCCCTCCACGAAATATCCCACTATGTTCTTTAGTGCTCAGTTGTGTCCAAAGCCTCTCCAGCACCAGAAATGTCGAGCCAGGTTTAAGTTCTGTTAACCTGGTGTGAGACTTGGTCTTACGAGTGGACGTCGTTACTGCCCGCAGGAGATGGTGCTTGTTGATGAACTTCATCCTCGTGACCCCCCTTGTGATGATTGGATTAAGCGACTACTTTCCACTCTCCTGAGCAGCAGCCTGAAGTAGTGAGCAGCATAGACCACCCAATGGTGGAAATGGCGTGGTTCATGTGCCCTCCTCATGATCTTCTTCGCATTCTTTGTTCTCTGTCTGTTATCTCCACATATTGGGTCTCATGCCACTACAGAGCATACTGAATGCATTGGGACCTGATAGAGGTCCTATACATCAGAAATGTTTGATCAGTGCAAGTGAATCTGGTTCACGGGCAGCCCGAATACTTGTCTTGAGTAGTAGAGTGAGGCCCATTGACACCCCAATCTCCTGCATTACCTACTTCCCCATTCTTGTAAGACCTGCACTGGTCTTCTTGCAGTGACTACCTCTTCACCATTACCAATAGAGTTCATGACGAGTGCAGCCCGGTCTGACCTTCCTGTGATTGGTATTTGTCTAACTTTCACAGCACTGCACATTATTGTACTGGTTCGATGCATGCATGGTTTGCTTGGAACGATCAAGCACTGGATAACGAGAGCAGTGGAGCCTCACAAACTGCAGGGCAAAACTTGCATCGCCTCTCCCAATATTGCATTCGCCCTGTTCCTCCACATACTGCCACATGACTTGCCTGCAACCCTCCTGAGGCTCACTTGCCGTGTTGGTAGCCGTGGGTGTCATGTACACTGTCAATCCCACAGAATATGCCACCTTGGCTGAGTGGCTTTTCAACGGGGGGGGGGTCCAGTTTAACTGCCGTTCAAACCCGTTAAATCCCCCAAACCCCCGTTGAATTCCCGTTAAACGAGAAAACGGGGTCTCCCGCTGTTTTCGGCTTAACTCAAGGGGCGTGCAGGGGTTCGGACACCTGGCGCATGACCCCTGTGCAATTAAACTGGAAGGAAAAAATAAATTTTCCTACACACCCAAAACCCCACTCCACCCGGCCCCCCCCCCCCTCCCAAACCACCCACCAACTCCCCATTGCCCCGAACAGCCCTCCCCGCCCAACCCGCAACCCCACCGCATGTGTGTGCATGTGTGTAGGGATGTGGGGCAACACACCCTACTACTAAAGGAAAAGCCGGGTCTCGTGTGACGCCGGCGCGAGACCCGGTGTCCACTTTTGGGACCTCGGGTGGCGGGCCCAGGCCCAAGAAGACAGAAGATATGAAAATCCCCACTGTCGGGCCTACAAACTGGCGCAGGCTGGGGAGGCCTGCCGACCGTCGGGACTGGCGCAGGCTGGGGAGGTGTGCCGACCATCGGGCCTGCAAACTGGTGTGGGCTGGGGAGGCCTGCTTTGTGGCCATCGGGTCCGTTGCACCTCCGTCTTGCGACCGCCCGCTCTTTTCGCCTTCTGCTCCCACTCGCATGCCGGCTTGCCATTCTGGTGCCGTGCTGCTTTGCCTCGCACCCGGTCGGCTTTCCGTCGCCCGCCCGCTTCCTGCTGCCTCGTACTGCTTTCCTTGTTCTAGCGGAAGATACGTTCAGTTTTGCTCATCCTATCGGTGGAAGTAGCATGGGGCCAGCCGCGGGGTTGGACACACACACACACACACACACACACACAAGCACACACACAATCAAACACACATGCACACACACACACACACGCACACACGCACACACACACACACAGACACACACAAAGTCCGACGAAACAGTCTGGTACAGTCATGCTTTTTTTGAGTGTATAGTGAATATGACAACACACACTCACACGGACAAACAAACAAAAAAACAAGTGTATATTTTCATGTTCTAGCGATGCATTCATTCGATTTTGCTTATGCTATCGATGGAAGTAGCGTGGGGCCAGCCGCGGGGTTGGAGACTTACCTGGTTGCCGGTGTGTTCATCCTGCCGATGGATCTCTCTCTCTCTCTCTCTCTCTCTCTCTCTCTCTCTCTCTCTCTCTCTCTCTCTCTCTCTCTC
>BFEA01000005.1:5272215-5303208 GCA_003427395.1 Chara braunii | reverse complement strand
ACAACACACACACACACACACACACACACACACACCCACACACACGTGTAGTAGTGTATATTTCTATGTTGTCGCGGTAGATTCATTCGATTTTGCTCATCCTATCGATGAGTAGCTTGAGGCCAGCCGCGGGGTTGGAGACTTACCTGTTGACCGGTGCGTTGCTCAAGCAATCGAGAGAACACTTTCTCTCTCTCTCTCTCTCTCTCTCTCTCTCTCTCTCTCTCTCTCTCACACACACACACACACACACACACACACACACACACACACACACATACATTCAATGAAAAAAATATATATATGTATACACGCTTTGCATATATAGATAATATATATATATATAAATATATTTATATATACCAAAAAAAATAATAAGCATGTCAGGATGCATGTATATATATGTATATGATCCCCCTATTCTTATAAAAAGAAAGTTTCTTTTGATCAGGGCAGATTAAGAAGGATTGACATGTTCCTGCCTCCGCCCCCCCCAAAAAATAAAATAAAATAAATAAATAAATAAAAATTTCTTTCATTTTTTTCTTTTTTTCCTTCATTTTTTCCTTCATTTTTTCCTTCATTTTTTCGAGAAAAATATATAAGGCGTTTGAATGCCAATTGGGCCCGTCACTAAAATTGGAGGCCATCGTATGGGATATTCCCGTACGATTGGGCCTACGACATGATCTGTTTATCGAAGTCTGCTGAAGGCCTACCATAATTCACCTGTTCGGGTATGGGGGATTGCCTTACACTTAAAAGGCGGAGCACTGAGCGTCGCTCTTATGGTTATGGGATGCGAGATATGGTTAAGTATGACAATCTGAGGTTTCCCTCGTAGAAGAGAGATGAAGTTTTATTTTAGGCTCGTCAAAAAAGGAAGCCTCCATACAGGTGCTGTCCCTATATGGCTTGTACCTCGCTCGGTGTGATGCTCTGCGAAAGGCATGATGCTTGGGCCAAAATAGCCTCTACCTACTCTTTCGGAAAAGTTTGTGATTATGGTATATAACGACACGTAGCTGCACTATTCAATCCCTCCTCAACCAGCGCATTCGGATGACTGCTCAAGGTGCCACCGGAAGTGCCGTCCTCTTGCGGTGGATGCGCCCTTGCTGAAGTGAATGATCTTGATTTTGCTGCTCTCATAGAGGGATCGTTCTCCAAGCCCCGTCTATCTCTCTCGCGCTCTCTCTCAACCTCGATTTCCCTCTCCCTCCCTCTCTCTCTCTCAATCCATGCTTATCCTTGAATTACTAGCGTGTGGGTTTTTGTTGAGTCCATTTCTGTGAAGGAGCCATGAGTGGCGCGCCTTCGTCTTTGGCTTCAAAGGCGATGATAATGCTTTCTGCTCCATGTCCCCACCACCCACCCCCTACACCCCACCCCTCCATCCTTTCTTCTAAAAAAAGCTCGGAAGTGAGGTTGATCCCTTCCGGAGCGTATACTTAGGGTTGCTTTAAGCCCTGATGAGCCAATGGATGGTGGGAATTGGCGAAAAGGCCTTTGGGATTACCCACTAAAACCTTTTTGTAACGCCGGCAAGAGTAGGGCCGCATGGCTGGATTGGGACTCTTTCTCTTCTTCTATTCCTTACTCTTATGCCCCCCTTGGTTGTATGGATGCATGATACTACCTTACCGCCCCCTTGCCATGAATATCTTCGTTCCTGTTGTCGATTTGATGGCGTTTGTGTGTACTAGGAGCTTGTGGCTGACTCTTTGGTCTTGTGAAAAGGGATATGGAAGCGACAATTTTTGTCCTGGGGATCGTCGTCGTCTGCTCTATTTTGTTCGGCTACCTGGCCTTTATCATGTATCTGGAAAGTGAGTGCATCAAAGGATTTTGCCTTCAGCTGTCCTTGCATTTGAATCAGTCGATTGGGACTTTGAGTAGGGGCAAGTGTGTGGTTGGAGGGTGATGGCGAGTTTTGGGATGGCGCGTGGCGTGCTGCATTGGATGGCTTGGGCGGTATTGTTTCTGTTTGTGATGTTTTCATCAGCGATCGTTATGGTGGGATTTAGCAGCAATGTGCCAACCTCTGGGGATGGGGTATGCGTGGGGGGAAGTCACGGGCATGGACGCACCGGTGGTAATTAGCTTCTTCTTGCTCTTATCATAATGTATTGGTCCTTCCTGTCTGCGGTAGTTGTTATCTTTTTCGGAGGATCCGGCTGTCGCAACCGTCCCTGCTGTTGCCACTCCATCTATTATGTAGGAGCGATGTAGAGGACTACCCCTGGGTCAATTTGTTGTATGGTTGCTCTTTCTATCCGATGGGATGGATGCAGGGGAGGTGTAGGGATACCTGGCCTGAAGAGCTTGGTGGGGTGACGCTTGAGATTGGTGGCGTTTTTTTGAAAAAAATTGTTTCCGGATCGGTATGATGTTGTCATCGTCGGACAGATTCCTAGCACGCTGAAGGGACTTGGAGACTGATGGCATCACTGTGGCCAGGTAGGATATTGGCTTCGCATGCATTTGATTTTCGGAGTCTCTCCGTTTTTTTTTGACGACGTCATTGATTTTTTTTCCATACCTCCGCGCTCCTTTCCTCCCTCCCCTTCCTCCCTTTGCTCCTCCTCGCTCTGGCTTGATGGAATAGTGTCGTGTTGTATGATATGGAGCATCATTTAGTTTTGCTCTAGGATGTGCTTGCTAGCCTATTGGCTGGTGTTATGATCATGCTGTAGCTGAGGAGAACTGAGGGTTAATCGTATGCATAGAATCTAGAGATCGCAGGGGAGTTATTACTGTGCAGTTTCTGAAGAGTTGAGCATGGATTCTAGTGATGTCTTTTTGCTAATATTTCACATCGTTGTTTTTGCGAGCTCGCTTTGGCATCTCGTTCACATTTTATTCCCAGCTTGTTAATGTGCATTATGGGGACTCTGCTATTGGATGTTTAATTGTGATTGCGGAAAGATTATGAAGTTACTAACCGCTAAAAGCTTGATGGCTTTTCTTGTTCTTATTGCGTACTTGCTGTCCTTTCTCACCCCCTCTCCCTCCTCTTTTCCCTTCCTTGATCCTAGAGCCTCTTTGTATGTTTTCTATGAATGCCGGATTTGATGAGATGCTTGGCATGGTATGCGGCGACTATGTATCGCAGGGCCTAAGGGGCTGGAATTGTTTCAAAAAAAATCGAATGATGTTTTGTCCCGAAAAGTTCACTTGAATCTCTTAGAAGTACGTTGTTGCCTCAAGGGCTAGCTCTCGGAGCCGAGCTTTGCAACCTGCCGCGTCGAATGACGTGGGGGTTTAGTGACAAATATCACACACACACACACACAAACACACACACACACACACAAACAAGTGTGGCAGAGGATATTTTCATGTTCTACCGGTAGATTCGTTCGATTTTGCTCATCCTATTGCTGGAAGAAGCATGAAGCAAGTGTTGCATACTCGTGAACACAGACATAAGTATGGCGTTGATCCCCAGAACCGACAAGATAATACAGAGCAAATACAATTACAACGGAAGACTTGATACACATGGACTGACTCAAACCAGACTCATATTGCAATGAATCCCTCACAAACATGCATCGGTGGTGTGAAAGCCCTGACACGGATGATTGGAGGGGAGGAGAGACGAAGGGAGGAGGAGAGGGAAGATGACGTCAACTCAAGGTGTCCAAACACAGTATCTCGAAATGTCATAAGTAGCGAAAATCCGAAATGTCGTGAATAAAGAGTCTCACAGTGTCCCAAATATCGATCTCCTAATGCCGAGATACATCTCCGGAGGTAGACGAAGTCAAATCCCAAAAGTAGTCCTCAACCGAAAGTCTCAATGTTGTCATCTCAGATATCATCAGAACTCTTAACCATCCTTCATACTCGTAGTAGTCCAGTAGGAGTAACCCAAGAAGTAGACTTAGACTTAGAGGGCAGGAGGAGAAAGAAGGCGGAGAAGAAGAGGAGGAAAAAAGGAAGAGGGAAGAAAGACGAAGCCTTTCTCCTTGATACCTGAGTGTCCGAGCTGGCCCTGCCGATGTCTGTTGAGGCCGAACCTGGCGGTGCACTTATGGCGCTACAGAGTTAGGCGCTGGGCTGCGGGCTGGGCCAGAGAGCTGGCGCTAACCACTGTTGCACTAATTCTCCTCGCTGCTGCGCTAATCCGAACGCCGAAACGCTGTCCTGGACTCACCTCCCTATTGAGGTTGGTACCCAACTCATATAGTGTTGGGCCGGCCTCCAGGCTGCTGTTACCTTCGGGTCTGGACCGTTGCTTCAGCCCAAAGGTTCAGATCCGATCCGAACTCTGAAAAGTGGTGCCTAAACTTGGCTACCTTCAAAACTCCGCCGCCGGTAGATCCTAGTGTTGGACCGGTACCGGCCTGACCCTTGTAACCGTTGGCCTACTCGGCCTTTGGTCCGACCTATCGGTCTGAACTGACGTGACCCCTGACCCTAGGCCTAAACTACGCCTAACTACGGAACCGGGCCTTAACTGGGGCCTGTGTGGTGTCAGAATGCCACACACTCCCCCCCTTGAAGTTCGAGCTACTTGCGAGGGCGAAGCTGTCTGATGTTCGTGTGGGGCGGGCGGGTTGGGCAGCCTCTTTAGCAAGTCACTATTTTTCGTAATGCGCGAAGATGAGGGGTGTTGTTGCCTTCAGGTCAGCTCGTGAAATCCAGCGTGTGTCGTCGGGATCGCATTGCTTGAATGTGACTCTGTGCTGCATCGGTTTGTTGCCGTGCTTGCGATGAGCGAGGACACGGTCAACCTCTTGCTGACCGTCTATTGAAGGGGGGTTGTGTGACCGTCTGCCCGGAAAATCAATTTGGGAGGCTGGAGTGTAGACCGCTAGCTTCGAGGCATGAAATACAGGGTGGACCGTCGAATGCGGGGAAATCTCGATTACGAAAGAGGGACCCGCGGGGTCGTCGCCAACTGTTGAAGTGACCTTCCATGGCCCAGGAGTTTGCGCAAGATGTGCTGCTCGAGCTCGAATTCCTCGGAGGTGACCCAAACAAGGTCGACGGCATGGATTCGACATGGGATGCGACGCCGTTTCGCTTGTTGCTGAATATGGATCTGAGCCTTTTGCATATTTGCACGGGCTTTGGCCAACGGATCCCTGTACTTCCGTGTAGAAGCGGGGGAGCAAGCGGCGTCGATATTGACAACTCGTGGAAGCAAAATGTATGTGAAGATGCGGTCTTTCCGTCCACCGTGATATAACTCAAATGGAGTCAGTGACACGCCGATCGTCGGGTGCGCTGAAGTGTTGTAGGCAAACTTGATGTTGGGAAGGCGGTCAATCCAATCCTTCTGATCCGTGCGGATGAGTGTGCGGAGCATCATTTGCGCAGTCCGGTGCCTACATTCCGTTTCCCCATCCGTTTGAGGATGCCGTGCGGAACTTGGTTTCATGCTGGTGCCGGATTCCACCATGAGTGTCGTCCAAAAGGCTGACATGAACTGAGTATCGCAGTCGTTGACGATGTCTTTCGGGACGCCGTGGCTGCAAAACCAACTGGTATGCAAAAGCCGTTGTCGGCATACATACCCTTACAAGGGTATCTGCCCTGGTTTTTGCAAGTGCCAGAAAATAAGTTTCGTTCAAAATTTTAGTATATCGTGCGAAGTCGCGGTTGCGTTTTGTTCACATTGACTAAATGGTTGACTGGAAGTAGGAAGCGTATGAGCACGCAATTTTGAGACGTGCGTGATGATTTTTATTTTGATGTTATAGAGTCGGCATCTCCGCCGACAAATTTTTTTGGCTTTGATTAAAACCAGGAAAAGTTTTTTTTTATTGAAATGACCATGGTACATCTACGTTCATACGGCGTGCGTCATCGGAAGTGGTGTTGCTTTGGGCAGTAATTAGGGTGTGCGAGAAAAAGTAGAACGCAAGCGATGACCTCCGCGCGGTAGATGCGGGAGGTTGACGGTCGTGGACGGAGCCAGGCCCTATGAGCGGTGGGCGTCATAGGTCGGCAGTCGTGAGTTTGGTCCATGGGCAGAGGAGCGGCCTTGAGGAATTTTGGTAGGCCTGCGTGCCGTGCGGCAATAGTTTATATTGAATTTTGCAGTAATTTGTCTCAGGCTTGGGCTCAGCCCTATTGGTTACAGCATTAGACTTTCAGCCGGCGGGTATCGGGATCGAGGCCAACAGTCGGTAGCAGAGGAGCGAAGGAGCACAGGAGAGCCGAGGGGTTGAGGGTCCCGCGGGACTATCTCCCTTGTTTTTTTTGTCGGGGGGTCCGACAGCGAGCCCGCGAAGCAGGACCAAGTACCGACGGTTCCCCTTCCCCTATTCCATTTTCTCCTAATTGTTCTAAAATTTTTTAATTATTATTTTATTTTTATTTTTTTATTTTTTATTTAAGTCCCATTACGGGACGAGGCCCGACACCGGTCTCCGGAACCGGCCGTGACCGGGAGCCTAGTTCAATGGATACACCCATAGGCTGTTGGAGATATCTATGTTCTGATCCAGACGATGGAATTTGCTGAGTAAAACCAAATATTTCTGAATTGACCGAGGGTCGGTCAGTTCGCAAGTAATATCCCGGGGTTATTGCCTTGTCACGGTCATTTCGGAGGTTAGCAAGAAAGCTCGCGCGTCGGGGCTATGGCGGGCACAGAAACGATAAGGTGAAGAAACAATTGTCTTATTCATTTCTTTACGGAATCGAGTGGGGAAAGATACGAAATGGGGGTTTTGGGTAGCTACGAATTAGAATAAGAGGTTAGTTTTAGAGGAAAATTAGTGAAAAAGGAGTTATAATGAGAATGATGTGCGTGAAGCCATGGCGGGAAGTGAAGAAGAGGGAAAGTGAGAGAATTCAGTCATTTTAAGACTGATACTGACAATTCGAAGCATTAGATTGAGGCTTAGTGGTCACACGAAGCTGATGGTAGTGTTGGATTCCACGAGGGTTGGGTGGTATGGCCAGCATCTGCAGTATGGGCTGCGTGGTGCGTAGTAGAAAACGACCGTATAGAAGGAAAGTCGAAGTGCCAATGTACCTGTCCGCGTTCAGGCTGAAGATCCGTTTGGTTTTGATTCAACCTGCAAGCGTTATAGTCGTGAAGCCAGCGAGCAGGGAAAGATGGGGTAACGAAGTGAAAGAGGAGAGGATCCGAGCCGAGAGGAGGTAGAGGTTGAGAAGGGTCGGGCTATACTTGCCTGAATCAGAGCATGTCCACGTTATGCTCATATAGCTGGCCGTGCGCGTTTCGTCGGCCGCGGTAATGCTCCACCGAGCCCGCGGTCTTTGTGCTAAGACATTCCGGCTCTCTCTTAAGTTTTATCTGTGTTTGCTTGAGCGTACATGTTACGGAGGCAGCTACAGAAACGCATGTAGCAGAGGGTAGAGACAGTAGAAGAGGGAGTCCACGTACCTTAGAAAGTGAATGGCGTGAGGCGAACTACGAAAGTCGGGCTGCACCGTTGTTTGCCTCGCCTGTGGGTGCCGACTCGCTCAGGGATGCTGACCGGATGGTATACAGATGAGGTCGAGCTTTGACCAGGATCAGTTGGGCTTGCACGACAAGGAGAGGACTGTTATTGTTGCGGCAACCGTAGGACAACGATTCGCATCACACCTAAGAGGTTGTTGTTCTTGATAATAGGCGAATTGTCAAGCCAGGCAGGACCATAATGCTCTTAGACCGTTGTTGTTCAGACAACAGTTGCTGCTCAGACTTCAGCAAATGTCATTTGACGTGCTTTCAGACTGATGTCTCTCACCAGGCGGTAGTGGCCAATCAACTGAGAATCCTAGAACTGCTGCAGTGTGGGAGCAGTTCTTGGTGCCTTTCGGAGGGGCAGTTGTCGCGTACTGCAGCCTGCTGGTGGCTAAGTAAATATCGCTGGTTGTAGGGAGAGAGGTTGCGGGGCGATGTTGTGCAAAGTACAACGTTGTGGTGGTCTGAAGCTGCGTACTGTCCACCAAGCGATGGACAGTCAATTAAGGCTAACCGCAAGGGTGGTCGAGTTAGAAGGTGACTAGTATGCCGCCCTTCATACCAAACGGACCAGTCTGAGCCGATGGCGAGACCGCAGGCTTGTACGATTAACCGAGGTGCCGCTCACTCTGCGGCGCGGAGTAGCGGGGAGAGAGGAGCAGGCTGCGGAGCAGCAACGTTCTTTGTTGCTCTTTTGCATTGGGGCCCTCAGGTTGCCCCGACTGCTGCGCTACGACAGCAATTACTGAGCCTGCCACTGTCGCGCTACCCTGAGTACGGCTGTTCAGCGCTGTGTGATTACAGTTTGACTGCCAGGGAGGCGGCTGCCATAGCTTGGAGAGTTGGTGGCGAAGGGGGTTATTACGGCGATTTGGGAGTTCGTCAGGAAAGTTGGGCTCAGCGGTTTGACTTTGGTTTGACCAAGCTGCTGCGTTTTGACTATCATTATGAGGCCCTCAGGCGCATGACGATAACAAGGCCCTCTCCTGGGAGTTGAGTTGTCCCCTTCTTGTATCCCGAGAGTCTGAAAACCCTATATTCTGCCTTTCTTACTCTAAATCTAATCCAGTTCTGAGAGGAAGGCGGCAGGCGGGATTGCAACCCGTAGGACCGCATCAAGGCCTCTGTGGGAGGTTCGCCCCAACGATTGCGGGAGCTCTGCCGGAACCCCGGCGGGGTTTTGGAGGCAGAGAACTACAGGTATAATGTCGTCTGACACGTGTGATCCCTTTCCCTAACTGTTATCTCTTGGGTATCTGAATATAACTATGACATGTTATTACTTTTTATTTTGTTATGTATGTCAGGATATGTTTTGTGAAAGGCTAAATAAACAAATATATATGAGAGTTCAGATAATCTTTGAGTTAATTCAGACAGAAATAAATTCGGGGAAGGTGAGAAAAATGTGTTTTGCATGCGTTTGACCGGGTCAACCCAAGGCTGGATCCCTCTAAGTTGAGTGGGTTCAGTGCTGTATTTTATTTATGTTTGTTGGGCTTAATGTATGATCTTTTTAGGACTGGGCCTATCCTAAGTTGGACGATCCAGTCGCTGTTCCTTTTGAGGGTTTCTGAACAGGAGGATGGGCAACCTAAGTTGGGAAGGCTCAGAATCCTGATGTTTCTTTGGGGTTGCTGAAAACAGAGCTGGGAATATTCTAAGTTGCGTAGACCCAGTTCTATGTGCGTTTTCTTCTGAGGGGGACACAGGTAGGAGGCTGAGCGTACCATTAAGTTAGGGCGGCTCAGATATAAGCCATGAACAAAAAGGTCAACCAGAAGTATAGAATTTTGATATATATTATACCAATCTATACCATCTGGGAGACCAGGCACCCTAAGTTGGGAAAGTCAGTCAGTAAGTCAGGTAGAACAAAAAGAGAAGAGAAGCAAGTGAAGAATGTAATGAAGGTAACCCGGGCAAGCTGAGTGTACCCTTAAGTTAGGGCGGTTCAGTTTTATGCTCATGATAACACAAAGGTGCAGAGAGTTAGTATAAATGTTCTTTTATTTTCCCTTTTAAACACAAGGCAGGGTTGGATGTCTCCCTAAGTTGGGTAGGTCTTATTATCTGCCTAATAAGAGAAGAAAATATAAAGTTTGTGCAAGTATACCAATGGTTGTTCTGTTATATTGTTGTTACAGAAACTAAGCGTACCCTTAAGTTAGGGCGGTTCAGCCATACGTCGTTTGTGATTGTTCAGGCAGATCAGGCGTACCCTTAAGTTAGAGCGGTCTGGTCATATTGTCTTATGTACCTAAAACTATTTAAGATAACTAGGCGTACCCTTAAGTTAGGGAAGCCTAGTGATATGCTATTGTCGTTGAGGTTATGTAGGTTGGATGTACCCTTAAGTTAGGTCGGTCCGACCTTTTGTCGTTCGTACTTGTTTTAGGCAGGCTAGGCATACCCCTAAGTTGGGGCAGCCTAATCCTATGCCCTACGTAACTTTGTCTAAAACTGACTAGGCATACCCTTAAGTTAGGGCAGTCTAGTTTTATGCTTCATGTCGTCAGTTAAGCAGAAGTCAGACGTACCCTTAAGTTTGGGCGGTTTGGTTATATGTTTTATGACCAGAGTTGATGCTGTGTTGGACATACCCTTAAGTAAGGGCAGTCAAGTTGTGCGTACTTTTACTTGTTTACTTAGGCAGGTTGGACATACCCTTAAGTTAGGGCATTGTCTGATTGTATGCCATAAGCAAGGGGGACATAGAAAGGGAGAAGAGGTGAGTGATCTAACGAACTACTTGGGCCAAACAAATGAGGGATTGTGAGAGATGTTTGCTTATGCATGCTTATGGGCTTTCACTCTGGGGCTTCTTTTTCGATATGGTAGTTGTTTTAGATGCTCGCCAAGTGTTGGAGCTATAGGTAGATGAGATGGATGATGGGAGAGAGAGTTTGGGATAAAGATAGGACTGACCTTACTTGAAGATAGAATTGATGATAGCTCACCATACCATCTTCTGGAAGGGATCGTGTAAACTATCTCCAGTTCTAACTATCAAGAAAGTGTCAGAAGTTAGTTCCAAGTATAGCTTTGCTTTGTCTTTCTATTTCCAGCTTTGTATAAATCTTGACAGCCTCCTGTTCTACGGGAAGCAGTGCCGAAATTGCTACAAATCTGAAAGAGTTAGTTGTTTTTGGACTCGTAGAAATTCTGGAAAGACACTTTTCCTACGGGAAGCGCTGCCGAAATTTTGTAGAATTTGGAGAGTTAGATTATTTTGAGCTAAGAGAAATCTGACAATCCATCCTGTTTAGAGGGTATGCTGCCGGAATTTCTTACATTTTTTGATAAACATCAGAGGTTAGTTAGGAAAATAAGATTATTTCTTGATCACTCAAGCATGACTTGGGTACTGGCTTGTGCTGAATTGTCGGTCACCTTTATTCATATTAATTCAAAGCTTGACTATTGTCAAGCTGATCCTACAAGTATCACCTTTTGTTATCCTTTGATAACAGGTCCGTTTCCGGCTCAACTCTAATCCACTCTTGCTACTCAACCTAAAGGCTTTAGCCATGTGGTTTGATTTGTTTTGTTGTGTTTTTACCCGGACTTTAATTGAATGGTCATTTAATGAAGATGCTAGGTATTTTATTTTGAGAGTTGCGCAAAGAGTGAGGCTTGTATGGCTAAAGCGAGGGGTATGAGCGCAGAGAATGGTTGAAGTTGATCCCGTGTAGTGTGTGTTCTGTTGATGTGGATCTTTGATGTGATTGCAGATATGTTTTGTGAGTTGGATCCAGACTTGATTTTGTCAATGATTATATATATACTTTTGAAGGAAGCCGCACTGTGATTGTGAGAGTGATTGTCTCCTATCTCAGAACTTTTATATTATATTTTTTTGTGTCCGCACGACCCATTGAGGTCGCGCGTAGTGATTAAATAAGTCATGCATCGAGAGAAAAAAAAGATCCCTTTTAGTTTTTTGCTTTTTAGAATTAGTATGGTTGGACGTTGTAGTCCGTGGCAGCCGTCAAAGTCAAACCCCTTGATCTCTGGCCGCCACGACATCTTGAAGTTGTCTACTCAACCCCTCTGCACAGGGTGCAGAAGAGGGTGTGGTCTTCAACCGCGCATGGCGGTTGTCCAGCGTCGAGAGATTAACCCTCAAGGCGCGTGTCAGCCGACACTTGAGTGTCGAACGCAACCCTCGAAATTAACAAGGATCGCATGCGTATGGGTACTACATAGTACGCCATCATTGCGACCGCTTGCGTACACATGCATTGCGAATCGATATGAGTTAGCCCTACGTCCGCGCGATTTTATACTAAGCCTCGCGCGTGACGCCTATCCGATTTTTGCATCAGAGAGTTATGGGTCGGATACCAAAGGAACTGACAGTGTTGTTGTGTTGTTGTGTTATTTGTTTTGCGGCCTTCCATGTGTGTGAGGGTTGTGGTGTAACGCGTGGTGTGTATGATGCGTCCTAGTCGACCGACGTCGAGTCGCGCTTGGGACGTCAGCCCCCAGTGCGTCGATTCGCGTACGGGTTCGATTTTGGGAGTTGACCGCGTGTACCCCCTATGCTACAGCGAACGAGAAACGCCCTCGGCTAGGCCACCTCTGCAATTGCATACGAAAAACCTTCACATGTAGTTCAGTAGCTCGGCGGGGATACACCCACCCAAGGGATGGTGTCAGCTCCCGCAGGTGGAGGTAAGCGGTGCTTCGCGTGACCCTGTCCTGTCGTAGGGGTTCGCGAGAGGTACGGCTGACGCACTCGGCCGGAGCGACAAACGCCCTCTACAACAAGTCATGCAAAATCCTGAGTGACGTGGCCGGGAGGGTCCCCATGCGAGACCGATGCGCTCGACAGGTGGCGTCGTTGCCGGGGATCTCGGCTGCCTACCGGGGTCCTTAGTGAACGAATCCATGTTAAGTGCAGGCTGATGATTCAGGCAAAATGATAAATTTTGTTAATGACATTAGGTCAGTGAGTAATGAGTAGTAGCAACTGCAGTTATACATTTACGGATCAAGGTACCATAAAGTAATACGAACGATGCTATGCGTATCTAATGTCATAGATTGATCACCGTTCGCATTTGATGCGGCTCTGTATACTCAGTTACCAGAGCAAGGATCTTTGGTACTTTAACATAGCCGATGAGCTGCCTAAATTGTCATGGTAGTATCACTGTACGCTAGCGATAGGAAATAGCTTGGCTAAGAAAAATGTATTCTCTTCTTATCTAAGGACTCTCGTGAGGAAAAGTCGTAAACATTCTATCTATTTAAACATTTGAGTTTTTCAATTTAATATTAAATTTTTGTGTCTATTCATCCATCTGCATCTATTTTTTTCTTTTAAGTAAGCATATTTAAATGTCGACTTATATAAGACTATGTGCTTTATGATATTTATTTATCTGAGTCTTATTCATCTATGACTAGCTGCATGTGCCCTCTGTCTAATTTTATTCTATCTATGTATAACTCTTTGCATCAGTGTTTATCTGAATTATTCATTCATATCTATTTTGTTTTTGAATCTATTTGCATGGGTTGATCTTTTAAAAGGGGTCAGAAATGTTACATAGAATCCACGTCCGATGCGGATTCGGAGGTGAATGGGGTGACCAGTTCTTTGGGAAAGTAAATTTTACGAGGAAATGGTCAATGTGTGACATCTACCCCAAGAAAGTTGCAACCCTATGTTATTGTTTCTTGGAAATTAGCTTTGAAAAGTCATAATCTGGTCTTGAAGGTAGTAGTGAGACCCACGCCGGAACTATGTTCCAGGTTCATAGTGGGGTGTTGTCATTTAATCCTTTGTGGTAAAATGACTACATTACTACCGAATAGAAGGAAAGTGTTTGAATCGTGTTAGATCATGGTTTTTGAGGGAGGCGGCTACTGCCTGCCACAGAGAGGTAGGAGGTGAATCCCCAACTACTTTTGTGTCAAGTAGGTTCATCTGCATGCGAAGGGACAAATCATCCCGGAGTATGTATGATGAGGTTGTCTACTTCATTGGCAAGGGTTTACAAGGTGCAAGTGCTGGAATCGGAGGGAGATGCAGTGAGGCTTGATCCTTGAGTAAGACTCAAGAATAAGATGTTACCCCTTTGAGAAAGGGTTATACTGCCCCTCGACACAGTATATTTTTGTCAAAGCCTCGAAAATTATTATATAATATTTATTATTATTGTTGCATTTGAAAACCTTCATGGTTGAAAAATTTAACTTGATCATGGTGTTATTATTTATTCATGATTATTACTTCTTCATTACGATACATAGCATTACAAAATATATTATTGTTATTATTGCATGATCAGGACCATTGAAAGAGATAAAAGTTTAGAGAGCGAATGAGAGTTTAGCAATAAGGTCCGGTAAGGAACTGATAAGACAGAATGACCCTGTGGTAGGGATTATCATGCATATCCTTGAGTTGAGGTTGTTCAACTCTGAGTATGTGTGTGGCTTTTAGGCTATTTTGGTTCCTTTTGAAGTGAGATATTTTAACTTGAGACTACCTCTTTGTCTGACGATCACTATCACTCTCACATTTGTGGGTTTATCCTGATGTATAATGATTAGTTTTTATGTGAGAGATGTACATGATACATCTCGTATGTTTTGTAAATGTGAGATGTGCAATCTGTCTTCTCTTCGATACACTCGCGCAATCTGTCTACGGACAGAAAATAGGCTCGAGTATGAGTAAGGGGAACGCAGTTCGTTTTGGAAAAATGTGTGAGAATCCTAAGGGATTTATGAGTCTCTTGAGACTTAAATGCTTGTCCATGCCGAATGTTAATTGTTGAGCTGAGATGAAGACCCATAAGTTGGTCTCTCAGTAATGAGTGTTTATGATTGATTACCCTCCATGTGGGAGGTGATTGTAAAAATTTATGATTGATTACCCTCCGTGAGGGAGGTGGTTGTGAGATTTTATGAGTGAGTCCCCTTCAAAGGTGGAAGGTGGTTAAATGATTTGAAATGGCATGGAAAGCAGGTTGGATGATAAAGTCTGACGAGAAAAAACAAGAGAAATTATTATTCATTGGTGAAATTTTGGAACGTCGCAAATTGATAAAATTTTGAGAGATGTCTTTAAGATGTGTGTTCTGCTTTACTCTGATCAAGTGGGAGGCCACGACCCTGTGAATCTGAAGGTGAAATTTTGTGGATTTTGGAGAGGATGCAGTGCTCTCTATGTCGTCCCATAGAGAATTGGTGAATGCCTTTGAGTGAAAACAGACCTCTGCGTAGTCCCGAAGTAGGCCTGAGTTATTGCGACACATCGTTCAGTCACTATGACGCTAGTCTTAAGACATATATGAAAGACCCAACTAGGGGTTAATCTAGCATCACTAGGGCGCAACCCCTAGTGTTGGCTGCTGATTGGCGCAACCTGTCAGCGGACCCACGTTTCACCAAAGGGTAAGGCTTGAGGGGTGTGGCCGCCTCAGAGAGTCTTATTCCCGCGGGATGTCGGAGGGATAAGAGTCGAGTCTGTCGTGTTTTTTTTAAGAGTCCTTATAAAGTGTTTATCAGGAAATTTGCTTATCGTTGCGCAACCAACGAGGGCACTGCCGCTAATATAACAACGCGGTGGACCGTAGATCTGGCTCGATCAACCAGACTATGGTGGACCAAGATGGAGACCTGACTCTACTGTACTAGACTGCAGGAGGAATCTGTGATAAAAAGTTTATATTTTTGTGGATATTTTTGTGAGGAAGATGATGGTGCCTTCAAAAGGTCTCGGTTAGGGCCCGCGTCTTAAGTTATGACCCTTGGACGATGACTAAATAGGACACCCAACGATGAACCGGCAGGTGTCTAGGACAAAGGGAGAGGATTTTCAGCAACTACCCAGCATGAACTTTACGTTGTAGTACTGATCTAGTACACCTACGTTTGCAGGAGATCCATGTTGAAACCCTGGCAGCAGCAAGACGTATTGGGTACTGTCTGTTAAACACTCGAACGGAGTCAGTCGGCCAATCGGATTGAATCTTTTCTCGTCAGCATTTGAAGTTATGGATGAATTGATAGCTTTTGATTATTCGACGCGACGGGGACGTCGTTTAATAAGGTCCGGTAAGCTGTCGGCGCAAATACCCTTACAAGGGTATTCGCCCTGGTTTTTGCAAGTGACAAAAAATAAGTTTCGTTCAAAATTTTAGTATACCGTGCGAAGTCGCGGTTGCGTTTTGTTCACATTGACTAAATGGTTGACTGAAAGTAGGAAGTGTGTGAGCACGCAGTTCTGAGACGTGCGTGATGATTTTTATTTTGATGTTATAGAGTCGGCGTCTCCGCCGGCAAAATTTTTGGCTTTGATTAAAACTAGGAATTTTTTTTTTTAATTGAAGTGACCATGGTACATCTGCGTTCATACGGCGTGCGTCATCGGAAGTGGTGTTGCTTTGGGCAGTAATTAGGGTGTGCGAGAAAAAGTAGACGCGGGAGGTTGACGGTCGTGGACGGAGCCAGGCCCTATGAGCGGCAGGCGTCATAGGTCGGCAGTCGTGAGTTTGGTCCATGGGCAGAGGAGCGACCTTGAGGAATTTTGGTAGGCCTGCGTGCCGTGCGGCAATAGTTTATATTGAATTTTGCAGTAATTTGTCTTAGGCTTAGGCTCAGCCCTATTGGTTACAACACTAGACTTTCAGCCGGCGGGTACCGGGATCAAGGCCAACAGTCAGCAGCAGAGGAGCGAAGGAGCGCAGGAGAGCCGAGGAGCGAAAGTGCGAACAGGCCTTCGCGACCCTCAAGGAAGCTCTGGCAACGACACCTATTTTGATCCGGCCGGACCCCGCGAAGCAGTTCATTCTCATACCGGATTGGCAGCCGGAGGCTATTTCCGCTATTTTGGCGCAGAAGGGGAACGATGGCCGTGAACACGTCATCGAATATGCGTCCCGCACGGTGCCAGACAAACGGAGAAACGATTCGGCCACACAGGGCGAATGCTACGCAGTAGTGTGGGGAATCCAACACTTCCATCCGTATCTGTACGGACAAAAGTTCCTCCTTGTTACTGATCACGAGCCCTTGCTAGCATTGAAAAGGCTTACTAATTACACGGGCATGATTGGACGTTGGGCAGTACGCCTACAGGAGTACGACTTCGACATCAGCCATCGGAAGACGGAGAGGCACGGCAACGCGGACGGACTGACACGTCTGCATCGACCAGCTAAGGTGCCTAAGGCAGAAGAGATCATCCCGTGGAAGGAATTGCCGTCGGCGAACGGAACCAATTACGGACAAGTGGCAGTCCTTCCACGTGGCAAGAGGCAGGCAGGTGGCAATGGGTGACGGAGGTAATCCTACAACTCCCCTCTCTCCCCTCTCCTCCTCATCTCTCCTCTCCCTGCCTGATAAATTTTGTTATTTTTGTGAAGCAATTTCTCGTGAATATTCAGTCTCTATGCGCCCTAACGGGAAAGGATATGCGGAATTGATAGATTGTCGATAGTGTGTCGCACGGGCCCACTGCTCGTGCATCCAATATCGAAATGATAGTAAGCCTTGGCTGTGTCCCTTGTGTCGGGTTGATAAGATCCCGACCGAGGCTAACCGAGGGCGACCTCGACCCCGGAACGCGCATAGACGCGACCCCGTCGTTACTAGAAGCAGATCGACTAATTGACGGGCAGCCAACATGAACGTTAATCCACAGAATCCGAATCTGCAACAGAACCCCAATCAGCAACAAAATCCTAATCAACGTGTACTGCGAGCACGGACTCCTATGACGCCACCAGATCTCTATTTGTTTGATCCTGCGCATCATCTTGCTGGAGCATGGTTAGCTACGCTCCGGGCGCAGCAGTATGATGACAACGAAGCTCGGGTGAACATCCCCGCTCGATTAGGAGGGGACGCTCATCATTGGTTTAGTACCTATGTATGGGTGGATCTTCCAAAGCGAGATTTTATGAAGCGGTTTGATTATATCCATCCAGAACAAGCGCTCTTTATGATTAAAGATCGGGTCCAGAAACCCCTCGAGTCTGTCACAGAATATCGAAACTGATTTTACCGAATGTTTGTGAAAACAGAGCGAGGTGAGCAAGTAGGAAGAGATTTGTTCATCGACGGACTTCGCAACAGAACGATGAGGGCGAAACTGCAAAAACAGTTCTCCCCCATTAATCATACGCTGCAACAGATCATGGCCGTTGCAGAAGAGATGGAGCGAAAAAATTTGCTGCGAGTTTCCTAAAAGGAGAGGATTACTCTAGGGAAGGAGACTCGTCTGAACTAGCAGGGGCTAAGGCTGAGCTGGCCGCGTTGCAAAACAAATTCGAAAACATGGGATTTGTATCTGGCCCGGTCACCTATCTAGAGCAGATCACCCCTAAACGATCGGTTCCAAGTGTGATTGCAAACGTATCCGCTCCCGTAATGACAGTGTCCTCACCGCCGATCGAAAATCCCGCACTATCAAACGATTCGACCGCCTTGCACGAACTAACCAAAACATTGGTTAATTTGATTCAGGAGAGCAAGAAGGAGCAGCGGGAACACAATGCTCGGATCGAGGCTATGATGAGATTGATGCGACCCATCGCAGTGTGTGTCGCACCGATATAACACGGATTGGCTCCAGCACCGCCTTCTGCCGGGATCCCAGGCAATCTGAATGTCCGCTATACATGTCACCAACCAGGGCACATAGCCTGGGATTGCCCCCACCGGCCCCCGCAACAATGAGTCGGAGCCGCACCAGTAGCTGCAGCACCAATCGCTAAGGACCGGGACGGGCAGGAGCATTGATGGAAGAAATAGAGGGAAGCGGAACCATGCTAGCGTCAATGGAGGAGGCTGCGAAGCTTATTCCCTTGGATCAGTATGTAACACTGGGATACCCGGGGCTTGGGATGATCGGTACGATTAGACCCGCGCTTGAACAACGAGAAGTGGCGGAGTGGCGACCTTCTTCAGGAGAGATGGAGCCGGGAGGACCCACTTTCGTCACAAAGGAAATCGATGTTCTAAACATCATACGAGCCTTAGATCACCGAATCCCCCTTCCTATCGGTCATCTGCTTTCGATATCAGAACAGGCCAACGAACGTATGTTGCAGCATTGCAAAGCAAATCGGAAACGGTTTGCTCTTACCCGAGCAGCAAATACAAAAGCGAAAGGACCAACACCAGACGAAAATGCCGCAGGTACTTCCGATCCCATACGCTTAGGACTAATCCAAAAAGATTCATCACTTCCTGTGGATTAAACCCATCCCATGGAAATCCGCGGAATGCGACATTGAGGTATGGGGAATTCCATATAATTTTATCATCGATTTAAGAGCCGTTGTGTTGGCTATTTCATTATGGGTAGTGGACTTCGAAAGACGATCGATTGTCCTCCGAAATACGGGTGGGAAACCCTATGTGGTACCAATGAGACTGACCCTTCGTACTACCGCTAACATAGCCCCACGAGTTTCTCCCGCGATGACAAGGACCCTTCGCATGATTACCTGGGACAACGGGCAGACATCCAAGGACGCAGACAACAACGATGATGATGATGATCCCGTAATCCTGGAGATGGCACAAGAACGTATCTATTACCCCGTGCAACGGATAAATGCTAAAGCGTCGAGCAGGATTAACCAAGATTTGCAGAGAACACAGGCTATGATTATGGGAGAACCTCTCGTACAGATTTCAAGGATGGTCGATTCTTTGGAACCCCCTCGAAACCTGTACGAAGGGATCTCTCCTCTTCTCGCCCGATACAATGACAAAAGGCACTACTGCGATATCACGGATTTCTCGAAGTCTTTATTGACACCCGCAAAAGAAATTCGATTGTTACGATTGGGGGTAGAGATTAACTCTTTGGAACCCCCTGAGCGCCTTGAGAACGGACTCGGGATCAAAATTGCAAGAAAACCTGTGTCGTGGCAAGACATTCGAGACGGGGTAATACCTGAAGAACACATGGTCATCCGGGAACAAGATGCACAGATGATGGCCATGGTGTTCTCCTGGCGATCAGATAACTCATTTATCTCCGCGCCCCCGCCAGAAAATGTCAAGCGGGTGAATACAAAACACATCGATGTAAGGATATGGGATGAGTCGTAGGAGTTGCACGTACCTCGATGTGTACCTGAGATTCACCACCTAATCGCAGATATTCTAAAGGAGTACAAAGGAGCGATTCGTATGACGGACACAGACATTGGACTGTCATTAGTCATACAACACGAGATCCTAACGGGAAATCATTCCCCAATTCACTGTAAACCCTACAGATATTCCCTGGTAGAACGGAGAAAGGCTCTCGAGCGGATTCGAGAATTTGAAGCAAGCGCTTGGATCGAACCCGCCACCGGACCATGGTCGTTTCCGGTAGTATTAGTACCAAAAATGAATGGATTGATTCACATATGCATTGATTATCATAAACCGAATGACATCACGATCAAAGATGTGTATCCCCTCCCCCGGATTGATGATTTGCTGGATGCGATTGAATGTGCTAATTATTTCAGTAAGTTCGACATTTGGCATGACTTCCATCACATTTTGGTTAAGGAGGAAGATCGGCCGAAGACGGCCTTCATACTATTTGAAGGCACGTGGCAGTGGGTTCGGTGTCCGATGGGGATTTGCAATGCGCTGGCCACGTTTCAGCGAGCCATGAACGTCATGTTTCAGAACTTCGTCAACAAGACATGGTTAACGCAGAGAATGATCAACTTCTGTGTCATCGTGTACATGGACGACATCCTGGTCTATTCAGAGACCTATCACGACCATGCGCCGCATATTGAGTGGATGTTGGGTGCTCTGAGAGACGCTGGGTTCAAGATTGTGCTCGAAAAGAGCGAATTTTTTCTTTCGGAAATTTCGTTCTTGGGCTACGTCATGACACGTGGAGGACTGCGGCCTGATTCGAGAAAGGTCACGGCGGTAAAGGAAGCTCATGTTCCCACGCCACTGATGCAAGTTCGAACCTTCTTGGGGTTAGCCTCGTACTATCGACGTTTCATCAAGGGTTTCGCCACGATTACACGACCCTTAACGAACTTGTTACGGAAGGACCAGCCCCTCAGTTGGGAGTCTTGGGACGCAGAGTTCGAACAGGCCTTCGCGACCCTCAAGGAAGCTCTGGCGACGACACCTATTTTGATCCGGCCAGACCCCGCGAAGCAGTTCATTCTCATCACGGATTGGCAACCGGAGGCTATTTCCGCTATTTTGGCGCAAAAGGGGAACGACGGCCGTGAACACGTCATCGAATATGCGTCCCGCACGGTGCCAGACGAACGGAGAAACGATTCGACCCCACAGGGCGAATGCTACGCAGTAGTGTGGGGAATCCAACACTTCCATCCGTATCTGTACGGACAAAAGGTCCTCCTTGTCACTGATCACGAGCCCTTGCTAGCACTGAAAAGGCTTACTAATTACACGGACATGATTGGACGTTGGGCAGTACGCCATCATCCATCGGAAGACGGAGAGTCACGGCAACGCGGACGGACTGACACGTCTGCATCGACCAGCTAAAGTACCTAAGGCAGAAGAGATCATCCCGTGGAAGGAACCGGTGTTGGCGAACGAACCCAAGTACGGACAAGTGGCAGTCCTTCCACGTGGCAAGAGGCAGGCAGGTGGCAATGGGTGACGAAGGTAATCCTACAACTCCCCTCTCTCACCTCTCCTCCTCATCTCTCCTCTCCCTGCCTGAAAAATTTTGTTATTTTTGTGAAGCAATTTCTCACGTATATTCGGTCTCTATGCGCCCTAGCAGGGAAGGATATGCGGAATGGATAGATTGTCGACAGTGTGTCGCACGAGCCCACGGCTCGTGCATCCAATACCGAAATGACAGTAAGCCTTGGCTGTGTCCCTTGTGTCAGGTTGATAAGATCCCGACCGAGGCTCGCTTTTTAGATGCCACATGAGAAGGGTTAGAGAAGACCCGGAGGTTTAGAAGGGCCGAGGTATGGACGAATATCGCTTTGATTGCCACCCTAGTGGGTAACCCCCTCCAGGACTTCACCAAGGAAGATCGGAGGAGGGCCAATGCAAGGGCTCGGGACTACCGCTGGAATGAGGGACGGTTGGAAAAACGAAAAACGGATGGTAGTGGTATTTGGATGGTAGTACCGCACTCGTTCATGAGGTATGACTGGTGAAGACAGCGCACGAGGAAACAATTGCCCATTTTGCCGTACGGATCACGGAGGCGGCAATCGACAAAAATGAGTGGTATTGGTCGAATATTCGTGACGATGTGAAATTCATCGTCGCGGACTGTCAGGTCTGCTCTACGGACAAGGCACCGATTCAGCCGCCAAGATCAATAGTACCGACGGTAGTTGAGTGGTCTTTTCAAAGGGTTAGCACGCGGTGCCCCCTGAACCCAATAGATGTGAATATTCAATCCTACTCGTGTTCGTGGACCATTTTTCGAAATGGATCGAGGCGTATCCCTGTCGTACGCGACAGGCGGCCGAAATTGCACAATACGTCAACTGGTTTTTAGGGATGCACCAGGACACGGAGGAAATTCTGACCGATAATGGGGTAGAATTCAGGGGATAAGTCTTGAGGAATCTAGTCGTACACGGCGTCGCTATTCGGAATACCGCAGCCCATATATCGCAATCTAACGGGCTGGTAGAGAATGCAAATAGGGTGATAAAGACTGCGCTACGACGCAATATCGCGGCACAGGACCCGAGGCCCTGGCCCGATATTGTAGATCACATCCTGGCGGTCCATCGAGGGACGCCCCACGAGTCGACAGGCCTGAGCCCTTTTCAATTAAGGAGCAATAGCGTGGCCTACGCTTCAATACCAAGCCTCCTGGACGAAACTTCGTTGAACCGACGTCCCACCAGGGCCACGATTCGAGACAAGGCTAAGCGACACATGGAATTGATGGAAAGGTCCCTACCTCGATTAGCCCGAAAGCGCCAGAAAATGACCAAGTTGGCCCACGGTCGGGAGGTCCGTAGCTAGGAGGCCCGGAACGGGAATGCGGGTCCGCGGCCCCAGTACAAATTATTGGACTTGGTGCAGGTAAGGAAATGTGCTCGCCAGGGAAAGATAGCGCCACGATTTTTCGGGCTATTTCGCGTGATCGAGCTCGGTCCGAACGGCGTGAACACGGTGCGCCTCGTGCCCGAGGTCTCAGGGAGCCGATCGGCGCGGCCGATTGTACGCCACGTGTCCTATCTACGTCCCCTCCCCTCCTCCCCATCTCTTGCACCCTCTTCCTCTTCCTTGGCTACGGAAGAAGACGACGACTCTCTATCGCTTTCTTCCTCCCCTGCATCTCTCGCCTTTTCCCATACTTCGTCCCTGCCCCCATCGCCATGAGTTTTTTTACGGAGCGAGCTCTCGGCGATTCGGCAGGTTCATCATCCGCAGTTCAATTTGGATCTTCTACGACTCGCGCAATTCTTCTGCACTTCGGGGGTATACGCAGCAACCGAGTCCCGATTCGCGGGCAGTCACCAGGCGGTTGTGCTGGCAGAGGCAGTAGTTGTCCATCGGCGGTCAGCTCCAGGGATCAGCCACGTGTCCACAGTTGTCAGCTTCAGCGGCGATATCAGCACGATCAGTCTGCTGCGGCATACAACCATCCGGACGTCGCTGAGAGAGTGGGGACAACAATTGGCAGCGGAATGGAACCACTAGCTCACGTGCCACGGGGACAATCTTGTCCCTACGGACGACATCGATCTTGGTGGGATTCGAGCGTCCCAGCACGAGCCGGCGGTGGTGCTTCCGGAACTTATCCCCTTTCAGCGCCCCCAGTGAACCGCTCCCAACTCTCCACCTTCGCCCTTCCATCTCTCTTTCCCACCTTTTGGCAGTCTAGTCTTCACCCTCGCTTCTCTTTCCGTTTGGAGCCGCTCGCTGTCCCCCTCCTCGATCCAAGGCAGTGGAGGCTCTGGTGTGAACACTTCGTCAATCTTTCAGTGTGCCTGGTCGGAGTGTGACTCACGTGGACAAGGGACGAAGAGCATCACGCTTGGATCGAGTACTTGCAGTTGCTGATCATCCAGGCTTGGAGGACGGATGTGGAGGGCGATCTTCTCGGGTTCCTGTTCGGATCGGTGCGGCCTGGCCATCGCCAACTAATCGTGCAGGAGCTCACAGTTCCTCTCGCGCAGTTGGTTGACCTTCTCCCCCTTGATATCGTCTCGCAGAGCGACGAGAGCCCGGTCCCGCACGTCCTCACACGAACGCTGACGCCGTACCTTCAGTGGTCGGCGTGCCTAGAGGAGCCGGGAAGCGGCCGCAACCCGCCATCGCAGCGGGGATATCTTGACCCACATGAGATAATCGACCTCGCTTTCTTCCAAGCTCGAACGGCCTCTGAAGACGAGGAGTTAGCGATCGAAGAAGAAGAAGAAGAAGAAGAAGAAGAAGAAGAAGAAGAAGAAGAAGCTGCTGAGGAGGACGACAAGGAAGAGACACCGGAAGAGGGGAGTTATAGTGAACACAGCAAAGGAGAGAAGAGTGAGGAGGAAGAAGAAGAAGAGCAAGGCGAAGAAGAGGAAGAGCTAGAGCTTGAAGAATCTGAGTGGGAGATCTCGGCGGTGGAGGCGGAACAAACGGACGCTCAAGCAGAGGACCCCGAGGTGGCAGGCAAGAGAGAGGAGATCGCGGTCGGAAAGCGACAGCTGGAATTCGCCAGCGGAGCAAATTTGCAGCTCGCCGACGATCTGGCCCGAGATCTGGAGCCGCCCAAACCCGAAGATGGAGACCCAGCGGCCGAGACTTCGAGCGCACCGGCAAGGCGGCGACAAAGCCGATCCCCCTCCCCCTCCACCTCCGACTGTCCACCAGTCCGAGCCAATACCGATGCGGGCCATCGGGCTTCGTCCCCGATCGTTATCCCCCCGTCCCCTTGACCATCTCACCCTCCGCCAAATCACCACCCGTGTCACCTTCCCCCATAATCCCTTCCCGATCGATACCTTCCGTTTCTTTTACGCCACCCGTCTTGTTGTTACAGTTCACCCCCATCCCTCGACCCGGTGCGCCCTTCCTGACTTCTGCCTTCACACCCTTCTCCTTAGTGCCGCGTGGCGAGGCCACAATATCGTCGAAGTTTATTGCATGATTACGGGGACTATCCTCGCATGCGAGAACTACGACCATTTCCGCGCGGCACTCTTCTGAACCTTCGCCACTCTGTATCCCGATTACCTCGCCTCCCTCCCCCACAGTGGTAATCGCTTCCCCTGTTTCCACCGGATCGTCCGATATCATGAGCTTCCGGAGATGGTGGCGCGGATGAAAATCTTCCTACCACCGCTCCCGATTAACCCTCCCCCTCACCATGCCCCCATGTATCGTCTTCCCTTCCCCCTCCCCGGTGGACATTGATGATCGCATTGTTCGGTTGATTGGTGTGCGTGCGACGACGATGGAACGAAATATCCCCTCCTTGGATTGACGAGATTCCTCCTGTAGGACAGAGCCCGTATGCCACGTTGGATGACGTCCACACTCCTTCACACGGTAAGTGGCAACGAAAAGCTCCGCGTGTCGATCGATTAGAGAAATTGACACATGTCATAATTCAAGCAAGCAGGAGCTTGCTTAAGATTGGAACCCCCTGGGCGTCACATATGTGACGAGCCAATTTCTGTTCCGCGCGGTTTTCTGCGCGATAACAATGAGGGGTCCTAAGCTGGGAAGGATGGGCCAATTACGGGAGATCGGGATCGAAGGGAAATTGCATCGGTGTCCTCGTTTCTTCGACTTTTTGCGTCGTCTCTTTTCGGATAATTGGGTGCATCACTGGGCGAGTCCTGGGATGATCGATTGAGTGGCGTGTCGTCGAGCGTGCGAATAATATTAGTTGACGTCGTTCCTTTTCGTTTTTCTGTTGTTGGATTTTAGGCGCGGACTCGGAGACCACGCGGGAATTTTTGCTTCGTTCTTTTTGAATCTTGTCAAGCCCCAATGGCTCTTATAATTTCGGACTTTCCTTTCGGAAATTGTGCTTTTAGTTTTCTGCATCAGATATGAATTTAGGAATTTTGCAATTAGGATTTTCTTTTGTCGCGCGACGCTTTTTGCTTACGCGCTTCTTTGTGCGGGTGCAACGAAACTCTGATTAATCGGCGCCTTTAATCGAGTATGTAACTGTAATTTTGGGCGGGCGCCATTGTAACTGTATCTTTCTTCTTGAACTTCGTCTTTCCCGCTCTCGCTTCTTCTCTTGCTGTGCCTAGCTAGCCCACGGACTGCATGCTCGGATCGATGTGTGGAGAGAGGCTACGTCCCCTACGCCGCAATCTGGCCATACAGAACGCAGACACTCCCTCTCCTAATCTCCCTTCTAAGTCCTTGCAATTCTGTGTTCTTCGCGCATGCATGCACGCTATAAATTCCGGCTGCGCGGTTAGATAGCTCTCTTAAACAGTTGTTGGAAGCTCGGGGAGCGGGATCAGTGAGGGTCAGTTCGCGAGCGAAGTAAGAGGTGAGTTCAAGTGGGAGTTGGGCGACCCGACGAGCTGGTGCCAAACGCGCGGGGTTGACGCGGGCCACGACGGACTGTGGGCGAGGGCGAACCTGACGGGTGATGGAGGACTAAGCGGGGTGACGACTTTGTGGGTTGGTGCGTGACGACGGACTGTCCGCATCGGAGAGAGAGAGAGAGAGGAAGAGGGAGTTGAGGTTGATGGACGTGGATTTGCCGTTTTCTTTATCTCTTCCCCCTCCTTGCTTTTGTATATAAATTTTGATTTTGGCTCAGGGCGATTTGCCCGTTTTCTCTTGTTTTCGGAATCTTGGTCGGGTTTTGGCCCCCACTCGTTTTGCGATTGATCATGATCTCGTTTGTGTGTGTTATGTCGAATGAATTGATGAACGAATGTCATGTCTGATTGCTTTTCTTTTGTCTGGTCTTTGCTTTTTCTTGTCATGAGCATAGTAGGAACTTTTTCATGGTCGTCATTACTGCTTCCATTGCAGTTTATCCCCTTTTTTACTGTTGTTGCTGCACTTTGCATGCTTAGGAATGATTGTGTACGGATCACGGAGTGATTAGATGATTGGGTAGTTGTTTGTCCAGAAACAAGCGAATACCTCGCGGGGATGCGTGTAAGGGCGATCTGATCTGTGCAGCCTGCACGTATCCATGCGCACTGATTCGCGACCATCAACGAACTTGACACCGTTGATATCGGGTAGGCGGGAATTTCCCTTCCCCCACGCACCTAAACGGATAGGAGTTTCCGATATCACATCGGAAAAATCTCCTTGCCGATTAGACACGTGTGAGAGGATTCCATCACACCGCAATGACAAAATGACGTACTCGAGGGACTCCAAGTGACCGAGTCATCGTGGGATCCGGAGTATTTCGACCCCTGGGTGAGAGAGTGTCTTAGACAGAGACGCCCGAAATTCCCCTGCCTAACCGAGAATCGATTGTGCCCCAGGGAGTTTCACTGTGCCACAACCAGCGATCCGAGGTGCCCCGATTTTCCCACTTCGGACAACACCCATTACTTCATATCCCCCGGCTTCGTCGTCATTTCTACCAACTTCCCTCCCTTCCGCCTACTCCTCCCATATCACTAACTCACGGTGGTACCGTGGAATTCCATCGCTTCGTACTGGCCCCGCACGCCTTGCGGAAATTGCTGGCGACGCGGCAACCGACGAGCCCCTGAAACTAGAGGGCCTCACCGAAACGTGAGGCAATAGACGCCACGTGCCTGCACCCAAAGGACCGACTCATCGGGAACACAACAATCCTGGGCGGGCCTCTCCTCGAACCGCCACCGCCTAGACAGACGGATCGGACGGCCCTGAATGCACCACGCATGCCATCTGCCTTATGCTGCACGACATTGAACGCCAAAAAGACCGGAAGCAACTCGCCCCCTTGGCTTATTGCACCCGTGCCCCTGAAACCCTGCCACAGGAGATCTCAGTTCTGACCTGGGACTCCACCCCCACTTTCCCAAACATCCTTGGCACACCCCTTTTCGCACTTCCAGGCCCACATCCTACTCCGATCAGGAAGTCGCGCTGGGCGTGAGGTTGGGCGTCATAGAGCCGAAAGATGTCGCGTAGTTGTCTTTGTGCTATAACTTGAGCCAGGGAGAGTGTGTCTGCGGGCGGCCCTCCCCCTGTGGGTTGGGAAGTGGATCTACGGTCCATCCCCGGGTCCGGAGTAGTATTAAAGTCCCCTGCCAGAACGGTCGGACAGTCTGTCGGCAACACTTTGTGAAGGGTGCATAGTGTTGTAGAGGCCAGTCACTGAGTACACAGTGATCACTTGGAGGAGTAGGCCGTGGGTGTCCTGGAATATGAGACCACCTCCCATCCCATCCTCACGTCAATACTCCTAGTGCACCCCCTATCCCACTATCCTACCTCAGTATGACCAGCACTCAGGAGCATTACCCTACCAATGGGCAGGTAACTTGGACCGAACAGCAGTGATAGCCTGATAGGCACCAGGGCTGATAGGTTGCCCGACCCTGGTGGAAGCGGAATCGGACGAGCCTTGTCGAACGGGAATTTCGGACGCCAGGCCCAGATAATCTACTACAGGCCCCAACAGACTCTGGGCCCTAGGTTTCAGACAGGGTAGCACCCAATGAAGCAGTCTTACCGTCCTTCCCCTAGCTTACCCAAGGCCAGGCGGAACTCGGACTGGCCTGAGTGACTTATACCCCTACCCTTATATAGTCACTAGACAGTTTATTCGAATATCAGTAGGAACTCTGGTGGCCCATACCTGTCCCTACCGCAGATACTAGACCCCACCCAGTGAATAGACCCCCCCAGTCTGATAGTTGTGTAGTTCGCAATCTATGTGTGTACCCGAAGGCTATGTATGCTCCGTGTATCTATGTATCAAGATGTACAGACAGCACCATGTGTGGAAACTTGTGTATGTAGCCCGTAGGCCATGTATAATTCGCAAGCTATGTATATGCCCGAAGGGTATGTGTGCTCTGTGAATCAATGTATCGAGATGTATAGGCAGCATCATGTGTGTATATCGAAGAGAGAACGGGGTAAGCTGGACAAGGACCCCCCCAAGGTCCGAACCAAGCTCGACCCCGTGACCTTGTAACGTGTAATCGAATGACTCTATCATGTGAACGACTAGTGAAAATGGCACGAACGTGTGATCTGCCAGACTGGGGAGATCAACAGAACACCCAAGACGAACACCCCCAAGAAACCCATGTGAAACCCAGAACCAACATACAACACCATTGAACAACCCTTGGGTGGTGCGCAGGCAGTGTCTGTAATAGCTAACCTGCGTCATCCCAAGGGGGGGTGTCCAGCCGTGCGTCATTCTAACGCCCTGCCGGTGTCCATGCGCAAGGCTACGGATCTGAACCCACAACCTCATACCACAATGCACATTTCAAACCGGTGCTCTAACCACTGAGCTACATCAACTGGACGTTAGTGTTCGCAGCACGTAGGAGCTGTGTTTACCATCCTGGGATTTTGTCGTTTTGTGTCGAACATGCTGGTGTCGTTGGGTGTGTACCGGTAGCCGGGCGTCAGGTGGTCGTTGGGAAGGTGGCACGATTAAGGGAGAGGGGTTAGAGTGGTGGCCCTGGTGGGGAATCTGTTCACTACCTGAAGTTGTGGGCGGCGGCCGAAATTTTGACGGCCAGCCATTGAAGACCGGTAGGTTGTGCAGTTGGGGTGCCAAGGGGGTTGAGGGGTTTTGCGGATTGTTTTGTTGTCTTTGTCCGATCTGTCGGTTGGATCCGGTGGAGTTTGGATGTAACGGATCCAGTGGAGTGTGGATGTAACCTCATCAGAAGTGCCCGTCGGATCTCTGGAGTGGATGTGAGATAGGGCCTGGCTCCACTGCTCACCAAATGTGCAAAATGAGAATGTCATTGAATATAAGGCTGGAACATGGCAAGATACACCACCATATTTTTTGTCCTTTTTCCCTTTTTCTTTTTTCCCTTTTTCATTTTCATCTGTTTCTTGGTGACGTTACCGTTATGTGCATTTGGCTGCATGGATGTCTAGAGACGACAGGTTTTGCCGTTTTGTCTGATTCGTGGCGTGTGGTGTGATGTCACCATGGTGACCTCAAGTGAGGCCCAAAACCAGTGGCCAGATTGAGTTCTCGTTTTTTTTTTTTCTTTTTTTTTGAAGGGTGATGTCATCATGGTGACTGCAAGTGAGACCGCAAAACCAGTCGCCAGATTAAGTTCTCTTTGTAGGAGTGCTTGATCTGGCCGTTGGTTTTGGGTTTTTGGAAATACGAGCCCGCAGTCTTGCTTTTTTTCTTGGGGGGGGGGGAGCGCACAGCCTTTCCTATTTTTTTGGGGGGGGCAAACCCGTAGCATCTGATGGGACGAGAGAGGTGTGGGGGAAGCCGTGGTTCCCAACGTGAAAAATGGGAATGGATCTTCTGCTATAACATGGGAAGGTGCATTGCTTTTGTGCATGTGAAGAGTGGTGTGGCGAGGCCCCTACTTACCTACTTACCTTTAGTTCGTCCTTTTTCTTCTCCCGTTGTTTTTTTTGAAGGGTGATGGCCCTGAGGTATGAAACCGTTTTCACCTTTGCAGTAGCAGATGCAGATACCAGGGTTCGATCCCTACACCTTACCTCACCCATGTACAGTACCAACTAGACCCCTGTGTGTTTGAACCCGTGACCTATGCCTTGGTAGCTGACTGATGTATGTCGTAGGTCTGTGTAGCGGTTGGGTTTTGAACCGTAGGTCTGTCGAGTAGAGGTCATAGCTGTGTAGGGGTCGTAGTTGTTGCAACTCTGAAAGGTCAAGGTCGTAGCTGCTACAGTCCTGAAAAATCAAGGTCGCTGCTACAGTCCTGAAAGGTCAAGGTCGTGGCTGCTACAGTCCCGAAAGGCCGAGTCCACAGACTTCTGGAAGGTCCGGAAGTGGCCTTTAGAGTGTTGCTCACGACAGAGGCGAGTGGTCAGCGGTACCCAGTCCCAGTCTCACTTTGTCCAGTCAGCAAGTACCATGTGGGACTGTGTGCACCATGGGCCCGGTGGAAAGGGGGAGACCAGCGACCAACAGAGGTATAAATCAAGAGGCAGCGTCCAGCCATTCATTCATTCTGCTGGGAGCCATGCGGAAGTGCTGCCCGAGCATCTTGTGCGAGGTGTCTGCAGATGCCCGAAGTCGAAGTGGGCTGTGAGGAAGGAGGAGCGACCATCACCGCTAGCTACTAGGTGTAGAAGGCGGCCATAGCCGCCATAGTTTAGAGAGAGCCTGTAGAGAGAGAGAGAGAGTGTGTGTGTGTGTGCGTACCGAGTTAGAGCACATGGGATATCCAGGGAGGTCTAGAGTGGAGTGTGTGTGAACATTTGCTGTGAATACAGAGTCAGAACAGTGAAGTGTAGGCGCTCAGGCGCCATAGCCAGTTCGAAGCAAATTTGTATCTGAACTGTGTTCTTGGCTGTAATATCTCTGAGCTTCGTGTGGGCACCTGGCGCCAGTGTGGATTGCCACCTGTTTGCATGCATGTGAAGTAAGCAAGAAAACGGGTCTGAGGGCATACTCACACTAGCACATACTTCTGCAAATTTTACGTATG
>BFEA01000005.1:5257862-5267946 GCA_003427395.1 Chara braunii | reverse complement strand
CGTTGATTTGGCAATGCTTCTGGGTCATCCCTCCAGATGTGAAAATCAACTAGCAGTATGGTTGCTTCATTTCGCTTTTTGTTTCTTTTTTTTTTCTGTACTTTTAATCCATCGATTTGTGTCTGTTTAGCCCCCCAGCGACCTTCCTCCTGCCCTGTGCACTTCCTTTCGCTTTTCTACTGTCTTCTCATGCTAACAGATAGTCTGCCTCTGTCGGTCGTATGAGTGAGGGTTGATTGACAATTACTATGAAAACTCTGTACGGTATTAGAAACAGTTCATGTGCTCGTTGCTAATACCTATCATGTGCTCGTTGCTAATACCTATGGCCTACTGAGCCCTACTGATATCTATGAGTAGGTTACTGTCTTCACCCGAATACAACGCCCTGTATTTGGGACAACTTTCAGTCCAGATGCAGCGATAATAACCAGGCGTTCTATTCGCGTTAAGACAGCAGTATGACATATTAGTGCCTCAGTGCACTGCTCACCAAAGGTGGAAAGTGGCGAGTGCATCAGTAGCTACTAGCTAGAACTCTTCTAGGTGAAGCTTAGCCACCAATCTCTCTCTCTCTCTCTCTCTCTCTCTCTCTCTCTCTCTCTCTCTCTCTCTCTCTCTCCCCCCCCGGCGAAGAATGGGATTGCCTCTTGCGTTGCATATTCCTTTGATTGTGCTTTGCACGTCTTAGTGGCTGAGCTTCACCATAGCTAGAACTTCACTCGTCTGCTTGCAGTGGAGTTCAAACTCGGGTTTGTATTTCAACAGTTCACGGGTGTAGCAACTGAGCTACGCCAGTCGGTACACTCGTCATTTTCCTGGCATACCTGATGTGAATATGTGCAGCTTGTAAGCAGGAAACAGTTCAACAAGCGTGAACTCCATCGTTCGTTTTTCTCCCTTGAAAAAAAATAAAATCCAAGCAAGTTAAGCGTTTCACTGGATCGTCCAAGTCCCAAGTACTCAATACTGAGGTAGGATAGTACGGATAGGGGTGCACTAGGAGAATTGCCGAGAGGATGGGTGGGGAGGTGGTCTTACGGACCAGAAGGGAGTGTCAGGACAAGCCAATAACTGTGGCAACTGTTTAGGATTTGTCTGGCCCTTTCTCCCTCCTCTCTGTTTGTCCTTTCTCTTTGTTCAATCCATTAGGAGCATGGTCCCATTAGCAGTCGGATAGGAGTGTGGCCGATCCAGTGTGACACTGAGTGGCAGCGGCCTGACAGGTGCATTACGAATTTCTGGGGTGAGAAAAAAGGAGAAAGGCAAAAAAAAAAAAGAAACAGAGACCTCCCACCTGAAATCACGGCAGAGTGCTTCCCAGCCATCAGATCATTTGTGATCTGATGGTGGTGGTTGCAAAGCAACAGTGCAGAAAGTAACTGCCACATTTTCTGGAATAAACTCAACTTCTGTCCGTACTGACCATGGGATCACGAGTCTTCGACGGCAGGATTTGGGTCACTCAACTGCCACACAAACTCTTTTCAGAATCTATCCTATCCGGTTGCTAGTGGGACCAATGGCATGCTCTAGGTGTCTTTTCTGCAACTGATCTGCCATGCTGGCTTTTGTTACGATCCTGGTCATTCCCAAAGTGCAAATTCACAATGAAAGACAATGCCACCCAATTGCGAAAGAAATGAAAGCACTTGCAAAGAGATAGAGACCAGAGAAGAGGGAAAGAAGAAGAAGAAGAAGAAGAAGAAGAAGAAGATGTACACCAGCGAGACCAATGACAAATCCCCCCTTCTCTCTCCACCTTCCTCCTCCTTCACTTCGCCAATCTTATTCTTCTTCCAATAATAATCACAATGAGTGGATGAACCAGAATCAATATCTGAAGTTCCCTCTTACTGCTGACTCAACAACCACAACAACAAGTCCACCATAGCTAGGGCTTCCCTCCTTCTTCCTCCTCTCACATGCCTAGGCTATGGCGGACTACTGAGGGCCTTGCCCTCCTGTCCAAAGGACAACCCAAAGCAGCTATGGCGCTGCACTCCTGTCCAAAGGACAACCCAAAGCAGCTATGCCGCTGCTGACTAAGCCGCCATGCCTGACTCTGCCTCGAGCTTCCTTGGTGCGGCACTACCCCAACTGGGGCCTTCCAGATGCAGCGCCCAACAAGGTGATGAAGATGGTGTCCACCATAGCCAGGTAGGTGCCTCGCCACTCTCCTCCTTTGCCCCCTTCTTCCACCTCCTCAGGCTGGGCTGCTCGCCATAGCCAGGCTGAGCGCCCAGCTGCCCTTCACCTCCAGGCAGCGCTGTACCAGTCCAGCGCTTCGCTCAGCAGCATGTCGCCAATCCTTGCATACTGCAAATGAGGTGGAGCTACTTGCTCCTCCGGAAGATATAGTGGCCTGCTGGCCTCTTGGGCGGTGACTTCCTAGGCCGACCGGCCTCCCAGCAACCGGTACCTCCTCCCTTTCGGAGGGAAACATCATTGCAGGCTCTGCTATCCTCCGGACAGGCCCTAGACCCGGGCTACTTGGACTGGTACCGGCCAACCTCTATCCTACCGCTACTGGGCCTCTAAAAATGCCAACTTTTTGTCTTCTTCTGCTCGGCCTCCAGTACCCGGCACTCCTACCACTACTTGAGTGATACCGGCCGACCTGCTACTTGAGTGTTTTTCCCCGCTGCTCTAAGTGTCGCGGGCCTACCCCCGCTACTTGAGTGTTTTCCCCCGCTGCAACCCTCAAAGTCACGGCCACAGGTAAGTACCGTCCCTGCAGGGCCTTTCAACCAACAAGTACCCTTGCGGGTCACACACACACTCAACCGTCAAGCACTCAGGCAGGCATGCAAACCAGCAGGCACGCACCCACACACAGACTTAGGGCATACTCACACTAGGGGTCTAATTCTCAAAATCGCAAAATCTGCTCTTCTTTTGCAGTCACACATTATCCCCGCCCCCACCAAGATCACAAAGCATGTAGTATTTGTCAGCGGCCTGCTGGGCCGCGGGGTGCAGCAAATTGGAAGGACCTCTAGAGGTCCTAGCAAATTCGCAATTGATTTTCTTATTAAAAAAAAAAAACTAGAACCTCCGCAGGCCACAAAACGGAATTTCTTGCCCACTATCGTCCAAAAATGCTACGTTTGGTCTCCAGCCGTGAAGTCATACAACGGCTGTACTATCTTTGGCGTTATACACAGCAGATTGCCTGTCTGTAAGGGGTTTCCCTTGCCCCCCCAGGTGAGTCCCATACGCGCTTGCGGTGCCCTTCCGCCCGTTTCTCCCCCGTTCCGGCATGCGGATAGTCTGGCCCTCCGAAAGAATAGTCAGGCCCTCCGCGAGAATAGAAGCACGTTCCGCCCGGCCTCCCCCCTGCTTCCTGGTCTCCGTGCTCCCACTGCACTCCCGCCACAGCCAGTCTTGCAAGTGGTCCACTTTCATAGGTGCATAGCACCTGGTCTGCTCGCCATATGTGGCACAGGTTGGAGAAGCGGGAAGATCGCGCCTCTGTGCAGGCCGAAACTTTAGAAGGAAAAAAACAACAACAACAACAACAACAACAACAACAACAACAACAACATAAAACCCAATAAAAAAAATTCCACCATCTGCTATCAGCTGTGTGACCACGCTGATACCAAATGGAGCATTGTTCAGAAAGTTGCGGCCATGTCTCATTCACGTTTTGCTATTGTGCTACCGGTGTGTGAGTATGTGGCACACATAAATCTCAAATTGGAAATTGCAAAATTGCAGATTTTGCAACTTTGCTCACCGTGTGTGAGTATGCCCTTAGAAACCACAGCAGAATGCGGGAATCTCAGTAAGGCATTCATTCCAGCGGCAAATCCCAAAAATCAGCAGTGTTCTCAGTCTGTGTTTTGGCGGGTCATTACACTACCCCCCTCTCAAGAGCGAGGTCCCTTCGAGCGAGTAACTCATTCAGAGTCAGCACGAAATGCGTTGTAGGCGTAGATCAGAAAGAGAGATTTAGTAAGACCGGGAGGAGTGAGTTTTGCAGAAAACTTAGCAGTCTGTGCATCCGCGATCTGTCGTTCATAAGCGTTAACAACACGTGGAGCGTTTCTTAGCAGCTCCTTTCGGTCGATCCAGAAAAACTCGTTCAACGGGTGATAGACGAAGTGAACCTTGTATTGTCTGTTCCTCCCTCTTCCTTCATGGGAAAGGATTATGTCTATCTCATGGCCGCCGTCGATAGGGCGAGGTATCATAGGATCTGGGAAGGGAAAAGTCTCGTCATCGATGTGTGGAAACAGTTTGGACGCGTGAAAGACCGGATATGTGCGCAAATGAGGAGGCACGTCAATCACATACGAAGGACCAAATTCATCCCCAATCACCTTAAGAACCTGCCAAGGGCCATAGTACAATGGAATAAGCTTTCGTGATACGCCCTCTTCGTCAGAAAACTCTGACATTTTGACCCAGACATAACTTCCTACTTCGAAGTTCCCTTCTTTGCGTGACTTGTTAGCATGTTGATCATGGCAAGCTGTCGCTTGTTCATTGCTACGATAACAGCTTTGAGCAGGCGTGCATACTTGGCATTGTAGCCAGGCATGTCGGGTGTCAGACCAGGGGACTGTTGGGGGAACAAAGAAGAGAGAGGATTGCGCAGCTGCCAACCATATTGCAACTGATTTAGTGTCACACCAGTTGCAGAGTGAAGGGAGTTGTTGTACAACCCTTTCACTTTGTGTAACTCCTTGTCCCACGTGTTCTGATCTAGAACATTTAATGCACGAAGTAGTTGAATGACAGTCTGGTTGATTTCCTCGGCCAATCCATTGGCTTCGGGGTGTCGACCAGAAGTCCTGTTGAGTTTAATGTCCTAGATCTGCGAAGTGAAGTCCTTCCAATCAACACTAATGAACCTGGTGTCCCGATCACTCACAAGAGTTTTCAGGGGTCCGTACTGCAGAATGTACTGTTAGTGAAATTTTTTTATCACTAGCTCAGTTGGTGCAGGAGGAGGTAGAAGAATCAAATTCAAAAATGTGGAAAAACGATCCACAATGACCATGACTTGTGAATGTCCTCCCTCGCTCACCTTCCTCATGTCCGTGAAATCGATAGAGATCGACTCACCGGGCCCATCAGGGATCGGGAGGGGTTTCAGCAGGCCATAAGGCTTATGCCTATGGACCTTGGTTCTTTGACAGACTTGACATTCAACAATAAATTTCTGAGCATATCCCTTCATTCTCGGTCAATCAAACTGCTGCAAAAGACTTCCAAAAGTGGTTTCAAAGCCGAAGTGTCCACTCTAACCATGTGCCAAATCCAAGAAATGAGTCCGGAGAGGCGCATGGCTAGGTACAGACAAACGATCAAACTTTTCATACAGCCGGAAGATAAGACCCTCACACTTGTGAAAATCAGGCTGACTGTTGGGGTGGCTTGAGCTGCTCAAGGATGGGATTAAGGTCCGGATCCTTGGCAGTGTGTTCGACCAGATCCTCCTTCAGTTTCCTTCGGAGGTCATACGAGCTCACAAGGCAAGTCAAAAACTCAGGATAATGCGACAAAGCATCAACAACAGGATTATAACAATCTTTCTTATGCTTCAGTTCAAAGTTGTAAACATCAATGTCATGCAGCCAGCGGGTCAGTGTCGGAGAGAGATTAATTTGCGTTTTAATCCACTGCAAGGTCTGATGATCTGAGTAGACCTTGAAGTGACGACCCAAGAGGTAGTGCTTCCAATGTGTGAGCGCTTCTTGCAAGGCATAGAGCTCACGCATATATGTGGAGGACACTGGAGGTGGCTACCTTGTGGTTGGGCATGCGTTTGCTGTAATATTCGAGTGGACGCAGGCCATCGCCATCATCTTGTTGCAGCATTGCACCAATCCCATACTGACTCGCGTCCGTAGTGACCACGAACGTGAGGTTGGGATCCGCAATGCGGAGCATAGGATGACTTACCAAAGCCTCTTTCAAGGCTTGGAATGCAGTCTCACATTTCTCACACCACTCATAGGCAACATTCTTGCTTGTTAGTCTCGAGAGTGGGTGAGCAATGGCAGAAAATTTTGGTGCAAATTTTCGATAATACGAGGTCAAACCAAGAAAAGAACGCAGTTCGTATACGTTTGTCGGTTGAGGCCAGTTTCGTATGACCTCAAACTTGGTTGCCTCCGGCTCAAGACCGTTTGTAGACAACCGGTGCCCAAGATAGATGACGCTGTCCCTTCCAAACTCAGATTTCCCTAAGTTGAGGTGCAGTTGTGCCTCCTTGAGGACCTGCAAAACCTCCATGGACTTGTTGAAAATCAGGATGTCGTCGAGCACGGTCGAGGTAAACAACAACAAACCTGTTGAGCTGATGGCGGAGAACCTTGTCCATGAGGCATTGAAATGTGGCTGGTGCATTCGTAAGACCAAAGGGCATAACGATTAATTCGTACAGCCCATCGCGTGTTTTGAATGCAGTTTTGTGCTGGTCGCTCGGATCAACTTCAATCTGGTGGTAACCATATTTGAGGTCGATCTTGGAGAAGACTTTGCATCCACCTGCCGCATCTAGCAGATCATCTATGCGAGGCAAAGTATAAGCATTTTTTCTGGTGATCCGATTGAGGCCACGATAGTCAATACACATCCGGAGTTTGCCTCCTTTCTTTGGCACAAACAAGACAGGTGCACCGAACTCAGACTCACTAGGCCTAATCCATCCACGATTTATCATGTCATCAATTTGTCTCCTCAACTCCTCAAACTCGCCTTGTCTCATACGGTAGACGCAACCCTTTGGAGGAATACTCTCTTCTATTATCTCGATTTTGTGTTTGATCGGATGCTCGGGAAATCCACGAGGTTCAGCCAGGACTTCAGGAAATCGATCTAATAGACGGCGAATGTTTGTTGGGACTTCCGATGGAGGATCATCCTCATCAGGAGAGAGAAAATCAGTTTGAGAATTTACAGCAATTACAACCGGATTTCAAGTACTTGGATCAGAAGTAGACTGATTTTTTACAGTAGAAGTAAATAAAACAAAAGTACAGGTAGTAGAAGTATGTACTTAGTAGAAGTATAATTATTTTCGGAGGTAGAAAATGCAGCAAAAGTAGAAGGCACATGGAGAGGTTTTACGAAAGCTACATGCACATGCTCAGCTTCCGTGCGCCTGCGCATTGATTTGCATAATTTGTTTGCACTTAAAAGAGCCACAGGGGACTCGCGCGTCTCATCCAGTAGAACAGTACGCTCGTTCTCCTTGGCATCACGCACCACGAACTGATTATCCGCCCACGTGGTCCTTAGGAAAAGCCAATGACCGTGTCGAAAGGACACTTGTCCATGATATAAAAGTTCAGCTCATGTGTGACAGTGCGATCCTTGTCAAAAGTGATGCACACACCATTGACAGCATGTGTTGAGGTGACAACCTCTTGGTTGTCCACCTGGGTCTGACAAGGGTTATGCAATTCCACTTGCTTCATTCCCAGGCCCGCCTTACGAATCCCGTTAGGAGAAAAGAAGTTAGTTGTTGGGCCATTATCAATCAGCACACGGATGTATCGGTGGTTAATGAGCAGCTTAAAGAAGATCAATTCCACACTCCCCTGAACACGGCGTTGCTGCTTGAGCTGCAACCAATGTTCCAGGTGAGAGTGGAAGTCGACTTCCTTAGTCTTCTCCCAAGGCTCATTGTACAGTACTTGAACTGCAGCAGCCTTAGATTCAGCATCGGTCCGGGCTTCAAGAGCAGGCTGCTGATCAGATTCAGGCTCTTTGGAGGGCCCTGCAACTGACTGTCCAGCTTCCCTTGTTGTAGAGAGTGTTTCCCTGCAGACAATAACATGCCTGCACAGCGTGCCCAGACTTTTGACAATGCAAGCACACGTGCAACTTGGATCTTCTCTCCCATTCCTTTTGACTGACGCAGAGGGTTTTCCAAGGCTTGGTACAAGCATCCTCCGGTTTCTCAGGGATCTTTGCATTCTTGGGGAGGTGTGCTATAGTTCCCTTACCCGAACTACGGTTAGGCCCCTTGCTTCAAGCAGTCTTTTTAAAGGCATTGCATTTTTCTTCAGTATTCATGTTAGACTCGAGGGCTGATGTAGAACAACCCACGTCGGAGTCCGGTTGTAGATCGTCATCTAGAGACAGATCATCCGCATAGGACTGATCCTCAGCCTCCCGATGTTCATGCAGGGCAAGCTGGTTGCTGCTTTCGTATCGCTTGCGCTGCGAGGTTCTACCTGCAGCGGGTGCCTTTGCATGCCTGGCGAGGTCCTTGGCTTCTAGATTGACTAGATCCGTCAGTAGCTCTCACCAAGTTGTATGGTCTTTGAGTCCTAGCCGGGAGACATATTCTTTAGGGGCCACTCCCATAACTACATCCATGCAAGACACGTTAGTCCATCCCAGGTTTGGAGTGGTGAACAAACCAGTCAAGTGCTGCTCCAAAGCCTGCATGGAAGTCCTCCATGTTTGGTCCTTGAGGGTCTCAAGCTTCAGCCTTGCCTTGAGCGCAGCGTGCTTATCTTGACATTGCGCGATGAGGAGGTCCTCAAGAGTACGTACAGGAGTTACTTTTAGCCACTCAGTCAGATCAATTCTCTCATAACCTGCAGTAACAGCTTCGAGTTCTATGGAACTCCGTACGGTGGGCTCAGTGTTTGTGCCCATGATCATGCTTCGGTCTTCCTGCGGTGTTCGCAGTACCTCGAAGTATGAGCATATGGAGCTGATCCAAGAGGTGATATCCTCCTTCCCGTCGTACTTGGACGACAGAGTGGCCATCCGCTTTTCCACTACGGGACCGTTGCACTGTACGCAAGTAAGAACTGCGGCGTTTTGGCTGATGTTCCGACATTTGGAACTAGGACCAGTGCAAAACCACCAACGCTGCCGCTTGAGGAGCTGGCACCGGTTCCTGCGCTTGTCACAACTCCACTTGCTCTCGTCATGAGGACGGTGTTAGGGTGAGAGACTGAGACTGCAGCAGGTCATTAGGAGGACGGGGGGCAGACAATTGGGACTGTTAGAGGCTGACTATCTCAGCCTGCAGCTCTTGGTTCCGCTGCTCCAGGGCTGTCACACGGGACTTGATATCTTCCAAGGTCCGCAGTTGAACCAAGGCTGCTACGACAACAACTAGCTTCTCTTGGAACCGGTCATCATTTGATTTCGGAACCTCGAGGAGGGTCACTTGTTCAGCAATACTTGTGGCTCTAGTTGCTGCCTCTGCCTCCCTCTCTCTGTGTATTTTGTCCTCATAAAATTTCTGAAAGAAAGGTTTCTCGTTCTTGGCCGCTGCGTCCAGCATGGCCTTCCATTGCTCGGACGTGATGTCTGCCATGTCGAAGGATAGGGTGTCAGACTGTCAGTAGATCTCTCAAGAGGGGTCCACACTTTTCTAACTTTTGGACGAACACTCCTCTTACCCCTCCTCACACTCTCAAAAAGAACACCTTCTCTCTCCCTTCTCTCTTTCTCCCCTTTCTGCGCACACGTCTCAATACCGGACATAGATATAGATAGTTCAGATAAAAGAATAAGTGAATCACCAAGAGTAGAAGGTAGAACTCCTAGCCGGAGCGGCAATTCATTTGGACAGAGAATGACATTCACCAGTGCCGTACCCCCGTTCACCGTTCACGGAGGCCGGCCACCGTTCACGGAAAACGTGAACGCCGGGAGTTCACGGAGTTCACGCTGAGCGGGAACTCCGGTTTTTTTTTTTTTTTTCGCCTCGTAGGGGTACTTTTTTTCTTTATAAACGTGTGGGGACTGTAAAGGGGCACCTGCCCTTTTTTTTTTTTTTTTTTTCGATCGGGAAAAAAGAAGGCCTACTACGGCCGTGAGATTTTCAGATCGGGTGGCAACGAGCCATGTTGAGTGGAGGAGGGCTCAGGAGACTCTGAGCCGTTGCGCGAGAGAAAGAGTGAGACTCTCAGCCGTTGCGCGCGCGCGCGCGCGCGAGAGAGAGAGAGAGAGAGAGAGAGAGAGAGAGAGAGACCCTGAGCTGTTGCGCGCGCGCGCGCGCGAGAGAGAGAGAGAGAGAGAGAGAGAGAGAGAGAGAGAGAGAGAGGTGCGCGCGCACGCCGGGGAGTGGAGGGAGGACCCCTCCCCCACCAACCAA
>BFEA01000005.1:5174451-5213069 GCA_003427395.1 Chara braunii | reverse complement strand
GCCTCTTGATTTATACTTCAGAAACTCGTTGGTCTGCCCTTTGCCATCGGCCCTTGGTGCTCACAGTCCCCCTGTGGTACTTGCTGGACCGGATTGGGACTGACTGGGCCTTCCGCTGACTGACTGTGGACTCACCGCTATCCTACCGACGTTGTACTGTTGTTGCATTGCGGTTTAGTCCACCACTTGACCACTTGCCCACTTGCCTACCTTCTAGAAGGTCTACAGCCTAAGCTTCCGGAACTCACTAAGACTCCTACGCTATAGACCTACAGATCGAACCCCTGCTGCCTATGGACCTACGACAGGCCTACCAACTGCCTACGAATACACAGGTCACAGGTTCAATTCTCGGGGTCTACACAGATACTGTACATGGGTAGGGTGAGGTCTAGGGATCGAACCCTGGGTACTGCATCCGCTACTGCTAAAAGGTGAAAACCGTTTCACTCCCGCCGTCATAAATTCGAGGTCCTCCGAGAACATTTCAGTCCAAGGCGGGACCTTTRCCTTTCTTGTCACGTTCATAGGCTCTGACTATGTCGGGAGCGTTTTCTAGAAGTTCTGTTTTCGTGAACCAGCGGTCGTCTTCCGGTTCCTGATAGGCAAAACGGACTTTATATTGTTTCTGGGGACGACCTCTACCTCCTGTTCTGAACACATCCTCATCTACAATGCCTTCAATGTCATAACGTCCATCCATATCCGGGGGGATCATGGATCTTCTCGAAGGGAACTGTTGACTTGTGACACACGGTAGCAGCTTTGAAGCATGAAACACRGGGTATGTGTGGAGGTGTGCTGGAATCTCAATGCTATAGGACGGTCCATCCTCTCCGCCCTTGACTTCTAGAACCGGCCACGGTCCTCTATATGCGGGCAGTAACTTACGGTCCATCCTCTCCGCCCTTGACTTCTAGAACCGGCCACGGTCCTCTATATGCGGGCAGTAACTTCTGCGAGATGTTTTCCTCAGGTGCAAACTCTTTAGCCTTGACCCAGACTAAGTCGCCTACCTGAAACTGCGATGGGCGTCGGTGCTTGTTAGCCTGTTCTATCATTCTGTGTTGGGCCTTCCGAAGGTTCTCAACAACAGTGGCTAATTCCTTTTCGTGCTGTATCGCAAACTCCCTGGTACCGGGCGGTAATCTGTGAATCTGATCCTGGTTCAGTCCTTCGAAGGGTCTGCGCGGTCTAAAGGACTTGTGCAACTCATTGGGAGTGCGGCAGGTGGATAGATGCACGTTGCTGTTGTATGCACTAGCTACCTTAGGCAACATCTCATCCCAATTAATTTGATCTGGTCAAATGTACATGCGCATAACTCGCTGTAGGATCTTGTTCATCTGTTTTGTCTGACCGTTAGTCTCTGGGTGACGGCCGGACGACATTAACAACTTACATCCGTAGACTCTCATGAGTTCTTGCCAGTTCTGGCTGGTGAAACGACTATCTCTATCACTAACTATTGACACTGGGATTCCATTCTCACTAACCCAAAAGTCAAAAAACTTTTGTATAACTAAGTTCGTACTTGCCTCTGCAGGCAAAGGAATGAAAACTGCATATTTGCTAAAACGGTCAACTACGACCATGACTTGGCTCTTACCATGTCTACTCTTGACTTGGGTGTCCATGAAGTCTATCGACACGGAGTCTCCCGGCTGATCCGGAATAGGCAAGGGTCTGAGAAGACCTAGGGGCGCGCGTGTAGTAGACTTATTCCTCTAGCACACTTTACAACTGCGGACATACTCTATGCAGTCATTCTTCATCCCTGACCTGGTATACGCACGCATCAGGTTGGCTAATGTCTTTTGCCAACCGAAATGCCCTTCAGTATCGTGGCATTCCCCTAAAATCAAACTGCGGATCTCTTCGCTGTTGCGAACGCATAGGCGGTCAAACACATTAGTCTTCTCAAACAGCAACCCGTCTGTAGTGCGGTAGTCTGGTTCAGTCTCTGGGGCCTCTCTAACTCTCTTTAGGAGATCACTATAGATAGGGTCCTGCGCATATGCTTGCCTCACTTTCTCCTGCAGGTCTCTCCCTACATCCAGATAGTGTACTACGGCTCCAAAGTAGTCTGATCTCCTACTCAGAGCATCCGCAACTACATTGTATTTGCCCTTTACTGGCTTGAGCTCAAAGTCGAATTGGTCTATCTCTGCGGCCCACCTAGTCAACTTAGGTGTCATCTTGGCTTGGGTCTTTAGCCAACGAAGTGTCTCATGGTCAGAATACACTTTGAAGTGCCTCCCAAGCAGATAGTGCTTCCAATGGTCTAAAGCCTGCCTGAGAGCATAGAGTTCTCTCTCGTACGTGGAGGTAGCGACCTTCTCACAGGGCATCCTCGCTGACATGAACTCTACGGGTCTATAGCCATTGCCGTCGTCTTGCTGCAACACGGCGCCTATCCCATACTGACCTGCGTCCGTGGTAACGACAAATGGCAAGGACGGATCTGCTACTTTGAGGACAGGATATTTTATTAACGCGCGCTTTAACTTCTTGAGCGCAGACGTACAGTCTTTGTCCCATTGCCAGATTGCCTCTTTCTTTAGTAGTCTGTGCAAGGGGATAGTGGAGAAGTTTCTCACGAACTTCCTATAGTAGTTAGCTAAGCCTATGAATGACTGCAACTCTGTCAATGTGCAGGGCGTCAGCTAGTCTCTAATTGTCGCTATCTTGCTGTCCTCTGGCTTAATGCCATCTCCGTCCAACACGTGGCCCAAGTACAAAACTTGTGTCTTGGCCCACTCACACTTCTTTGCGTTGATCTTGAAGTTAGCCTCTCGTAGCTTCTCCAAGACCTGCCTCAGATGACCCTGGTGCTCCTGGAGGGTCTTACTAAAAACTAGGATAACATCTAGGTAGACTACTACAAACTTATCTAACCACGGTCTAAACAGGTCGTTCATACAACGCTGGAAGGTAGCTGGCTCGTTGGTTAGTCCAAAGGGCATCACTATGAACTCATAGTGCCCGTATCTAGTCCGGAACGCAGTCTTGTACTGATCATCAGGGTGGACTTCTATTTGATGGTATCCGGACTTTAAGTCTATCTTAGAGAAATACTTACAACCCTGCACCCGATCTAAAAGAACGTCTATCCTGGGCAGCGGCTCAGCATTCTTCACGGTGATCGCATTCAAACCCCTATAGTCTATACACATTCTCAACTCTCCTTCCTTCTTGGGGACAAACAAAACGGGTGCTCCAAAAGGAGACGAACTGGGCCTGATCCAACCTTTCTCAAGGAATTCGTCTAACTGCTCGCGAAGCTCCTCTAACTCTCTAGGGGACATCCTATAGACTGCACCCTTAGGAGTTCTACTGCCAGGCTCTATCTCTATCCTGTGCTGGATGGGTCGCGACACTACTCCTGTTAGTGACTCAGTCAAGTCTTTGAATTCTTCCAGCAGCTTGGCAATTGTTGGATCTATGGAGCTATCCTTTTCCTGGGCCTCAGTGACAGGTCTAACATAAACTACAAAGACCTGGTCTTCTAATTGCTCCTTTTTGACTAATCGCGCGAACGCGGGAGCACTGAGACAGCAATGTGCCACGGTGTTGTCTACACCCGACACATGGAACAGGCGGGCAGTCTCAACCTCACCTGACGGACTAGGGAGCCTACACTCATGCTCTCTCAAATGGAGTGTGGCCCCTGCTGCCTCTCCCCAATCCATTCCTAAAACTACATCAGAAGGAAGGTCATCCTGCACGAGTAGAGTCAAAGAATGGAGGACCTTCTCCACTTTTCCATTCTTCTCTAGGCGAAAGTACGCTTGGACTCCCTCTACGTAGTCCTCAACTCGCATCGTGCGGTTGTCTGCGAGGACACTGACTATGGGGTCTACTAACTTCTGGACTTTTAGTACTATCCTCAGCTTCTTCAACGCCCTACGACTAATGTAACTACGGGTAGCCCCTGAGTTCATAAGGGCCCCTACTCTGCTTCTAAACACCTCTACATCTACCAAAATCAGTTGTCCCTTACTCTCCCTTTTCATTTTGGCCCAGGCTGGCATCCTCTCCTTTAACTCTTCTGCCACACCTGTGAGGGACGTGCCTAAAGAGACGCTAACACAAGCAGTCTCTGGACAGCTATCTAGGCACGGGCCTGCAACCTCTGCCATAGGCTCATGTGGGTTGGGAGTGTCCTGTTCGCGCGGCTCACTTCTCAACATGGCCTGGAAGTAGGGGCAGTTGCGACCCCTACTGGCGGCTGCCTTTTGACTGCTGAGCAGCCCAACGGGCCTGTCTATACTTTGGACAAAATTTAATTACGTGTGTCGGGTCACCACAGAATACACACGGACCCATGTTCACGCATTCCTGCCATAATCGCTGGTCCAAGCCCAAATCTTCCCAGGGCCTGCCCTGCGGCAAGACTGGGTGCCATCCTCCTTGAGGTGCCCTTCCACGTCCTCGCTGTGGGGACCGGTTACCCTGGCGATTTAACGGGGGACCTTGACCCCTACCTCCCGCTTGGCGGTTTCCCTGTCCGCCAACCCCCTGTGCGCCCGGTCCTTGGCCTCCCATGGCCTAGCCCCTTTGGCCATGGCCTCCTCCTCTACCTTGCGGCCTCCCTCCGGCCGCGACAACAGCGTAAGACCTCCCCTGCCCTACATTACTGTACTCCTCCCCTAGGCCCCACTCAATCTGATCATATGGGACCTCTTCTGTACCACCCTCCTCTAATGTCAGGATTAAGTGATCCTTGGCCTTGACTTGGCCTGAGATGGTACGATCTTTCCACTTCTTCCCCTTCTCCAGGTCCTTATGCCAGAAAGTGGTAACTGGCATAGACTTCGACTCATACAGGTGCATCGTAAGTCATGCCGGCCTGCTGAGATTTGTCAAAGAAATGCCCGCGTAGGGCCTCTTGAATGGCACGATAAAACAACTGGACCAACTGGGGCTCAGTGACCTCGTGGTCCGGGACGGCTACCAAGTCGTCCATGGTACCCTTGAGTGCCTTGGCACTCCTCCACTGCTGGGAGTGGATCGTTTGGAGCTTATCAGAGGCTCTAATGCCTCGCGTTGGGTCAGCGAACCGCTCCTTGAGGAGCTTGAGGAATTGGGAAAGAGGAGTGACTTTGGAATATGCAACCAGGTTGTTTTCACAACCGGCTGTACGCGCGAGAGACCTGGCGAAGCTAGCCGCTTCGTCCTTCAGGGCCTGGAAGGCCACGAGGACCTGCTCCTCTATCAGGATATGCTGTAAATAAATGTAACTATTGACACTGGCCTCCCAGTTGTCAAAGTTCTCGTCCTTCTTTCCCCCGTACGCGTCTGGGAACTTAAGTTTCACTGGTCCTTATGGGGTCTGCCCTCTCCTTCTACAGCGGCTGCAGCTTTGGCACCTTGAATGGCGCCCTCACAAAACTTCCCTACATTGTCCCTCAACTGTTTGACTTCGCCCCCAATGTGGGTGACGATTTCGCACGCAAAATCCCTGAACCCGGACCGCATGGCACTCAACGCTACATCCTGGCTCCAGCTTGCCTGGCGCTCCTCCATCTAGGCCTTGCTCAACACCTCTAGATAGCCCAATACTTTGTCCCACTTGGCCTTATCATTTGGCTGTGCCAGCACCTCCTCTCTACACTCCTACACCTTTGCCACTGCTGCGGTCATCTTATTCACTTCCTCTCTCCTCCTCTTCTTCTCCCTCTTCATTCTCAGCTTTCATGCTAACTTTTGCTCGTCTTCCCTCTCTCTTCGTTCCATCGGGTCTGTCATGGCTGCTAGCTCAGCGGCCAGCGCAGCCTTCTCATCCTTAGTCACATATGACTCCGCCTCCTCGTCTTCCCCCAACGATAAATTAGCGACCCACTCGCTGATCTTCTTCTCCAGCTCAGTATCTGTCTCCCACTTCATCGTGCCACCACTGCTCCCTTCTCCCTGCTCTCGCACAACGTCGTAGTCTCCGAGCTGCATACGAAGATCAGCTGGGTTGATCTCAAGGCAGCATGGCATAAGCGGTTCCAAGTGGAGCCGCCCGAGCTTCAGGCAGCCGAGAAACTTCAACGGTTCTATCAGAACGACCTGCCAAGCATGGACTGGATCACCGAGTACCAACGCTTGGCATCCACGCCCAACTTGCCATCGACATTTGTCGCTATCAAGCACTTCTTCATCAGGAGGAGTTGCCCGGCGTTGCAGAACGCCTTGACGCAAGTTGCGGAGACGCTCACCACAAGTGAGCAGCTTTTTGATAAAGCCTCGCAGATCATCCTGACGAACATCGAAGCCAAGAATTTGGGCCATTCGTCTCCTGCAGGCCAGGGCAGAGGACAGCATCGGCCGAAAGTGGCCGTGGTCGCAGCAACTACAGCGACCAACATTTCAAACGAGGCTGCCTCTTATGAGGAAGAAGACAGATTGGTAGCCGCCCGGGATGGTGGCTGCCCCGCCAGAGGGCGAGGACGCGGCAAACCGAAGACACACACCAGTTCAGCCCCCGGGGCCGGCCGGCCCAGCGGCTCAAGAGCCTTGGACACACTACGGTATCTCGGAAGGCGTGTACCGCATCCGTACTAAGTACCGATATTGCTTGTGGTGCAACAACGCGGTGCACGATACCGCAATGTGCCCCACACCAGTTAAAGGCAAATTCCCTTCGGGAAAGTGAGCACCACCGAGAGTGATGTGGCTGCACTCTCGACGCCTTCGGAATCGGTTGCTTCGCGAGCGACCTCTCTTCATTCCGAGGCACATGCGGAAGTCGACAGTCCTCTCTTGTATTCTTATGAGGACTATGAATGGAAGCTCAAAACAGGCAGGAGAAGGCAGAGAGGTGAACCAGTCCAAGACGTGGGCAGATTCACCACCCCATACTGGCCGGCCCTGATCCGGATATGGAGAGAAATAATGCCAAAAAGAGTGAACAGGCCAAGGTCCGTAGATGAGGTCCTAAGACAACCACTTTTTGGTAACAGTTGGGTGACTGACGAAGGAAATTATCCCCTTGTCCTAGAACAGAGATGACTCTCTTGGGTCAAAAACGGGGTATGGACAGTCGGTCACCTATGGAAGGCAGAAAGAAAGGAATGGATAAATGAACAAGAATTGTACGCGCTACTGAAGGGTTGTCATAAAAGAGGACCCAACTTTCGCTACATTATTGATAGAATCCCATCAAACTGGAAAGATATCTTAAAGGAGGTCATACCGTGGAAGTCTGGAGAGTGGGGACTTAAGGTGCAAGAATGCCCCCCCTGAAGAGCCTTTCAATTCTCTCATATGCACCCGGGATCGACCACACAAGCCGTTTTTTCAACCTTCCCGATTTCTTCGTCGCTTCAAGGCAGTCCATTGATATTCAACAAGGATGTGGAGACGGTAGTTATGGAGTTCTATTTACTTAGAAAAATAAGAGTGCTAGGTCAATGGCCAAAACAGATCTTTAGACCAGATACGGCAGTGAGGAACCTGGAATTCGACCCAGCCGAATGGGGTTGGACACCAGACAAAAACAGGAATATCAACTGTAGGGTCCCGATATACAACTACACAGTTAAGGTCGGATATAAACTTTTGGTCAAAACAAAAGACCCAGCTCCAGTTATCAGAAACAGATGGCAGAAATTATTAGGACAGGAAGCTGACAACCTCTCCCAGATCCCCTGGAAAAGATACAAAACGATAAAACCGATCAAAATCAGAAGCCTTCAGTGGCTTATCACATATGCCGCACTGCCGGTAAATAAATGGTTACATACAAGACGTCATAAGAATGATCCAAGCATCTCGAACCTATGCACGGTCTGCACCAGAGGGAGTCAGGAAGACATAGTACACTGCCTACTCTATTGCAGTGAAGCCACAGAATACTGGGCACGGGCATCAGCTCTATGGGACTCGCTCTTTAGAACGCCCTTCCCCGAACATCCCATCCAACTTCTTCTCTGGACTAACCTCCCTGACCATCTGAAAAAGACAGAACGGATGTGGTTTGGATTGATCAGGAAAGTGACATTGTGGGTCATTTGGAAGGAAAGATGTGGCAGAACCATTGAAGGTCTTTCCAACCCGCGAGAAAAGGTGTGGAGGGAAACACAAACCTTGTTGCAGGTAGAAATCCGGAGCAGATGGTTGAGACAGAGGCGGTCGATGCCGGAGAACGAGGACCTACAAGATAAGGCCAGGAAGAAATTCAGTAGGCTATGGCTGTTGGAAGGCAAGGTGGCGGAACTTCAGGATGATAGGCTACTCTGGAAGGATTGGCATAACTCAGAATCCAGCGGGCGGAATCAGGTGGCAACAGGGTTGGAAAGACATCTGAGCTAAGCGAAACCTGGTGCACCCAAAGAAGGAAAAAACAGGGAAGAACAGGATAAGGGTCAACAACTTGAGGCCAGAAAGAGAAAAGTTGCAGAAGCTGCCGCTGGACCGAAATAAGATTATTCAACGCGAACTACAAGACCCAAACAATGAGAAGGCCAAAAGTCCTGGCAGCCCAGTGGGACTTGGGAGTGGTCAGATCAACTCTCTCTTGGAGTGGAAGGAGTGCATCCAAATCGCCAGTGTCGACGGCGGTTGCCAAAATCCTGGGCCTCGACGATCCCATCGAAAAGGAGGCAAAAAGGCTGGAGTGGCTGAGAATGAGGCAGCAAAGGGAGCTTGACCGGCACTAGGCGTCTCAGAGGATCAGAAGATAGTGGATATAGGCTAGCATTCAGGTTTATCAGACAGCACTCAGTGAAAGAGCTAGAAGCTAGGTGTCTTAGAGGATCAGAAGATAGTGGATATAGGCTAACTTAGGCAGGGGTGAGGGGTGGTATATCCTTCCCTTAGGGAAGTAATCAATGTCGTCCACTCGGGCCTCTGAGCGTGTTTTCATTGTATTTATACTTGACTTGCCGGGGGAATAGGAACCGGACTGTTGCTCCCCAGAATGGCAGGGGCCAGAAGTAAGAGGTTCTGTTTCCCCCCCCCCCCAAAAAAAAAAAAGAACTCTCTCTCTCTCTGTCCGGTACTAACCTGTGAAGGTGGCGCCTTGTTGCGGGTACATCGAAGACGAAGCTGGAGCCATGGCGCCACAGGTAAGTCTCCCTGGCCTCCACCAACCCTCTCTCTCTCTCCAACGCTACCCTAGCTCCTAATAGCGCCCAGCGTTGAAGGCTACTCCTAACGCTACCACTACTACTGCAGCGCTCCTTCAGAGTGCTGCTGCCGAATCCTGAAGACTACCTCCTGCCTCCTGCGCGTGAAGTGCTCGTGAACTGCATGGGAAGTCCCTATGAACTACCTTGTGACTCCCTGGAGCCTGCAGGTCGGGCCAGTACTATATAGTGCTGGCCCGTCCGGGAGGCTGCTCTTCCCAGTGCCGAAACGTGCCAGACCCTGGCGTTGAACTTCAAACAAAGGTTGTCTTGAAACAGGCCTAAAAATGGCCTGCTCTGAACCCTAGTTTGGCGCCAAAGTTTCAGGAAAGCTCGAGTTTATGAGGGCCTGAAAATGGCCCTCGTTTTTAGGCTTTTGGCTGAAATGACACGGGGCCTGTAGGGCCCTTATTTTCCGTCTGGTCGGGCCCTGCAGGCCCGTGTAGCTGCACAGTATGCCACACACACACACACACACACACACACACACACACACACACACACACACACACACAGTTTTGACTACGATGATGACGACTACCGGCGATGACGGCACCACGACGTCGATAATTTCCTCCACTACAAAAACTCTCTACTAAGCCAACCAACCCCTCACCTCCCTCTCTAGTGATGAGTGTGTGTGTGTGTGTGTGTGTGTGTGTGTGTGTGAGAGAGAGAGAGAGAGAGAGAGAGAGACAGAAAGAAAGAGCCCCGCCTAGCTATCTCTGCTAATGTGGCACTATCCTCTAACTACAACAATGCGTGGAACCTTCGACTAACTTTGTGTGTGTGTGTGTGTGTGTGTGTGTGTGTGTGTAAGGGTGTGTGTAAGCACATCATGGTTGTCGCTTCTGCCCACGAGACGTGGACACCATATCAATTGTTTCGAATGGGGAACACTAGGCCGGTAAACACGAAGGTAGGGAAGGTTGATCTCCTCAGTATGACCCATCGCAATATCCACCTAGGGAAGCAGACCACTCAACCATGTTTCGAACGGTGTTCCCTTGAGGGCTTCCTTCCGGTGAACACATAGGTAGTAGAGGGATTCAGACGAAGTAGACGAAGGGAAAGAGGAAGAGGGTACACGGGCCAGCTTGGGATATCATACACAACATACCGAGGGAAACATGGGTAGACATCCCATAGATAAGGCACCCGGACACAAGACGGAATGAGAGCAGAGAGGGGTTATACACACGCGACTTTTTGTGTATGTGAGGTGCTAAGTCCCCGATTTTGACATAGAAAGCAATAAGTGAAATATCCCTTGAACAGTTCTTCGATCTCCTTCGAAATTAATCGGTCCTAACCCCATGATCCCAATCAGAACAATCCCCAAGAATACCGATGGTCGAGCGGGGACCCGGTCCCTGATAGCATTTGCACAAGGAAGTCGTGTTCCTGCTCTAGTGCCATGGTTCTAATAGCCCTACATACCAAAAACAGAAATGTGTATGTCATTTCATTCGAGACAAACAATACATGCCCTGACGTGGTATTTACAAATCCCGTTGGAGGAAAAAAAGAGTGAAACTGAAAACGACATGTTTGAGAAGATCGGTCACTTGGCTCTCAGCCATGTATGCTGAGTTTGGAAATGACAAATGACGAATAATAAGGTTCCAAATTCTGTTTAGATCGATTCCCTAATCTCAAAACATCCCATCTTTCGTCAGACGCAACAAGGGTACCAACAGAATTCGGCAGAAAGCAGGGAGTAATACCGAACCAAAAGGGAGCGAATCGAAAACGCTACGAGAGAGAGAACGGTCATACATGAGTAGTGTATGTTTCAGAATCTCATTTCAAAACCAATTATAGGGAGGAAAAAACAGAAGAGAACGAAAAAGAAAAACACAGGCGGAGAATGTCAAAAGCGGAGCAATCATCCAGCCAAGTCACATCGAAAATGCGTGTAGCCCAGAACCATCTCAAAAATGTTTAGTAAGCTTGCCCGAACCAATGCAGACTACTCCTTTCAATCGAGAAGCTTCCCCGATCAATACTTATTCCCGTTACTCCTGAGCTCCGTCCTTCTCCCTTACAATCCCCCGGCCAATCTCTTGCCGTAAACCTCACGTTCACACCAATATCCCTCCACAATCCCCAGTGTCCGTCGCAATCTTGCAATCATATGTACAGTATCCCTCCGTAATCCCCTTGATTTATCGTCCACCCAAAAGACCAAAAGAAAAAAGGCTTCGCTTACCCTCACGAGCTACCTCGTCAACTCCCGTTCTCCCTCTCTTCCCCTCATTCCCCATATCTTTGTACATCCCATCGAGAAAACAGCCCGCCGTCAATGACCCTCATCCCAAGTCCCGTCACCCATATCACACCAGCAGCCCCTTCCTAGCTAGCAGCACCACGTCAAGAAATGAAGATCTGGCAGCAGCCAATGCTCTCCTTATCAATTGTCTTCAATAATAGAACCCGTACGTGTCTCCTAGAGCAGCCAGCAACCAACAGCTACGGGTAATTACGCATTGATCAGGAGATTCTACACATAACAGAGGCACAGGCCAGAGCAAGGAACAAAACACACCCACACACGTAATTCCATAAAGGCGGTAAGTTTTGCAAACAGACAGAACATGCAGGATTCACATACAGTTACACAACGCAACATCATTTCACCAGATTTCTTTGTAGCGCGACCACTGTACCACACCGAGGGTAGGTCCTCGCCATTGAGCGATACAAAGGGCTAGGGGTAGTGGCAAATCCCTAAAACGTTTTTCGCTAACCGCCACTAGGTTAGCTCATCAGAGGGTGAAAAAAAGCACCTAAGTATGATCCGCTCAGTCCCCAGAAATCAAAGTAATCACTAAGACGAAGGAGGAGAAGAAGAAAATGAAGGAGGGGAAGAAGGAGACGGAGGATACGATGTAGATGACGAAGGCGACAGAGAGAAAGAGTGGGGGGGGAAAGAGAGGGGGGCACAAAGAAGGGAGGAGGGGGGAGAGAGACCATAGCCCAAGCGTTACCAATTGATAAGCCCAGTAGAGGTATAGGGAACGTCAGTAGTACATCACCTCAGGGACGTGGTCGTCCGTTGCGTTTTCTAAAAAATGCTCTTCGAGCATCTCCTCGACTGTCGGTTCACGATCCATTAGAAAAGCTTCCTAGAGCCGACGGCTGTGGAGGCGTAGGGAACGCACGAAATGGTGGCTCCCGGTGGGAAGAGGGAGATGGAGGCCGTGAAAACCACTCTCACCTCTATCGATAGCGGTGGTACGAATGGGAGAGGCGCAATAACCAGCGTGGAGGAAAAAGTGGACTGATGGAATAAGATCGGGGCTGCAACCCACTTAGCAAACCGGGTGCTCTCCACCATGGGGAATGGTGAGAGTGCTAGTGCGCCAGATAGGTCACTACCATGCTGAGCACGAGAAGAGGGAGGATGGGGGCGAAGCTGGAGCAGGCAGCAAGATAACAGCATTGGGCAAGTGCTTTACGGCCAGGAGCATCCCCTTGTTATCAGGTGGACGAGTCTGCCAAAGGTCGACACGCCGGATGATACCGAGGGAGAACTCCCACCGATTTCGGAGGGTTTGGGAAAGGGACGTGCTATGGTTAAATACAGAACGTATTCGCGCTTGCGAGGAGTTGGGGTCCTATTTTCTGTGGAGTACAGTCCCATTCACCCTCGTCGGGCCCAGGGTCGGTAACAGCCCATGGAGCAGTGTTTCTACTCAGACCCAGGTACCATGTTCCATCAAACAACTACGGCGGGTAGTGGGTGACGAAGATAGATCCATTCGTACCATTGGTACTTCTCAGGGCGAAGGGTTGAGACGGGAATCATGCGATGGGTGGCTCCAGGACAAAAGAATAAATAATGAATATTAATAAATACTGAAATAATTGGAAAAATGTGTATATTTTTCAGCAGATTGAAACCATAAACCCCCTTACCTTAAGGAGGGGTTCTCTATTCTCTAAGAAGCAGCTAGCCACCCAGAAATCAAACTCATTGGGCCATCTTTTGAAGGATTCGATTGGAAATGTATGTTTGTGTGTGTGCGTGTGTGTGTGTGTGTGTGAGAGAGAGAGAGGAGGCTACGATTCCCAGCGGAGATTTGGCACTCGCGCTGTTGATTTTTGGCTGCCATTGGGGGGCCCTCAGGCAATCAAAGATTACAAGGCCCTCTCCAGTGAGCTTGAGTGCACCTCTCTTGGATCTGAGTGACTTAAACTTTCTCCTTCTATCCTTCTTACTCTAAGTCTAGTCCTGTTCTGAGAGGAAGGCGGCAGGCGGGATTGCAACTCGTAGGACCGCAGCAAGACTCTGTGGGAAGTCACCCCACAAATTGCGGGAGCTTTGCCGGAACTCAGGAGGAGTTCTGGAGGCAGGGAACTGAGAGGTAACACTTCACCTCCCTCTATAAGCCCAGCTATAACCTTTACTTGTATCCCTTGTTATGATTTGACTGAATATACTGCATGCATCCTTACTGTGACTTTTAGTTTGACTTTCAGGACACAAGCTAGACTAAATAAAGGAATGTATGCTCATTGAGTCATTGTCAATTTCAGTTTAATTGTTTGACTAAAAGAACATTGTGGGGTTGCGTCTGGGAGAAGGATGGGAGGAAGGTTGTATTGCATGTTTGGCTGGGTCAACCAAAGGCTGGGAGAGTCTCCATAAGTTTGGAGGGCCCAGTTTTATGTTTATTTTGGGATGCTTGAAGGACCAGACAGGTTCTCATAAGTTTGGGTGGTCTGGTTGCTTTGACTTGCGAGGGCTGAATGTGATTGTCTTTTTAGGAACCAAGCATTTTTTCATAAGTTTGGATGGCTTGGTCGCCCTTTTTCTTTGGGGTTTCTACATGTTATTTAGTTTCTGAAGGAGGGTTGAGCATTTTTCCATAAGTTTGGATGACTCTAACCCTCTTTGTTTCATTCTGAGGGAAGATTTTGGCAACAGACGGGACAGGTTCCCATAAGTTTGGGAGGTCTGGTATGAAGCCACGCATATGCTAGAACCTGAATGTTAAATTTGTTTATATTTTATAGTATATTATTTATGAACAGGCTAGTCAGACATTTTTCCATAAGTTTGGATGGTCTGACTATAGCTTATCATAACTGAAGAGAGTATTAATTAAGAATAAACTTGTGCTAAGAAGGGGCAGGCTGCACCTCGATCTAAGTTGATCGCTTCAGTCATATGCTGCCTTATAAGACTAAGGGCAGACAATTATTAATAATTTGGATACTTAAACAGTTCAGGGCGACTAGGGTGGCCTAGTCATGTGCCCAAAGAAGAGAAAGTTGTTGTGCCCTGTGTTTGTGTATATTCTGGCTGAGCTAGGCAGGTTCCCATAAGTTTGGATGGCCTAGCTTTATGCCTTATGTAAGCTGGGTACAAGGGTATAAATCATTGAAAGATTATGAACTACTGTTTGTTAAGATGACTTTGGGGATGGGGAGAGTACTTACCTTTGTGGTTTGGCCCGCATGTGACAGAGTGAGGCTACTAAGTCTGAGTTTCAGTTTGATAGGTAGTTGTTTTAGTTGCTCGCCACGTGCTAGAGCCGTAGGAGTAGTTTCAATTTTTGCATTTTCTGAGCGAAGTTTTTTTACTTAGGTCAATTTCTGCATTTTCTGAGATCTTTTATTTATACTTGGTCTTGTATAAATCATGGTAAGCCACTCTCTACGGGAAGCGCTGCCGAAATTTCTACAAAACCAAGGAGTTAGTCAGGTTTTGTCTTTTTCAGGGTCCAACGTTTCTAACTTTTTGGCTTAGTAAAAATATGGAAAGCTTCTTTTTTTAAAGGGAGTGCTGCCCAAATTTTTGCTAATTCAGGGAATTAGACAAAATTATACCTTGAAAAGTCTAAAGTCATTTTAGATTATGAACTTAGCTTTGTATAAATCTTGGAATAACACTTTCTCTACGGAAAGCGCTGCCAAAATTTCTACAAATCTAAGGAGTTAGTTAAATTTTGTCTTAGTTGAACTCTTTGGATCGTGCGCGCAGCGCGTCCGGGGGCGCTGCGCCCTGCCGTCACGATCTCACCAACGAGAGATGGGGTAGCGGGCAGATGCGGTGCGACTATGCCAGGTGTGGTTGAGCGGTAACGCGCGGAGATGTTGGGCGCCGCTGGGCATAGAGGTGTGACTATGATAGGGAGTCAGCGCTGCTATTGCTGCTGTAGGACATACTCTCTATCTCCTAACACTTGAAAGCATTTGTAGTGCCATCTCACTCTGTCTGGTGCCTCTCACGAGGATGCTGCGGGTTAGCATGCCGTGTGAGGCGGGGTAAGGCTCTCTACTGGGTCTTGCATTGGAAGGAATCATGTGCTCTTCTTCTTGCACAATTTGGTGGAGGAGGTCGGCTAGTAGCAAGAGGGAGAGGAGCGCTGTGTGTCCCACGAGATGGGAGGAGGAGTGGAGGCATTGGAGGGGGATAAGGAGTGGAATGTTTGAGACTGTCTTCGTCTTCGCGACATACAAGCAGCAGTATCAAGCAACGGGGAGAGGTCGTTTATCAGCAGCACTAGGCTACAACGACATGCATCATCATTAGGGAGTTATTCGTCATCTTCATCATCTTTATCAGCATCAACAGGGTATGTCTCAACTTTAACACCATGATTAGGGGGGTTGTGCGACACTCATCGTTAAAATTTTATCATCGGCGTTGCTCGCCCCTATTATCGTCATCTAGTCATCGGCACTGGCAGCAGCTTGAGTTAGCGTAGGGTGCTGGGCGCGATCATCATCATAGTCATTTTCACCTTCATCATCATTATCATTATCATCATCATCATCATCTTTATCATCATCATTATCATCATTACCAATATCATTGTTATCATCATCATCAACATCATTACCGGATTCATCATCATTGACATCACCACTATTATCATTATCATCATTAGTATTATCACTATTATCATCATCATCATCTTTGCCATTCTTATTACAACTATCATTCTCATTAGGTTAGTTGTCATCATTAGATCTTTTTCTTCTTGGCTCGCCTCTCACGGAGGATTGTAGGAATAGGTGTTACCTGACAATTCATTCTTGATTCTGCGTAGGGTGGTTGAAAATTCGGTGACCCTCAATAACCGATGATGAAGCAACGCTGGTCGGAGCCTGCGCCAGGTGGCGCAATCCTGTAACCGAGCGTAGTGGGGGCGAGAGGCCTGGTAGAGTTCTGGTTGGCTATTTGCAGGGGTAGTCTCAGTGGTTATCGGGGGTCGTGACTGAAGCAATATGGGTCGGTGCTGGAGCAAGGTGGCACAACTCTGTAACCCAGCCTGAAGGGAGCATGAGGCCTTGAAGAGCTTTGGTTCGTGCTGGCAACATCCATGATGTTGGCAGTCGGAAGGTGGATTGAGTAGGTTTTACCTATCTGTTTTGAGTTTGGGAGGCTTGTTGACATGCATTTTTTAAATATTTCTGAGTTTTTTTTCCTCGTTATTTCAATTAGGCTTGCCTCTCAAGGAGGATTGTATGAATAGGTGTTATCTGGCAATTCATCCTTGATCCTGCATATGGTGGTTGAAAATTCGGTGGCCCTCGAAAATTGATGTTGAAGCAACGCTGGGAGCCTGAGCCAGGTGGCGCAACTCTGTGACCTAGCCTAATGGGGGCGTGAGGCCTGGTAGAGAGATCTGCGGGGCTGTTTGCGGGGGCAGTCCTTGTGGTCATCGGGGGTCGTAACTGAAGCAATGTTGGCAGGTGTTGGAGCAAGGTGGTGCAACTCTGTAACCTAGCCTGAAGGGAGCATGAGGCCTGGAAGAGTTTGGGTTCGTGCTAGATATTGCCATGCTAGAAGCGGTCGAAGGTGGATTGAATAAGTTTTACCTATCTGTTTAGTGGTTGGGAGGCTTGTCGACATACATTTTTTGAATATTCTTGAGCTTTTCGTTTTTTTCCAATTGCTCTTAGACGAAGCCGGGTAATGGCCCCGGTAACTCATTCTTGTATTGTGATAAGGGACGATGGGCCCAGTTCCCAGCCGTGTTGCTTCCCACTAATAGATTGGAGCATGTCCCCATTAAAAAAAAAAAAAAAAAGGTTTTGTTTTCTGAGTTCATATCTGACTTAGTATAAATCTGGGAAGTCTCCCTTTATAAGGGAAATGCTGCTCAAATTTTTGCTAATTCAGGGAGTTAGACAAAATTTAACGTTAGAAGGTTGAAAATTATTTCTGTTTTCATATTTGAGTTATTATAAATTTTGAGAAGGCATTTTTCCTACGGGAAGCGCTACTGAAATTTTCTTAGTTTAGAGGAGTTAAATTATATTTTGACAGGTGGCAATGCTGACAATTCACTCTGCATAAAGGAGATTCTGCCAAAGATCTACCTTTCTTTGGGCACTTGCTTAGAGGTGGATTCAGGCTTAGTTAATTAGGAAGATTTTGAGTGAGATTGTGATATGAAAATTATTCTTCATGGACTCATAGGTTTAGTCTGGGGATTAGCCTGTCTTGTGTTACAGGTCCTCTTAATCGTTTCGATTCGGGATCTGAGATAGATTCAGCTTGATCATACGAGGATCATCTTCTGTTATCACTGATAACAGGTCGGTTGCCGATTCGTCGGTTTACGATTCAACTCCAATTCACTCCTGCCACTCAACCTAAAGGCTTTAGCCTTGTGATGTGAACTGTTTTGTTGTGTTTTCGCCCGGACTTTATTTTGAATGGCCATTTAAAGAAAAAGTACTGAGTATTTTATTTTGAGAGTTGCACAAAGAGTGAGGCTTGTATGGCTAGAAACAAGGGGTGTGAGTGCAGAGAATGGTTGAAGTTGACCCCGTGTAGTGCATGGACTTTTTGGTTGAATCTTTGACGTGATTGCAGGTATGTTTGGTGATTTGGACTTTGGATTTGACTGCCTGCGCTCACATATATATATATGGCTGAGAAGAGTCTCACTCTAATGGTGAGAAGTGATCGCCACATATTAATAACCCTCTATATATGCGAATATATATGTCTTGAGTGTTTCGTGCGGCCTACAGTAACCACGTGTAAGGGTTAAACAGATTATGCGTTCGAGAGAAATGAGACTTTCGCTTTTAGCCTTTGCTCTTTAAAATTTTTATGGTTGGATGTTGTAGTCCATGGCCGCCGTCAAAGTCAAACCCCTTGATTTCTCTCCAGGCCCTAGATAATGGAGTTGGTCTTCAGGGCGATAAGAGACGATTGCCACCACAGGTATGAACCTGTGTACCACCCACTCTCTGCAGGGTGCAGAAGAGGGTGTGGTCCTCAACCGCACTTGACGATTGTCCAGCGTCGAGAGGTCAGTCCCTCAAGGCGCGTGTCAGCGGACACTTGAGTGTCGAATGCGACCCTCGAGATTAACGAGGACCGCATGAGTATGGGTACTACATAGCACACCATCGTTGCGACCGCTTGCGCACGCTTGCATTGCGAGTTGATATGAGTTAGCCCTGCGTCCACGCGGTTTTATCAAGTCTCGCAAACGACGCCTATCCGATTTCCGCATCGGAGAGTTATGGGATGGCTACTAAGGGGCTAGGAGTGTTGTCGCGTTGTTTGTTCAGTGTCGTTCTGTATACGTATATGTACGTGAGGGTTGTATATATTTTTATTTTTATGTACTTTATAGTGGTGTGCGCGTGGCGTGTGGAATGAGTCCTAGTCAACCGGCGACGAGTCGCGCTTGGGACCTCAGCCCCCCAAAATGTCGGTTCGCGCACGGGTCCGATAGAGGCGTAATACCGTGCGTACCCCCTATGCTACAGCGAACGAGAAACGTCGTCGGCTGGTCCACCTCTACGATTGCAGCTGATTAACTTTCGTACTGTGGACTGGTAGCTCGACAGGGATACGCCCACCGAAGGGAGGTGACAACTCCCATAAGGTGGAGGTAAGTCGTCCCTCGCGTAGGCCCTATCCTGTCGTAGGGGCTCGCGAGAGGTATGGCTGGCGCACTCGGCGGGAGCGGCTTGCGGAAGCTCCATTATGTATTCGCGATGAGGATTTAGACCGACTCCTGAGTGACGCGGCCGCGAGGGTCCCACGCTGCCTTGTGCGGTGTCGGACCGATGCGCTCGACAGGTGGCGCCGTTGCCGGGGATAACGGTTGCCTGCTGTTGTCCCTGGTGGAACGACATCCGCGTATGGGAATGTGAGAAATAGGCAAAGAAAAAAGTTTTTTTCTTCTGAGGTTAATCGGTTGATGGTATAAAACAAAGTGAAAGTTGATTGTATGAGTTGGTTTTGTTTGGTACTGTAAGGGTGGCAAAAGAGCGATAAGTGTTTTGACTATGCGCTTACGTACTCTGACTGATAAGATGGTAGTTGGAGATAATATTTTTTCTAACCATGATAATTGACAGATTTGGACGTTGCTTTGCATGGTCGATATGGTCAGGGTAAGATGAGGGGACTTCGATACAGTTAAGAATGTCCATTGAGGAAATTGGCCCTATAAGGTACTTATTATGGTCGAAAAAGTTATCTGAGTGGTGATGAGAGCGATTTTGTACTCTTGTATAAGCCTTTATAAGTATGGATATGGGATCCTTGGGTCTAGGTTCAACTTATATAGTCATGGGAGGTTGAGATCTGCCGCGCATGATGTGTTTGAACTAGGTGTATAAGGTTGTAGGTAGACGCAATACACGCCATGTTGAGACGTCAATAGAAGAGACTACGTGACGTAGTAGGTCTGCATAGTACCCTCTCTGCAAATGAAATATCATATCCTAGAGGCAGAAGGGGTGATAGCGTAGGGACTAGCGCCTATACTATTTTGCTCACCCTTGATAGAGCTATGAGTTGTAGTTGATGTTAGACCTTCGCTTGAACCTTTCCAGGCTTGGACCATCCACTTGAATCTATGAGGTTGGAGCTAAGGACTTGAGACTATCATCTTCTAAAGGCGTTTTGTCTGAATTATATGTTGAACTCATCCGTATATGCCACATTTAATGTAAGTAAGCGTGTCTAGTGTCTGGTCATGTGAGGACTATGTGCTTGATGTTATATTATTTCAGTGACTATCCTTTTCAGGAATATTTTTTATATGGGCTATTTATTTAGGTATGTATTTGAGTTTATTGATCAATAAGGATCTATATGATAGTGTCAAGTCCGTTTATTGATTTATGACTGTCTGTTAGTCTGTGCATTTGGATTGTTCTTCAAAAATCCACGTCTGATGCGGATTCATAGGTGAATGGAGTGACTACTTCCTGAGGAAATGTTTTTCTCAAAGAATAGTCAATGTGTAAGGTCTACCCCAAGGAAGGTTGCAATCCTATGTTATCATTCCCCTGAGAGATGGCTTTGAAGAAGTTACAATCTCGTCTTGTAAGTAGTAGTGAGACCCACGTCGGAACTATGTTCCTGGTCCATAGTGGGGTGTTGTTGTTGTATCCTTTGTGGTAAAATGACTACATTACTACTGAATAGGAGGAAAGTATTTGAGCCTTGTCAGACCATGGCTTATGAGGGAAGCAACTACTACGTGCCACAAAGAGGTAGGGTTTGAATCCCCAACTATTTTTGTGTAAAGTGCGCTCACCAGCAAGGACGGGACAGTACTTCCCGAAGCGTGTGCAGTGAGGTTGTTTACTTTGTTAGCAAGGGTCTGCAAGAAGCAAGTGTTGGAATCGGAGGGAAAAGCAGTGAGGCTTGATCCTTGAAGTGGGACTCGGGGATTTAAGATGCCATATTTTCTGAAAAGGATTACACTGCCCCTCGCCACAGTATACTTCTATCAAAGCCAGGGGAGTAGAGTGTGGTACTCTCACAAGAATTATGTTTGAGAGTACTAACCGTTGGCAATCATATCTCTGATCATAATGTGCCTATCATATGTTATGTCTGTTGATATAGGTCTGTCGTTATGAGATATGTGTATATGCTTCGAGTAACTGATTAGCTTGTGTATGATGTGTTTTTATTATTATGAGTATTATTGTTGTCAGTTACTATGGTAATATATCATTTTCCATGAGTATTATAATTATGAATTTTTTATATCTATGAATGCAATATTATCGTGGTATATTACCATTATTATTTTCTCTAAGTATGGTGGTCGTAGACACTGGAAAGAATGCATTTTAGGGAAAGATGATATGAAGTCGAGGCTTTAGGGGTAGGGATTGTAGAACGCGGCTGTCAGCATGGTAACGGGAGGCGTATGCTGGATGTTTTTCTGTGATGGGCAGAACCCAGACCAAATTCAAGGCAACTCAGGATGCCTTATGCTAGGGAAGATGTCAGTGTGACCCTGCCCGTCGAGAAGGAAGATGGGCTTGAGATTTCCTTGCCGAGGGGAGTCAAGGAAGGAGAGTATATCTCTTCCTGGTGGGGTGCATCGATAGGCAAGGATATCTTTGTCTGGATCGAGTCTGGCTTTAATGATGACCGAGACTGCGCGATCGTGAGGGTAACCCTATATACTCCACCATCATTTTGGGTCTTACATGGGATTGAGTTGGCACTTGGGCATGGGAGCCGACTGACGAGGCCTTTGAGGGTAGCCGAGGGAGCTGCAGTGAAGTGGGCGAGTGATAGGGTCCAGGAAGGAGAAGAGTAGGTGGAGACTTGTATAGACATCAAACGTGCCCAAGAGTTCACACTTCCTTCAACCCCATTGAGAGTTATCTTGTCGGAGTTCCTGATAGAAAAGTGTTTTGGGGGACAAGCAAGGGTAGAGGCCGCAGCAGAGGCCGCTTTGAGGGCGCGTGGCGTATGGGATGCGTCCTAGTCGACCAGCGACGAGTCGCGCTTGGGACCTCAGCCCCCGAAGATCTCGGTTCGCGTACGGGTCCGATAGAGGTGTAATACCGCGTGTACCCCCTATGCTACAACGGACGAGAAACGCCCTCGGCTGGTCCACCTCTGCGATTGCAACTGATCAACTTTCGTACTGTGGACTGGTAGCTCGGCGGGGATACGCCCACTGAAGGGAGGTGACAGCTCTCATAACGTGGAGGTAAGTCGTGCCTCGCGTAGACCCTATCATGTCGTAGGGGCTCACGAGAGGTATGGCTGGCGCACTCGGCCGGAGCGACTTGTGGAAGCTCCATGTATATTTGTGACAAGGTATAGACCAACTCTTGCGTGACGTGGCCGGGAGGGTCTCGCGCTGCCTTGTGCGGTGCTGGACCGATGCGCTCGACAACGGCACACGCAATTCCTACAACAAGAAATAATCAAGGCAGACAGGAAGGAACATATTCTCAATTAATTTCTAACTTTTCTGTATGTTCTAAGTGTGATGACGTCCTACATCAAGTGTACAGGTACCGCAGCCACGGCCAGTGTGATCAAGACAACAGCTCACTTGTGACTATGCACAACAACCACAGAACAACCAACAGGTGAGTAGGTCAGCCGACACAACAACACATCAATGGTTAGCTTCCTTCCTCTACGGTTGTAACATCTGCAGAAACAATGCAACAAAACACAAGGGCTGACGTTCGACACTATAGGAAATCGTGAAGCCGTACCGTCTGTCGACACACAAGTGTGCAGTCAACAGTTTCTCCACAGCAGCATGTTACGCATGCCACTTGTCACCCCTAGCATGCCAACGGAGCAGCTCTATGGAGATTGCCACGTCAGCGTCAAGGACCAAAAGGTATACGAGGAGGGATGCCACGTCAGCAATGCATGCCTGCAACACACACAACACTGGCATGCCACATCAGCACTTCATCAGCAGGCATTCACAACATAGCTACGTGCCACATCAGACCATGCCCTGCCAGAATGCCACATCAGCATTCCACGTCATGCCATGTAAGCAGTGCGCCACATCAGCGGCCCCATTCACACTCTCTCTCTTGACCAACGCCATGTCAGCTTGTTGCCAACGAGCTCTCGCCGGTATCTCGAAGTCTGCAGTGCAGCCATGCCATCACCTTCAAGGGAGGCTGCATGCATGTGCAGTACTCGATGTCTAGACTTGCGGTATTAATCGCTCACGTTTATAAATGCGTTTGTTCCAGCACATGCGGCACCTCCCACTTACCTGGTGCCACGTCAGCACTTGACAGCAGATTGCGATGAAGGAGTAAGCTCTGATACCAAATTGTAATGAACCCAGTCTGGCAAGCACAAGTAGTCTCAGATCTGCGCAAAGTCTCCAGTTAAGTGATATCTGAAACAGTAACTTGTTACCATTAGATGAAGAGAGTGGATTGGGGATAGACAGAGGAGAAGGTGGACGAGATAAAGAATGATCACCCAAGAGTAATGCAATCAAATCCCACTTCTTCTCCAGGCTTCCTCTCTCCTCCACGTCATCATCCAGTACACGATAACAAGTATGATAACTCATGATCACACAGAAGTGCCATGTGGCACTCTCTCGTGAAGACCATGAAGACAACAGCAGATTACGGTAATGACGTCAACCTCAGGTGAGTACCCGATCCCAATCATCCACAAATCTCGATCTCCCTCCTTGTCGCAACCAGTCACCTCATGTAGAAAGCGTGGCCAATGCCACGCCAGAGGCAGAGACAGCATCAATGAAGACAGGTGGCAGCGCCACATCAGCAATGTAGACCAGTGGCATGCACCACATCAGCAATGCAGACAAGTGGCATGCGCCACATCAGCAGGGTAGACAGGTGGCAGCGCCACATCAGCAATGCCTGGTGCACAAAGCAGAAAGCGCCAGCATGCTGCCACAGTCCCGTGTTGTCGTCCGCAATGCCTGTGCACAGCCAGCGTCTCGCGAGCATCGTGCCAGCGTCAGTGCCAGCATCCAGTCAAAGTCGAGCCAGCGTCCAAGCAGCATAGCAAGACTGAATGCTGACCACCTGGAGACGAGTCCTTTTGTAATGTTTGACGAGGTTGTCTGGCCTTCGGTCCCCTCCACACAGTCGTACAGATTGACTCTCAGTCGAGGGCCTGGATGGTGTACGGTTGCAGATTTCCCCTTGGTCCTGATGCTGTCTGGGTACCTGCATACAAACAAGTGTGCGTCTGACCGGCGGCCTGGGCTGGGTCCGCTTTGGATTTTGACTGTTAGGTCCCGACAGTTGACTTTTGTCAACTGTACCTCGCTCAGGCCCTGAATCTTTAGCTGGGGTCTTTTTCCGCTTTTTGGCCTGGGCCTGGGTGTGGCGTGGCGAGGCCCTCAGTTTTTCCACGAGGCATACAACATGGGTTATTGCAATATCCTTTTTAGTTTCCTATTGTGAACTGCCTGACCTTCCGTGAACCCTCATAGAATATTACTAATATTGATCCCCATCTGCTAACCGTCTTCTTTCCAGACTCTTCTCCTATCGTCTTTTTTTTTTTTTGTTAATCAAAAGGGTGACTGCAATAACCCATGCCATATGTCGTCTGAGGGCCGAACGCGGCAACCCTCAGTCCAGGCCACATAAGGGGGCAAAGGCCCTAAGTCTGCTACAGGGCCTGGACGCCAGGCAGTTGACCGTAGTCAAGTGCTGGATTTCTGAAGGTCAAAATCAATGTGTACCCAACCCAGGCCGCCGGTCAAGCACACACACTTGTTTGTATGCAGGTACCCGGACAGCATCCAAGCCAAGTGGAAAACTGCAACTGTACGCGATCCAGACCTTCGACGGCGGGTCAATCTGGACGACTGTGACTCGTGGACTGGAGGCCAGACCTCCAAGTCAACACTACATAAGCTGGGGTCTACAGGGAATCGACATTCAGTCTTGCTATGCTGATTCAACGCTGGCTTGACTTTGACTTGACGCTGGCATTATGCTAGCGCGACGCTGGTTGGACGCTGGCTGTGCATGAGATCTGCGGACGATGACACGAGGGGGAGGCGACCCTGGCATTGTGCGCCAGGCATGCTGACATGGTGCTGCCTGTGGTCTACGTGGCATGCTGACGTGGCGCTGCCTATGGTCTACGTGGCATGCTGATGTGGCGCTGCCTCTGATATATGTGGCGCTGCCCATGGTCTACGTGGTATAGTGATGTGGCGCTGCTCCTGTCTACGTGGCGCTGTTCTTGGTCTTCATTGATGATGTGGCATATGCCACCTGTCTCGTCTGCTGATGTGGCATTGTCCATACTACTTACATGAGGTGACTAGTTGCAAGGGCGAGTAAGATCAGGACTGTGGAGAGATCGTGATACGTAGCTGGTGGTCTTCATGATGACATTGCTCCAGCGTTGATGAGGGACTAATTAGAAGTGCCACGTGGCACATTGAAATTACTTCAGATACTCGTTCAGACTGTTGATTACTAAAGTGGCGTTGGAGGAGGGAGCCCGAAGCAGGAGTGGGCATTGTACTTCCTCTCCTTTGTCTATTCTCCCTCCTCTCTCCTTCGTCTATGAATGATTATCTCGTCTTATTCTATTTGGACACTATCTTGATTATCGGTTCTCATCAGTTGTTGACATCTATCTGAACTTGCATTGTTGATAACTGTTCTCACGATCTGGGTTCATTACAATTTGGTATCGGAGCATCTCTTCATCGCGATCTGCTGTCTCCTGACAGGTGCTGACGTGGCACCCAGGTAAGTGGGAGGTGCCGCAAGTGCAATATGAAACGCGTTTATTAACGCGCGCGGTCATACCGCAAGTCTAGACATGGTAGTAGTGCACTTGCGAGCAACCATCCCTTGAAGATGATGACCAGGCTACGTTGAAGCTTGAAGAGCTGCGTTGGCAACAGGCTGACGTGGCATTGGTACCGCTGATGTGGCATATTGTTGCTTGGTAGGATATGGTCTGACGTGGCACGTATCTGTGTTGTGATTACCTGCTGATTGGGCATTGACGTGGCATGCCAGCGTAAGCATGTGATAAGCACACATTGCTGACGTGGCATCCCCCCTTGTATACCTTCGGGTTCTTGATGTGCTGACGTGGCAGACTCCAACGAGCTGCTGTGTTGGCATGCCAGGGGTGACACGTGGCATGTGTTGGGTGAGTTGTTGAGTGTGTTGGTCGCTGCAGGCAGAACAGCTATAGAGAGAGGAGGCTGACAATTGTTTGTGATTGTTGTGTTGGTTTCCTACTTGTTGGCTGTTTTGTGGTGTCCTTGCATACTCACCTGTGTGCTGATGTCTTGATCACACTGGCCGTGGCTGCGGTACCTGTACATATACGGTAGAATGTCATCACACAGAGAGTAGGAAAATCAGACAGCAAAATAGTATTAGAAAATTGATAATATTTGTTTCTTTGTATTTGCCTTCAACAATTCTTGCTGTAAGTGAAGCGTACGTCGTGGAATTTATTTTTGTCTTTAATTTTATTCATTGTGCGACACTTGCATGCTTGGCAGAATGAACTCTCTTTGGAAGTGTCTGCGTGCCTCTATCTTGACTCGGTTCATACCGCTCTTCTTCTTTCCCATCCGTCTCACAATCTTTGCCGATGAAGAGGGAGTAAAACTGAAAACCCGCGGTCAGATTGATGGAAGGAGATAGACTCTGTTGGGTCTCCTCCGCCAGCTGCTCGGTGAAATACATGGTGCCAGTCCGGAGGCTGAACAGCATGTTCACGGACAAGTCAATCTGCTTGATGCAGAGAGAGACCTGCAGACCGCTGAAACTGCTGTTCAGATGATGGAGACAGGCAAGAGGGTAGAAACCCTCATAAGACAAGGACGAATAGTCCTTGATCGGTACGTCGCCGAGAGCCTTGAAAAACTAGACCAGGAAAGAGCCAAAAGAACAGGGAATAAAAAAGAAGTGGTTGGAAGGAGAAAACCGCAATTGTCTGTGGATGTGATGGAGGAAAACATCAGACAATTCGAAAACACATTGAAAGAAGAGAGAAGAAAAGTGGAAGAATACCGGAGACTGAAAGAACAACAAGAGGAGGAGAAAAGAGTGATGGAAATGTTGAGGGAAAAATTTCATTATGAAGAAGCAGGAAGTGAGGTTGCATCTATTCTTCAGTCTATTATGGTCTACCTCGTTAACCTCGAGAAGAAGATTGACCACAACACCATCGCCATTGAGTCCATGACTAGAATGATGAAAGAGAAAGATAAGGTGGTGTATGAGAAGGTGGCCAAGGGGGAAGAAGATAAGAAAAAAACCCTGGAGAAACTAATGAAGGATGCAATAAAACGGGACACGCCCGAGAAACCGGAAGGTTCCAAGAAAGAATTTGAGAAGCCGGAAGAGAAGAAAGAAGAACCCACCAGAAAGAAAGAAGTACCGGCGAAAGAAATGGAAAAGCCTAAGAAGAAGGAAAAAGTGAAAATGAAGTTACCATTCACCTACAGTAACAAGAAGGATGAAAACTTGTTGCTGTGGATTGTCGAAATCCAGACTTACTGTAGTACCACACCCGTGGAACCCGAGAGTCAGGTTGCTTTCTCAACGTCTTGTTTAGGAAGAGTGGCCAAGGAATGGGTGCTGGTCGAGGCCAATGCCGATGGCTTTGAGGATATTGGTGAGTGGGCAAGGACCCTGACGTTGAGGCAATTTCACCAAAAGATAAAGGAGAGGTTCCTTGACAAAACGACGACGGACAAGGTTTTTGACGAGCTCACCACCATTAGCCAGAAACGTTGGATTTCTGTCGATGCGTTGTCTTGTGAAGTTGATCGTCTGTTGCAGGTACCTGGATTGAATTTGCAGGATAACCAGGTCCTATACATTTACTCACGAGCATTGCCCGAGCCCATTCGTGGACAACTCGTGGCCGAGTCGAAATCTGGTAAGTATAATTATCGGCAGTTCCGCGACCTTGCTCTTCAGAGAGAGTAGATGACCGCACAAGTCAAAGGTTCATATGCTTCGGTTGTTAAGTTAGGACCCGTTGGTGGGTACGGCAAGCGGGTCCTTTGGCGGCAAAAGCGCCAGGACCATATGCTTGTGTTGTTCGACGACGAAACAGTAGAGAAGTTACCTCTTGATGAGTCTAAGGGACGAGGAGGTAACGACGACAGTGAATCTGGGAAGGGTGATGTCACTGCTGTAATGGCCAGCAGGGGAGCCCAAAACCAATGGAAGAAGAAGAAGAGGCCACACCCCTTTCCCGAGCATCTCGACATTGCGTTCGGGAGACCTTGGGAAAAAATGAACATGACTAAGGATGAGTGGCAGTCCAAAATGGACAACCGCCAGTGCCTCAAGTGCGGCACCGTGGGGCATGTGATCGCTTGATGCCCACTTATCCGTAACCCAAAAGCGAGCAGCCAGTAGGAGTAGCATTTGCTCCTACTGAGTCGAAGGGTATAGACGAAGAAAAAGGTAAGGCGCCTACAACCCCTTCTACCCCTTCGACTCTCAAGGCAGAGGATGGCTCTTCTTCCGCCCGTCGTCCAGACCACCCTGACACTGTGCTATGTTCTGTCTCACTGGACGATTCCCTTGACGAACTCGACAATGAACTGATAGCACTACGGAGTTCGTGGGCGAAGAAAGCAAAGTCTAAGGGTGAGTTAATGATCGCGGATGTTGAGATTGCGCACACCCGAGTAGGTGCTCTGTTAGATCTGGGATCGGCGCGGTCTTATATTTCAGAGAAGGCAATTCGAAAATTGCATCTGGGAATGAAGGTAAAAGATTTACCTAGACCTATCACGTCTATACTGGCTGATAAGAGCACGATCACTGTCTCTCAATACGTTGATCGTGTCAAGTGCTATTTCAAAACAAAGGAAGGTAAGAGAATTCTACACGAGGTATCCTTCCTAATTTAAAAGAATTTACCCTTTGACTTATTTCTGGTATGGATTGGTATGAGGAAGCCGACCCAGAAGTCAAGTTCAAAGATAAAATTGTCAAACTTAAGGACGATAAGTCCGAAATGCGTATGATAAAGTTGTACCATAAGTCTGGCTCTGACTCTACTCTGTCTTTTTGTTGTACGAGTTACCCAACTTTCCGATTGATGGTAACAAAGAAGAAGTTGGATCAGGAAGTGATGATGGTGCTTGCTAAGCGTGTAGGTGAGTGTTTTTCATCCTACCCACCTTCTATTGAAAAACTTGTTGCGAGTACAAGGACTTGCAGATTGAGCCGACAGGAATCACTGAGCGTGCTATCAAGCACACTATTGACATTATTCCCGGAAGCAAAATTCCGAAGCGTCCTATTTATCGCATGTCTCCCAAGGAACTTGAGGAATTACGGAAACAATTGCAGGAACTTACTGACAAGGGATGGATTTGCCCTAGCTCATCTCCTTATGGTGCACCTGTCTTGTTTGTGCCGAAAAAGTAAGGTGAACTTCGACTATGCATTGACTATCGTGGGCTGAATTCCGTCACTGTGAAAAACGCGTAACCACTTTCGCGCATTGACGATCTATTAGACCAACTACAGGGATGCAGGTATTTCAGCAAGATTGATCTCAAGTCAGGGTACCACCAGATCGATGTGGCTCCTGAAGATCAACACAAGACGGCGTTTCGAACAAGGTATGGTCACTACGCGTTTGTGGTAATGCCTTTTGGTCTGACTAACGCCCCTGCAACCTTCCAGAGGTCTATGAATGAGTTGTTTCGTCAATGGTTGGACCAATTCGTAATTGTCTACCTTGATGATATCCTAGTGTACAATAAAACACCGGAAGACCACGAGAAACATCTGCGAATGGTTCTCTAGAAGTTACGTGAAGGTAACTTCAAACTGAATCCTAAGAAATCTGAATTTGCTAAGCCTGAAGTGCTATACTTAGGGCATATAGTGAATGAAGAAGGACTAAGACCAGAAGAAAAGAAGATTACAGCAATCCGAGATTGGCCACAACCTAAAACTATAACTGAACTCAGATCTTTCCAAGGACTTGCTAGTTATTATAGGAAGTTCGTCAAAAACTTCTCCTTCATAGTTGTTCCTATGAGAAGACTGCTAAAGAAAGAAAAACCTTGGTTGTGGGACAAAGATTGTGAGTCATCATTCAGGAAACTGAAATCTGTTTTTACTCACTTCCCTGTCTTAAAGATTGTTGACCCTTCTCTTCCTTTCCTCGTCACGACTGACGCAAGTCAGTATGGGATTGGCGTTGTGCTACAGCAAGACGACGGCAAGGGATATAGACCTATTGAGTTTATGTCCAAAAGACTTCCGTCAGAGAAAGTCGCCAACTCCATATATGGAAGGGAGTCGTATGCCTCAGTCGCTGCACTAGATACCTGGAAACACTACTTTTTGGGAAGACATTTCACTGTCTACTCTGATCACTCTACTTTGAAGTGGATCAAGACTCAGCCTAGACTCTCTGACAAGTTCGTAAGGTGGTCCGCATTCCTTGATACATTTGACTTTGAGGTGAAAACCATCAAAGGTAAGTCTAACATGGTTGCGGATGCTTTCTCCAGGCGTGAAGATTTCTTTGGAACAATTGTCTCTTATCTCGATATTGGGAATGAATTGAAGGAGCAGATAGGGAAGGGTTATGAGAATGATTCCATCTGGAATCCTATTATCGAGACTCTGAGAAAGAACTCTGAACTATTCCCAGAGTATCGAATGACCGATGGCTTACTCTTCTTTATAGACAAAACCGAAGAAAGACTGCGTATTCCTCACCAAAAACCAATTAAAAGTTTAATCATTGGAGAATGCCATGATGTAGAAGGAGACTTTGGTTTCAAGAAGACGTACGTCGAGACCCAAACCAGGTCGCCGACACAGATAGGACGTACGTCGAGACCCAAACCAGGTCGCCTCAAGTAGCCAGCCCTAGGTAATTCAAAATTCTAGCATTTCGCTCATCTACTTCTAGTGGAGTTCAAACTCAGGTCTGTATTTCGACAGTTCACGGGTGTGCCAACTGAGCTAGGCCAGTTGATTCTTACCCGTTTTTAAAAAGAACTTTTCCCATCCAAATATGCTGCCTCATCCACCGCCTCTCCCGAGGGCTTATCCATATCCATGCTACTCCCAAGTACCAAAGACACAAGGTTTTGACTGAACTTTTGCCCTTGCTTACTTCTGCTATTTTTCAGTCGTAGAGCCAGACCTTTTTAAAATTTTTACACAGTTCTTTTTCCTTCTCCTCCAATTCCTTGTCCATCCGCAATGAACCTAGTCCCGTTGAGAAGCCAGTCAACAATGTAATAGAAGTCTGAACCCAACACACCTCATGAAGTCTCCAAGTCAATTACAAGTCCATGTCTCGATCATATGCAGAGTTCAAGAGTATCGTCTCACCAAAGAAGGGCGTGGGAGAAAACAAAGAGGAGAGGAAAAACAGAGAAGAGGAGGAGGAGAGTCTCAATAATAATCAATAGTACATGTATGTCTCTCTGTCTCTCCCACTTCCACTCCGATCTTCTCCCCTTTCGCCACCTTAGCAATGCATGCTCCCTCTGACGTCCTCTGACATAATCACTGTGCAGATCATCACAGGGCGCCCATCCTCCCTCCACGTCAGCAATAATTATGGAGGATGGCACAACACTTCCTCAACTTTGTGGAGATGAGAACCAGTTCACACGTGTCGACATCAGGTAAGTTATTGCATACCGTAACGGTACAGACCAGAACAAGAACCGACCTTTCTCGCATAGTACAGGATAGCGCAGCGGAAGGCTAAAATACCAATGATCCAACCAGTCAATGTCTAAATGCAGACCCAACGTACATCATCATCATCGCAAGATGTGAAGGGGCCTGGCGCTATACACAGGAAGAGTGCACCAGGCTCCAAGCATACACAGATGAAGAGGAGGGGGATTAGACGAAGATGAGGGAGGAGATGGAAATGTTGTCACACCAGTGTCGTTGGTATTGATCCTAAATAGTCCCTCGTCAATGTCTCTGTCCCATAGTTGAGTCTGTATCCAAATGTCGTCAACATCCCAAAGTCACAAATCTCTCTCTCTCTCCCTCTCTCTCTCTCTCTCTCTCTCTCTCTCTCTCTCTCTCTCTCTCTCTCTCTCTCTCTCTCTCGCGCGCGCGCGCGCGCGCGCGCGCGNCTCTCTCTCTCTCTCTCTCTCTCTCTCTCTCTCTCTCTCTCTCTCTCTCTCTCTCGCGCGCGCGCGCGCGCGCGCGCGCGGGCGTAGTCTGTCGATACTGAGTAGTCTGGTAGCGAGGGGGTGAGGGAGAGATGGTGGACTTAGAAGAGGAAGAAGAAGAACTCTCTCTCTCTCTCTCACAGTCCGGTACTAACCTGTGAAGGTGGCGCCTTGTTGCAGGTACATCGAAGACGGAGCTGGAGCTATGGCGTCACAGGTAAGCTCCCAGGTAAGTCTCCCTGGCCTCCGCCACTCTCCTCTCTCCGAACACTACTCTAAGATCCTAACAGCGCCCAGCGTTGAAGACTACTTGTATCGCTAGCTACTACTACTGCAGCGCTCCTGCTGAGTGCTGCTGGCGAATCCTGAAGACTACCTCCTGCCTCCTGAACTGCCTGCAGCCTGCAGGGCGGACCAGTACTATTTAGTGCTGGTCCGGCTGGGAGGCTGCTCTTGCCAATGCCGAATCGTGCCAGACCCTGGCGCTGAAGCTAAAAAAAAGGTTGTCTTGAAATGGGCCTAAAAGTGGCCTGCGCTTATCCCTGGTCTGGCGCCTAAGTTTCAGGAAAGGCCGATTTTATGAGGGCCTGAAAATGGCCCTCCTTTTTAGGCTCTTAGGCTGAAACGGCACAGGGCTTGGAGGGCCCTTATTCTGCCTGGTCGGGCCCTGCAGGCCCGTGTGGTGCGCAGTATGCCACCCCCCCCCCTCCTTGAAAGACCGAGCTTACCTGTGAGGGCGAAGCTGCCTGTCAGAGGGAGGGACCAAAGTCCGGGTGGGAGGGGCAGGTCGTGAAGCTTCCGTAGCTAGTCTTTGTCGTTCGTAGTGAGCGTAGATCAGCGGTGCGGATGCTTGCAAATCTGCTCGTGAAATCCATCGAGTATCCTCAGGATCGCATGCTTTGAAGGTAACCTTGTACTGTTGAGGCTTGTTGCCGTACTTGCAATCTGTAATGACAAGGTCGACCTCGTGATGACCATCCATAGACGGAGGGTCTTGCGATCGTTGGCCCGGGAACTCGTTGCTCTTAGCCGGTGTATATGTTGCCAACTTCGAGGCATGAAAGACTGGATGGACTGGAAGATGGGGGGGGATGTCGATCACAAAAGATGGGCCGTTGGTCTTGTCGCCTGCGGCTGAACGGACGGTCCATGGTCCAAACCACTTGGGGAGTAGTTTGCGTGACACATCCTGTTTGAGCGCAAACTCTTCCGCGGAGGCCCAAACCAGGTCGCCGGCACATATAGGACATGATACGTGACACCGATTGGCTTGCTGTCGCATGCGGACTTGAGCCTTTTGCATGTTTATGCAGGCTTTAGCCAGCAAGTCCCGGTACTTTCGAACGGAGGCGGGAGAGCAAGGGGCGTCAATGTCGGCAGTCCGTGGGAGGAGGAGATCGGCGAAGATACAGACTTTCAGGCCACTGTGGTGCAACTCGAAGGGACTCACGCCGATTGCCAGATGCAACGAAGTGTTGTAGGCGAACTCGATGTCGGGGAGGTGGTGAGGTGGTCAACCCAATCCTTCTGGTCCGGATGGATGAGAGTACGCAGCATCATTTGAGCGGTTTGATGTGCCCGTTCCGTTTGCTCGTCCATTTGTGGATGCGGAGACGAACTCGATTTCATTTCGGTGCCGGACTCTGCATGAGAGAAGTCCAAAATAACGACATGAACAGAGTGTCGAGGTCGCTAACGATGTCTTCCGGTGCGTTGTGGCTGCAATTCCAGCCGGTGTGCAAGAGGCACGCAAGTTCGGGAGTCGTGGCGTAGTACTTGCAAGAGAGAAATCACGCGTATTTACTCAATTGGTCAACGCCCGTGAGGATGTCCTCGCGCCCGAGGCGGTGGGAAACGGGCCGGTGACGTCTGTAGAAATGGAGAGGTCAGGTTCCCGAGGGATAGGAACGGGCGCAACTCTCCGTAGGGATTGCAGTTGCGGGGCTTGCTTCGTCGGCAAACTTTGCAAGAGTCGCAATACCGAGTGACATCGGTGATGACGTCGAGCCACCAGAATCGTTGCCGAAGTTGTGCTATAGTCCGATTGACTCCGAAATGGCCGGCGAGTCGCGAGTTGTGGTACTCGCCGAGAAGGCGAGTTCGAAGACGACGGTCTCGTGGGACGCAAAGTAAGTCCTTGCCTCGCGAGTGGAGAAGCAAGTACCCCTCGACGATGCGATAATTGCTGGCCGGCGGGTGATCCGAAGATAGTTGTGCATATAGCGTGGCGAAATCCGGATCGGACCAGTAGCCCCGAATGAAATGTTGCTGAAGTTCCTCGTCGAATGCGAAGGCATGATGTGTCATCGCGCAAAGTTCGGGTCTTCGCGAGAGTGCATTTGCTGCGCGATTGGAGAGGTCGACGAGATGTTTCGGTGTGAAGTCAGATTGGTCGATGGAGTACATCCATCGTCCGATAGTGCTGCTCACCGTATCTTGCGTCTTGTACTAGGTCAACGGGTTGTTGTCAGTGACCCATGTGAACCTACGATGCCCAAGGAGGAAGTGCCGCCATCGCTTGAGAGCCATCATGAACGCGAGCAACTCCTTCCTTGCATCATCAAGTGAGTTGATGGGAGCCACCTTCTGGTTGAAGTACTCCACGGGATGTCAGTCGTCGTCGTGTTGTTCCAAGACTGCCCCGATACCATAGCCGAAGGCGTCGGTTATCATTCTCATTGGCAAGGTGGGGCCGTAGATGCTAAGGACGGGTGCCATGAGCATGGCCGTCTTGAGTGCTTGGAATGACCGGCGTGCTTCGTCGTCGAATACGAATGGCACCGTTGGTGATTGTAATCTCGTCAATGGTGTGGCAATCCTTAAGTACCTGGTAATGAAGCGTTGGTAGTAGCCTGCCAACCCCATGAAAGAGCGAACTTCCGTGGTGCTGGTGGGCTCGGGCCATATGCGGGGATGACCTCAATCTTGTCCGTGAGCAAACGGATGCCTTGTGGCGTCACATAATGGCCCAAGTATTTGAGCTCCTGCCGTGCGAATTCATACTTGTCGCGGTTGGCTTTGTACTTGGCTTGTCGTAGCCGTTGCAAAACGGTGCGTAGGTGCTCCACATGCTCGTCCAAACTCCGGCTGTACACCAAGATATCGTCGAGGTAGACGAGTACAAATCTATCCAGCATGTGTCGGAACTCCGTTGTCATAGCCGCTTGGAACGTGGTCGGGGTATTCGTAAGGCTAGAAGGCATAACCAACCATTCGAAATGCCCATATCACATCCTAAATGCGGTCTTGTAGCGGTCCTCCTGACGGATCTCGAGTTGGTGATATCTCGATTTGAGGTCAAGCTTGGAGATGAACTTAGCGCCGCCCAACCGTTCGAGAAGGTCGTCGATGCGTGGAAGAGGTCCGACATTCTTGACAGTTTGCTCGTTGAGCTTGTGATAATGGATGCACAACCGCAAGTCCTTCTTCTATGACGAAGAGTTAGGCCGAATCCAACCTTTCTCAAGAAGGTCGTCGAGTTGTGCCCATAGCACACTTAACTCTTCCTCGCTCATGCGGTAGATGCAACCACACGGAGGTAAGGCCCCGGCCTCAAGGATAATCTCGTGGCGGATTGGCCGATTCGGTACGACTCCGTTCTGGGCTTCAAAAACGTCGCCATAGGCGTCAAGAAGCTCGGTGATGCGTGGGTCCGTCGATGCGTCTATCGATGGGATGTCCTGGGGAGGGAGGGGGTGGAGAAAACACACACCCATCTCCTTGACGTCATCCCGGGTGATGGAAGCTCGAATGCTCGTGGCGGACACCATGTGACAACTGATCGAAGGGTGAGGTGGAGGCACTGTGCACGAGACTAGTACTCCGTTCCGATCACGAATGTGAACGGTGCAGCGATAGAAGTTCACCGGGTGATCCTCGTTTCGCAGCCACGACATGCCCAAGATCATGTCGAACTCGGTGTCCAAAATGTCGAAGGACACGGCCTCGCTTGCATGCGGGGCGAAGTACACGGGGACGGAATCAATGCACTGGTCGATTGACTTGTGTGTGTGACCGTCGGCCAATGTGACTTGTGTGGGCTGTGACGACCTCCGAACAGGTGGCCCCAGGTCAGCGCGTACCATAAAATTTTGACTCATATAGTTGCGAGTAGCTCCGCAATCGATCAAAGCGCTGCAGGTCACTTCTCTGATCTGAATGCGTATGTACATCAATGACGCGTCGTTGGTGTCATACCGTTGTGTCTTGAACTCGCGGTCGATCTTCGCAACGTAGTCGTGAAGGTCAACAACCTCTACTCTAGCGTCCATCAACGGAGTTGGTACTGCAGTGTGCAAGTAATCCCACAATTGTGTGGTGAGCACGTTGCAATACGATTTCGGCAATCGACCGGTCAGGGGAAGGGGCATCCATCGGAAGTCCGCGAACGTCAACGGGTCGCGTCTCTCAAGTCTTGACCATGACGTCGAATCCCTGACAAAAGTTGGCGGCGAAGCTGTCGAATCGGTTGCCAATGGTGATGAAACCATGCATGCAGAGGAGTCTTGCACGTGGAGTGGCTGGTCCAACGGTGAGACCAAGTGGACAGCGTAATCCTCGTAAGTGAATCAAGGACTTACGACATCCGCATTCTCCCCAAATGTGTAGGAGGCCGCTAGCAAGGCGACCGAATCTGGCGGAGTGAGAGGTGGAGTCGCCTCACCTCCCGCGCAGCTCATTTTCCCGAGATGATTCGAGGTCGAACATCCTCCTTGCCTTGATCTTGGTATTGGGAGGTCTTGTGCTTGGTGCTGTTGCACCAATCGCAACAGCGGTATCAACTACGACACTTGTATTTGGCCTCGGTCAAGCTGAACTTGACCCATGGTACTGGCTGTCCATTTCCGGCTGGCGATGTGGTTTTCGCCTTCCCTTTTCCACGGGAGTTGTTGTTGCTTCGCGGCTGGACGATGGCAACCTGATCTCCCTCACGTGATGCTGTGGTGGCTGCCGGGTCTTCCTGGGTTGTCCGGTTGGACTGCAGTGACAGGCTGCGGACGCGGATCAAATTTTCCTTTTTCCACATAGGCTGGCTGCTATGCTGATTTCTCGTGTGCAGCAACCCAGTTGGTATTGATGATCTCACGAGCCTTGTCAATGATTTCGGCGAACGTCGTGTATTGTTCACGATCACCGAGTGCGAGGCTCAAGGCGGCACACGACCGGCTGTAGAACTCCCGGCGTAGGTGCGAAAATGGCAAGTCGAGATCAGGTGTTGGCACGACCTTTTGCCATTCCGTGAGCCAGTAGCATGTTGGTGTGTTGCCTTGAGTCATGGCGAAGAGGCGGTTGATGGAGAGCGCCAGGGCGTCGTCAACAATGAACCGCTTCTTTCATTCCTTTGTCAAATCTTCCCAAGAGATCTTCTTGTGCAGGTCAGCGACCTGGACGTCGTGGATGGTTGCCATGTGGCTGAGCCAGATCTGGCATCCGCCCTTGACGCTGAGGAACAACGCCGAGATGTACAAGTGATCGGGGGCCTCATGAATCCGAAGCTCCGTCGTAAAGCCCTGCCACCAAGGGACCGGGTCTTGACGCGTATAGTCATCAAACTTTTCGATCCGGAACGTCGGCATCTTGTACCGCCGTGAAGTGCTGGTGCCGCCATCGTTGTCGGGCGGCTGGTGCAGTTGCCGAACCTCGTTCTTCAAGGCGTCGAGCTGCTCGTTGATAGAGGCTGGTGCGGCGAACGTGCTGATGTCGCCGATCATCACGATTACATGGTCAATCCGTTGCTCCAACTAGCATGTAGAGGCTGCATTGGTGGGTTCGCCAAAATCTGGTCTTGGTGTTGCTTGCTCCAAGTCCTATACACAAGTATGAAGTGCCCGTGTAGCATCCTCGTGTTCTCGGTGCTGTTTCTCTAACTCGGACTGCAGGTGGTTACAAGTGTAAACCAACCGGGCCACGAGTTTGGAGAAAAACTCCTTGTGCTGCTCTTCCGGTGTCGCGTTGTCGTGGCCCTCGGATGGTTCAAAATTCCAGAACTTGAGCCTGTCGACACTGGCGGCTTCGTGCCGCTGCAGCAGATCCTGGGCCTCCTTGCGGCGGGCCTGGGCATCTGCGTCAGCTGTGGCCTGAAGCTGCTGCCTCTGCTTCAGCCTGTAGGTGGGCAGCCTTGGTTGCCGCCTGGCGCTGTTCCTCAGCCTTGATCAGTGCAAGCTGAGCTTGGAACCGCTGTCGGTACTCAGCAATGGACTCGTTGGCCAGTTGGCCTGGCATGCCCAAAACTGAAACCGTCATGGTGGCGGGGCACTGCTGACGTGGCACTGTTGCCGACGTGGCACTTACCAAACCGGAAATGCAGGCAAAAGGCTGGGTGGGAGGGAAACACAGGAAGGTAACCAAACTGCACTTTCCATTCTCGGTCCTAATCAACAGAATAAAATAGTAAAAAAATAAAAGAAGAGGATACCCCGCCTTTTTTTTTTTTTTTTTTTTAATATTTGTGATCGGCTATCAGTGACGGGTTTTCGGAGGAGTACTATGAGCGAGATCTAGGCAAGGTTTCGAAAAGTTTCGGCTTTCAAAAAAATGCGATCTTGAAATTCTTTTTTTTGCGCGAAATAAMWRCRTYSRCARAYCRWKGMYRRAC
>BFEA01000005.1:5146844-5167846 GCA_003427395.1 Chara braunii | reverse complement strand
TTATTCTGTAATGTTTTCAGCTGTGACTTGCCGGTGGAATAGGAACCGGACTGACGCTCCCCAGAATAGAAGGAGCTAGGTCCATTTAAAAAAAAGAAAAAAGAAAAGAAAAGAATGGAGGTTCCACTTTCAGAGGAGAATAGATCCAGTTTCCGAGAATATGACAACCTTCTTTCACCTAATATGCCCAGAGTATCTACAAAAATGCTAATATCCGAAGTTGTGAAAAATATATATATATTTTTTTTGCAGAGATTTGACGAAGCGCTACTTGATTCAGTAATAATCAATCAATCAATCAATCAATCAAATAATCAGTCGATCAAGCAAGCTGGCTCCTTGATTGGGCAGATCCTCTGATTGAGAGGTCCGCTTCGATACCAAACTGTTGCATACTGTAACGGTACAGACCAGAACAAGAACCGACCTCTCTCACATAATACAGTATAGCCCAGCGGAAGGCTAAAATACCAATGATCCGACCAATCAATGTCGCAATGCAGACCCAACATACATCATCATCATCGCAATGTGTGAAGGGGCCTGGCACTATACACAGGAAGAGTGCGCCAGGCTCCAAGCATACATAGATGAAGAGGAGGGGGATTAGACAAAGATGAGGGAGGAGATGGAAATGTCGTCACACCAGTGTCGTTGGTATCGATCCCAAATAGTCCCTCGTCAATGTCTCTGTCCCAAAGTTGAGTCTGTATCCAAATGTCGTCAACATCCCAAAGTCACGAATCTCTCTCTCTCTCTCTCTCTCTCTCTCTCTCTCTCTCTCTCTCCCCGGTACTAACGTGTGAAGGTGGCACCTTGTTGCAGGTACATCGAAGGCGAAGCTGGAGCTATGGCGCCACAGGTAAGCTACCAGGTAAGTCTCCCTGGCCTCCGCCACTTTCCTCTCTCCCAACGCTACTCTAAGATCCTAACAGCGCCCAGCGCTGAAGACTACTCCTATCGCTAGCTACTACTACTCTAGCGCTCCTGCAGAGTGCTGCTGGCGAATCCTGAAGACTCCTGAACTGCCTCCTGAACTGCCTGCAGCCTGCAGGGCGGACCAGTACTATATTATAGTGGTGGTCTGGCTGGGAGGCTGCTCTTGCCAATGCTGAATCGTGCCAGACCCTGGCGCTGAAGTTCAAAAAAAGGTTGTCTTGAAATGGGCCTAAAAGTGGCCTGCGCTTATCCCTGGTCTGGCGCCTAAGTTTCAGGAAAGGGCGACTTTATGAGGGCCTGAAAATGGCCCTCCTTTTTAGGCTTTTAGGCTGAAACGACACAGGGCCCGGAGGGCCCTTATTCTGCCTGGTCGGGCCCTGCAGGCCCATGTGGTGCGCAGTATGCCACATAAGTCCAGGTAAGCTTCCCCTCATCTCCTGTCAGTCTCACAGCCCCGATCCTCGTCCTCCTTGCCAATCCCCAGTACCTAGTCTACAGCTATGGAGGCTATGGCCGCGCCAACATAATCTCCCTCTAAGCTGTCGCCCTCCAGCAGTATCTGGCGCCAGCGTCTCTCTCCAGCAGTCTCGCGTAGCAGCACTAGCATTGAGCCAGTGCAAGGCAGAATGCCTTCCCCAGTGTCTGACCGTCCTTTTGTCGCATTGACCAGTGTTTACTGGTGTGGACCAGTCTCCCATTTGATGGTGTCGACGCTTCAGATTTGCCCGATCTCAACGTTCGAGATGCAGTCAGGACTGGAATCTTCCGGATACCTGCAGACAACCATTGATGTGCATCTGATCTATGGCTGAGGCTGACTACTGGGTTGACTTTGACTTTGGGCCTGCTTTTCCCGTGCTCGGTCTTACTCTTGATTTTCCAAGAGTCAACTACTTCACGTGGGGCCTCTGACTGTTGTTTTTGACTCAGCCCTGAGTACCCCCTGACCGTAGGCCCTTTCACAGGCATTTCTCAGACTCGGGGCGTGACTTTTGCCCTCTGTTTCAGCCTTTTGACCAAAAGTTACGACCCATGCCTGCGGCTATGAGGTTCTGAACTGAGTTTATTGCACATCTGTCTCAACACCGTTCTTACCATTCTGCCTTTTTTTCAGAAGGGCGGCGGCCTTGAGATATGATCGTCGGACTGGCGGGCCCCAGGTAATTCAGAATTGCAGTATTTTATTCATGTGCTTTCAGTGGAGTTCGAACTCAGGTCTGTGTTTCAAGTTCCGAACAGGTCAAGGGTGTACCAACTGAGCTAGGCCAGCCGATATTCTGCTACGATTTCCGTCTCTACCATGAGTCAAAATTCCATCCACATGTCCTGGAAAGAGGTCACCTTTGGACCGTTCAATCGAGAGCTCCAATCCAGTTGAAGCTGAGTGAGCACCAATTTGACAGAAGCATGCGGCCACATTTACACAGGTCGCATGCTGCGGAGTGCATTTTCACACAAGAGAGAGACACGAGATCAAATCATCCGATCGTCCAGTCGCCAAACACAGATAGAAGGATGGTAAGGGAAAAGAAGTGAGAAAAGAGACTCATTAGGTGCGACAATCTTCTTCCATTGGGCATGGAATACATGGAAGACCTCGACTAGCAGCGTCCCAACAATCCAGTTGCTTCGATGAAAAACTCCCTCTGAACACTTCCCCAAGTAACAGCCGTGGGCAACATTTGACAGCATTGAAATATGAATAGGAGGCGGCAATTACGTGAGGAGAAATGATGATTGTGAGAGGATGGGGAGATGACATATATCCAATCTTTTGTTCTTCTTCTTTTTTCTTTCTTTGTTCTTCTTCTCTTTTCTTTCTTCGTTCTTCTCCTTTTTTCTTTCTTCGTTCTTCTTCCTTCCCTTTGGCTAATTCCACTCCTTCTCGAGTTGAAATGTATGGTATGATCTCAAAGTCGAGTCTTGCATTATGAATTGAGCAGGAAGAATGATTGACGAGGAGGCACATGTGGAGGATATGTTTCCTGAGAAGAAGGTGATTCATTTTCTCTCGTATGTTGTTGATATGGAATGCCTGTCCTGTGCAGACGGTTGGCTTATGATGCGTTTTGAAGCTCCCAACTGGAGTGACAAAGTTCAGACAAACAGCATGCTGCTTCTTTCTTTCTTCCTCCTTCCTTCCCGTTGTCTAATTCCACTTCTTCTCGAGCTGCAATGTACAGTATGGTCTCAAAGTTGAGTTCTGCATTATGAATTGAGCAGGAGCGTAGCAGAATACCATTGAGGAAGAATGATTGACGAGTAGGCACATGAGATAGGGTGGGTTTCCTAAGAAAAAGCCTCAAAAAGGTGATTTCTTTCTTTCTTTTTTTTTTTTCTTTTTTTTTTTTTTAAGAGGAAATCATCTGAAAACGGTTTTTTTCAAACTTTTTAGTAACTTTTCTTTTCCAGCGCATAAGCCGCACTGGAACTTGCCACTGAAAATGAAACATGAGCTGGAAATCCAATGTAAGTGAATTCTGACGCAAAATTTTGTAGGGGATGTTACGGAAGTGCCTAAATAAGTGGATCACTTACTAGAGACCTATGCTAACTCAGACTCTTATGAGTTCTTCTCAAATCCCTGCCTTCTTCACTTTCTCGATGGACAAACGGACAGGTTATAATCTCCTCGCTTCATGCACTATTTAACCAAAAAAAAACATTTCACAATCAAAGGCCTCTTGACTCAATCTTAATTTTCCCGGCCTACTTTCTCGAGCCCATCGGATGCTACCAGTATCGGCCACAATAAATGGCCTTGCCAACCCATAGCCTGTATCTCCGGTTCGCTTCCGTGCAGAGTTAAGACGGTTCACATCCGTGCAGAGTGAAGACGGTTCGCTTCCGTGCAGAGTTGGATCAGAAGAGAGAAGTACTGAGCTTGGCCTGTATCCATCTCTGTCTTCCCTTGTCCTCTGCTGTAGTCCTCGTCTCTATTGAGGCGCCACAAGCGATCACAGAATCAAACACAAACCAGAGATCCTACCTGTCATGGGAGGACTCGTGAACTATTCCGAATGCCGCTTGTCCTGCGATGAGCATTCTTTGGCACTGTTAATAACCTTGGAGTGACCTTGTGCCTGCATTCAATAGCCAACGAGCCTGTCACGTGGTAGAGCGACCCTTCTTTGCACCCCTTTGCACGCTTCCCCCCCGCGTTCCCCCCAAACACCCGTCACCCCGCGCGTCCCCCCACGCGTCCCCCCACGCCCTCCTTGCCCTCTGTTGTAGCACTGTTCGTAACCTTGGACTGATGTTGCACCTGTATGCAACAGGCCATGAGCCTATTGGAGTAACCCTATTGTGCACGCCTAAGGTGATTTCTTTCTAAGTAAGTTGGTATGGCATGTCTGTTCCTGTGCAGATGGACGGTTTATGATGCGGCTGAAGCTCCCAAATGGAGTGATAAACAGCAGACAGACTCGGTTCCTTGCAAACTGTATCAAGAAGTATGGTCCAAATGGCTGTGCTGATGTCACAACCCGTCAAAACTGTCAGATCAGGGGTGTGGTGAATGAAGATGTTCCGGCAATTCTGAAAGGGCTTTCACAAGTTGGCCTGACGTCCTTGCAGAGCGGAATGGATAGCGTCAGGAATCCAGTGGGCAATCCCCTTGCAGGAATCGATCCATCCGAGATCATTGATACCAGGCCATACAATCAGGCGCTGAGCAATTATATCACCGGAAATGGAACCGGAAATCTCGAAATCACAAATCTGTAAGGTTCCCTCCCCTCCCCTCCGCTCCCCTCCCCTCCGATCCCCTCCCCTCCCCTCCCTCCCTCCCCCCCCTCACCCCGGCCCCCGGAATATACTAGTCTTAGTAGTCTAGCAAATCTGTAAGCCTTTCGCATTACTGTATCCAGTACGATCTGAAGTTTGAACCCTAGACCTCATGATCAGCAGTTCGGGTGTGTACCATTCAGCCGCCTAAGGAGAACATCAGCTGCGTCCTTCTCCCTGCCTTCGACAGGTGGTGCTACTGAATTGCATTAATTAACCAGGGTTTGAGCTCTTGACCTCTCGATCAACATTCGGGTGTGTTGCTCTTCAGCACTCACGCAAGAGCTGAAATGTTTAGATCCCGATGTAATGGTAAGGAGGTTATTATGTAATGACCTAACCAAACACGGACTGAGACACACAGCTGATTTCTGATTTTTGCTCATGGACTGAATGCCTTGCTGAGTTTCCCGCTTGTTACTGAGTTCTCTAAGTCTGTGTGTGTGCACACTTACTGGTCTGCATGTCCGTCTGAGTGCTTGTCGGCTTGAGTGTGTGTGTGACCCGCAAGAGCACTTGTTCATTCAGTGAGCCCAAAGGGCCGGTACTTACCTGTGGCCGTGACGTTGAGGATTGCAGCGGGGAAAACACTCAAGTGGCGGGGAAAGAGGCCCGCGACACTTGAAACAGCGGAAAACACTCAAGTAGCATGTAGGCCTGTACCACACCAGTTAAGGTAGATGTGCTGGGTACTCGAGATCGAGCAGAAGAAGACAAAAGTTGGCATTTTTAGAGGTCCAGTAGTTGTAGGCTTGGTCTAGGCAGGTACCAGTCCAACCAGTCTGAGTCTAGGGCCTGTACGGGCAATATCAGAGTCTGCACCTATGTTTCCCTCCGAAAGGGAGGATATACCGGTTGCTTGAGGCTGCGCGGCCTAGGAAGTCACTCGCCAAGAGGCAAGCAGGCCGCTATATCTCCAGGAGGAGCCAGTTGCTCCTCCGCATTGTCGGTGTGCAAGTTTGGCGACACACTGGTCCGAGCGCTGGCTGGAGTGGTGCTAGCATCAGCTGCACTGCTGGGGAAGGAGCAAGGGCACGGAGGAGGAAGAAGACCAGGACTAGGAAGGGGAGTGCCAGAGGTACTTACCTGGCTATGGTGGTTGCCATCGTCATCACCTTGGTGGGCACTGCAGCAGGAAGGCTTTGTTAGAGGAGAGCTATACCAAGAAGCTTCGAGGCAGAGTCAGGCATGGCGGCCTGAGCTAGAGCAGCCATAGGTGCTTTGTGTTGTCCTTTGGACAGCAGGGCGATGCCCTGGTAGTCCGCCGTAGCCTCGGCCTATGAGAGAGAAGAGGAAGAGGGGCGGCCATGGCTATGGTGGACCTCAAGTGATACCTGTACTAAAAGAGGGAATCGGACATTGATTCTGGACCAGCCATTCAACATTGTTGTTATTATTCTTGTTTGAATAAGAGGGGAGAAGATAAGGAGGAGGAGGATTGTTAGGCGAAGAAGAAGAACATTATCATTGGTCTATGCTGGTGTACATCATCTTCTTCTTCTTCTTACCCTCTCTCTCCTCTCAAGTTCATTCATTTCTATTTGCAATTGGACGGTATTGTACTTTCTGATGAATGTGTACTTGAAATTGGCCACGATCATAACAATTACACAAAACAAGAAGGGGAAAAAAAAGAGAGGTTATTGTTATCAGTGTACATTGGCAAGTTTGCATAGCAGTTTACCAGCGGTTTTGCTTGCAGTTTGGTCTTCACTTTCTCACATTAACAGTAAGTTCATATTTTTTTTTTTACTCAATGAGAATAGGCTAGCATATACACAAAAGTCTGTGAAGAGCAATTCTGTAACAAGGTGGATACAGGGCAGTGAGGCTGGGAGAGGGAGGGAGAGTGAGAGCACACACACACACTCACTCAACTCAACGCAGACTCGACACAACTCGACAGACGCAGACACAAAGTGGCAAAGTCTCAAAGTCGCAGTCTTGGATTCCTGAACACAATGTTGAAGCATATTCACACTGAACACAAGCAATGAGGCTGAAAACTGGTTGCCCGTACTGGGCTTGAGTCCGGTCTTAAAAACTGGAGTCAAGTTCAGTCCCGAGGGCAGAAGTGCAAATTGCCTCAGGGCTGAACTGAAAATCGAAGGTCTGAGTCTGGGCGCCAGAATGCCGGATGGCGCCAAGTATCCAAATCCGAAAGTGCCAAAAGAGGAATTTGAGAACGGGCACCAACTGCAGAGGGTGCCAACTGTCAGGGGCCTGAGAACAGAGAGTCAGAAACCCAAAAATGAAATAGCAGCCTCGCGGGTGGTAACCCGTGGACCAGGGATCAATACCTGGCTGAGTCCGTAACACTATCCCCTCCCTCTGGAAGGCAACGTCCTGGCTGCCATAGACCTGATAAACAACCGTGAAGGATGGGACGGGGCCGATCACTGGTCAGAAAGGAAAGGGGGAGTAATGCAAGTAACAGGGTAATCTTACTTCTGTTCTACAAGTGTGAAGGTATCAATGTTCAGTTAACAGAGTAGTTGAGGTGCTACAAGGGTGAAGTAACAGGTAACAGTGCAATACTATTGATGTTCTACGGGGACGAGGGAATCAATGCTCAAGTAACAGGGTAATCCTTTTGAGGTTCTACAAGGGTGAGGGTAGCAATGTTTAGGTAACAGGGTAGTCCTATTGAGGTTCTACAAGGTTGAGGGTAGCAATGTTCAAGTAACAGGGTGATCCTATTGAGGCTCTACAAGTAACAGGGCAGTCCTATTGATGTTCTACAAGGTTATAGGTTGTCAGGTTTGAGAAAAAGAAAAAGAAAAATAGTTTGTTCGATGCTCAAGGGCTGGGGTGTCTGAGGAATCTGGGGAGAAGAAAGTCTCAGGTCTGTAACAAAGTGTCAAAATGCGAAAAATGTCTTGAGGAAGGTCTTCGGAGGTCTTGATCAGATCCAGGATAGGTGAGAGAACCGGTCTTCAGCAGCTCCAACAGGTAGTTGTCGAATGTCCAAGCTGCGGGAAAACGAAGTAGGAGTACAATTGTCCAAAGTCCAAGTACTGGAGTACGTCCGGTCCATGAACTGCAAGGAGGTCTGATCCTGTAGCAAGGAAATCGTAGACTGATGCAAAAGTCCAGATCACACGCCGCTGCTCCAGTAAGTCCGTGAGTCCAGATGCCGACCAAGGAAACAGCATGGTGGCCAAACCAGCTGCGTTATCTTCATGATCATGAGGCAGCAGGCCATCGTCCTCATGCGCTTGCCATTAGATCCTTTATCGTCAGCGTCATGCAGGTCCACAGCCATTAGTCAAGAGAGACAGAGAGTGTGGTAGAGGACAGATGGGACGGACTTAGGCTGAGGCAAGGGCGGATCAGACAGTGAGAGATCAAGATCAAGGGGAGCGGTTAGGCTGGGTTCAGGGGTGGTGTGTGTAGAGTAGGTATGTACAGGTCAAGGCATAGGCAAGTAGATAACTATGAGACAGGGTGGGTACGATCATAGGCACGGACGAGTTTCATGGTGTTCTTTAGATTTGCAAGGGGTTCCCATGTTGATTCTTCGTCTGGGTATCCTGTCCATTTTACTTCGTATTCTCTGATAGGCTCGGGGTGGTTGGATACTTGAGTTGTTCTACGGTCGATGATCGACTCCACAGAGAATTCAGGACCAGTGGGGAGCATGATAGGTGCTGGACAAGGATGAGGGCGATCAGAGAACTGAGGAGGTGATTCGTAAAATTCTTTCAAGTATTCTACATAGAAGACAGGATGGACACGGTTCATGTCAGGAGGGAGTTGGAGCTTGTAATTTAGAGCGGATGTTTTTCAATGATGGGGAATGGACCGAGCCACTTGTTCGAGAGTTTCTTGGACAAGCCTTGTTCAGGACCAAAGCGTTTGGCGGAGAGCCAGACTTTGTCCCCAACATGGAAAGTGACGTCACGACGATGTTTGTTTGTTTGCTTGGCTTGTTGTTCCCGACTTCATTGAATAGATTCAGTGGCTTCTCTTAGGAGGCGGTTCATTGTGGCAACCCATTCATTGAGAGAGGGACATGGAGTAAATGGGTTGAGCTGCGAGGGGAGCAAGAAGTCAGAGGGCAGGCGAGGATGCTAGCCAAGGTCGAGGTAGAAAGGACTGATGTCATTGGAGGGGCAGACAACGTTGTTGTAGGCGATCTCAACAACGGAGAGGAGCTGGTCCCAGTCGTGCTGATGGGGATGACAATACTTCCAGAGGATGTGCTGGAGAGTATCGTTCATCTTCTCTGCCTGGCCATCCGTCTGGGGGTGAAAGGCGGTGATGTACTCGAGGGTGGTCTCGTATTCCTTGAAGAGATTTCTCCAAAACTGTGAGAGGAATCGGGAGTCACGATCATTGATGACGTTTTATAGGAGATCATGATGACGGATGACATGGTCGAAAAAGAGTTTGGCAACGTCCTTGGATTGGCAGGTAGTGGTGCAAGGGATGAAATGGGCGCGCTTGGCAAGGCGGCAAACAACGACATAGATGAAATTGTGACCATGGTTGGTCGTGGGGAAACCACAGACGAAGTCCATAGAGACAGATTGCCAGCGGTGGGTGGGTATGGGGAGAGACTGGAGTTTGCCAGCCTTAGCTTGGTTGGAGGGATTGACGGCTTGGCAAGTAGGGCAAGAAGGGTAGGCTTTGACGTCGACAAGGAGCGAGAGCTAGTAGAGGTAACAAGAGATATTGTCAAAGGTTTTATGGAAACCGAGGTGTTCGGCAGTCTTGGCATCGTGGTGTTCAACCAAGAATTGCATACGGAGACCACAAACGGAAGGGATGCCTAGGCGGCGAGTTCCTTTGGTGCTGATGTAGAGGAGATGCTCGATGAGGGAATAGTCAGGGACAATGTCGAGGTCGCGGAATTTGGTGTAGGTAGGGGCGAAGTAGGGGCAGGAGGCGTAGCCATGAATGAAGTGATGTTGGAGAGATTGGAGGAGGTTGACATGTGTCATGGTAGCGAAGACTTTCTCAGGGGGCTTGTGATCGGGTAGAGAGGGCATCAACAACACAATTGGTCTTACCGGGAGTATGGCAGATGGTGAAGGTAAACTGGGCGAGAAAGTCCAGCCAGCGGGCTTGACGAGGGGTGATATCCTTTTTGGTGAGGATACTGGAGACGACGGTGTTGTCGGGGCGAATGGTAAAGTACTGGCCATCGAGGTAAGGGCGCCAGACTTTAAGGGCATAGATGACGGCGAGGAGTTCCTTCTCATTGGAGGGATAATTCATCTAAGCAACGATGAGCTTTTTACTCGCGAATACGATAGGGTACTTGCTGGGAGGTGCTTCGGATCGCGTGGGGAAATCTTTGATAATGGGGGGATCGCAAGGGAAATGTTGGGATAGAACGGCGCCAAGGGCAAAGTTCAAAGTGTCGGTGGTGACGTAAAAGTGGCGAGAAGGGTCAGCGATCTTGAGAACAGGGGCAATAGTGACGAGATGTTTGAGTTTGTCGAAGGCGGCTTGGCGGCTTTCGGTCCATGTGAAGGACTCGATGGCGCAGGTGAGCTCATGGAGTGGATATGCAGTGTTGGAGAAGTTTTGGATGAAGGGGCGGTAGTAGTTAGCGATTCCAATGAATGACCTAAGTTCGAGCAAGGTGGTGGGAGGTGGGAACTCGACGAGAGCGGCGACCTTCGAGGGGTCCATGAGGATACCGTCTGCAGACACAATGTAGCCAAGGTAGTCCACACTCGAGGCGACAAAAGTGCATTTGCTAAGCTTAGCGTATAACTTTTGCTCGCAGAGGATGGAAAGTACCTTCTCGATGTGTTGAAGCTGGGACTTGAAGGTGGGACTGAAAACAAGGATGTCGCCGAGGTTGATCACGACACAGACTTCGAGGAGATCGCAGAAGATGTAGTTCATGGTGGACTGGAAGGTCGTTGGGGCATTTGTGAGGCCGAAAGTCATCACTAGGAACTTGTAATGCCCAAAGCGAGAGCGGAAGGCGGTCTGTCGTTAGGGCATTTGTGAGGCCGAAAGGCATCACTAGGAACTCGTAATGCACCGAGCGAGAGCGGAAGGCGGTCTAATGGGTATCTTCCTCGCGAATACTAATCTGGTGGAAGCCACTGCGGAGGTCAATCTTGGTGAAGTATTTGGCTCCACGGAGGCGATCAAGAAGTTCAAATATCCAGGGGAGTGGATACTTATTCTTGATCGTGATCCGGTTCAAGGCGCGGTAGTGTGCACATGCGGAGCTCCAAGGTGCTGCCCTTTTTGACAAAGAGGCAGCTGGTTCCGAAGGGGGATGAGCTAGGCTTAATGAATCATTTTTCAAGGAGTTTATTGAGGTGGCGCTTCATCTCTTCGGCCTCGGGGACGAAGAGTTGGTACGGAGGGCGGCAAGGAGGTGAATGGCCGGGTTCGAGATCGATGGTGTGAGATACACCGCGATCGGGTGGCAAGCTGGCAAGCAAGGACTCGAGGAAGACGTCCTTGAATTTTGAGAGGAGAGAGGTGATGCGAGGGTCAGATGGGGGGGCTTGGTCTGGTTTGTCCATTGGAATCAAGTCCTAAGGACGCTTGCGGTCGATGACGAGGCAATAGTAGGTGGAGTCACGGTGTCGGCGAGACATGTGGAGGAATTGGTGGGGGGAGACGGGGGGTGAGGTGGAAGGGGGAAGAATGTAAGGGATGTCGAGGGTAGAGTTCGAAGTAGAAGAGAGGCGGGCAAAGAGGGGTAGAAAGAGTAGGGCATGTAGCGATCAATCTAGATAGTTTTCAGGACGACGTCGCACATGAGGTGCATGACGTCGAAGGAGGTCTGACTGCGGAGGGAGCCGACAATCATGGTGACCTCGGGAACTGTGAGGTCGACGATGAGGGATGAGTCCTTGTCCGCTAAGCGAATGGTGATCGAGGAGTCGTAGCCGGTTGAGGGGAGACCGACTTTGTGGACACAGGCGCCGGTAATGACGTTGTCGTTAGCCCCGCCATCTAGGAGGGCCCGGAACTTCGCTGTCAATGCGCGGAGGGAGATGGATATGAACTTGAGCTGGAACTGAGCGGTTCCGGCACAAGCGACGGAGATCATGTTGTTGAGGCAGTGCTCTTCGGTGCCTAGTCTAACAAGCCGCTCGTATCGCACTTGTTCCTCAACCGAGGATGTGAGAGGGATTAGGGAGAAGGGTAGAGGAACATGTGCCAGTGATGAGCTCGACCGATGGGGTGAGAGACATCGTCGAGAGGGGGGCAGGCGGAGTAAACTGTGACGCCTGAGTGTCATCCGGTGGGATATGTGTCACATGAGGTGGGGGTGGCAGACGGATCGTCGATGCCAGTAGAGGGGCCGGTTGACTAGTTGTCAATGCCAGGGTGGGGTCACGATGGGCAAGGGGACAGTGTTCATGTGTGTGGGAGGGTCCCGATGTCGTGGAGGGTGGGGTAGCGGATATGACGGGCCGAGGTCCCATCGAGCGGGGAGCCTGTCGGATTAACTGGCTAGCGTTGCGGCAGCTGGTTTGCTGGTGGCCCAACTGACGACATCGGAAACAGCCATTGTTGGTTTGGAGGTAGGCACGTTCCTCCGGGGTGAGCTTCGTTCAGCGAGGGGGGGAGGTGGAAGAAGATACGCGAGCCTGGTGGTTCCTGTGCTCCGTCCTGAGGAGATGGATGGTGTTGACTTCTTCTTGGGTGAAAGATGGGGGGTCGGTAAAAGTGGACTCGGTGTCGGGGTCGGGTGTGGAGAACTCATCTGACATCGTGGTGGTGAGGGTGTCGCCGGAAGCAATGTTGTGGAAGAAACGTGTTCGGGAAGGGACGGAGGGGATGGAGGCCTTGTGAGTTGAGAGAAGACTGTCGATTTGGAGAATGCGGGAGAGAAGATCGGATAATGTTGTGGTCGTGGACAAGGACGGCGGTGATTTCGCGGTCAGAGACCCACTTGAGGCAGGAGATGAAAGTGTCGTCGACGATCAGGTGGACGAATATATGTTGTCGTAGTGAGCGGACATGTTGGACGTAGCAGTCGGTGGGGCCATTTTGGCGAAGGCGGCAGAACTGGTTGATGTAATCATCGACGCTCTTTTATGGGCGGAAGGTGGTTGTGATCAGCGTAGCGCACTTGAGCAAGGAGTGTGATGGCTGGCTGCTGAGTTGGTGGTTGGCGACTTCGGTGAGCCACCAGCAGGCGTTGTTGGTGAGGAATTATGTACCGGCTATGGGTAGCCAGTGGATGACGGGGACGGTGTGGAGGTAGAAAGTTTGTTGGAGTTGGTTGAGAAAGAGAGATAAATCCTCATTGGGGTTACCGGAAAAGTTTGGAATGTCGTGGGCCCGGAATGTACGGGGGATTTTGCCATAACTAGGGACGTGGGTAGCGAGTGCGTTGAAGTCGAGGGTGGGTGAGGCGTCAACGAGGCAGGTGAAGTCATGTTGGAGGAGGGCGTTCGGGGGATGTTGGGGGAGGGCAGGGTGTGACATGCGGTGACATGGTAGTAGGTGCGCATCCGGAGGGAGGTGATGATGGATGAGGTAGAGATGGGTTGTGAGAGAGGAGGTGTGGGTACGGAATGGGTGCTGAGGGAATGATGCGGCAACTGGGCAATGAGAGGGGTGAAGGAGGGAGGAGGCGGGTGGGACACGTCAGTGGTGGCCGTTGGGATGGGGGTGGTAGAGGCTGGGGTGGCGGATGGACCGGCGGTGGAGGTGGAGATAGAAGCGGTGGAGATGGGAGTGGCGGATGGACCGGCGGTGGAAGTGGAGGTAGAAGGGGTGGAGGTGGGAGTGGGAGTGATGAGAGGAGGACGTGGGGGCAGACTAGAACCCGACATGGAAGTGGGAATCGTGGTAGTGACCACTTGGATGGAAGGGGTCGATGTTTGTGCCTTGTTATCAATCCGGCTGGAGAGGCCGGAGATGGAGGTGGCGAAGGAGGATTGGAGGGCACGGATGGTGTCTTTTGCATGGATTGCATCATGGTGAGTAGGGAGATGTTGGTGCAATCAGACTCGCTTTCTTTTCCACTTCGCATACATGCAAACAGTTGGCGATTCACACTGGTGCACAGCGCCCACTCAAAGCTCAGAGATATGACAATCGAGAACACAGTTCAGATGCGAAACTCGCTTCAACAAGTTATGGCGCATCAGCGCCTACACAGCCCAACTCTCGTCACTGCGTTCAACACCACTGTTCGCCCGCACTCAACTCTGGATCACCCTGAATACTCCACTCACACTCACTCTGTATCCCACACACACACTCTCAGCTATCTCTAACCTATGGCGGCTATGGTCGCTTATCACTACCACTATGAGCACTCTAGCTCCTTCAGCCCACTTTGTCTTCGGGCAACCTGCAGACCACCTTTGCACAAGATGCTGTAGCAGCGCTTCTGCATGGCTTACGCAGCGAATGAATGAATTGATGGGCGCTGCTCTTGATTTATACTTCTGTTTTCCGCTGGTCTGCCCCTTTCCACCAGGCCCTGGGTGTGCACAGTCCCACACAGTACTTGCTTGACCGAACTCGGTAGGACTGGGACTGGCAACTTCGACTGCATGAGGTTGCACTGCCGACTCAACGCAGTTGGCCTGCGACTCACCTACAAACCTCTAGCCTAGCAGTTTCGATCTCTACACAGCTATGACCCCTACTTGACAGACCTACAGATCGAACCCCTACACCTACACAGACCTACCACAGACAAACAAACAACTATCGAAACACAGGTCACGGGTTCAAACACTCGGGGGTCAACTCGGTACTATACATGGGTAAGGTGAGGTCGAACTCTAGGGCCTGCATCTGTGACTGCAAAAAGGTGGAAACCGTTTCACTCCCGCCGGCCTAAATTCGAGGTCCTCCGAGAATACTTCAGTCTAAGGTAGGACCTTTGCCCTTCTTATCTCTTTTGTAGGCTCAGACTATATCAGGAGCTGTCTCTAGAAGTTCTGTTGGTGTGAACTTCTGGCTTTTGAAAGGCAAATCTGACTTTGTATTGTTTTTGTGGATGACCTCTACCTCCTGTCCTGAAGACATCCTCACCTACGATACCATCAATGTCATATCTTCCATCCATATCTGGAGGAATCATAGATCTACGTGATGGAAACTGTTGACTTGTGATGCAAGGCAACAACTTTGACGCATGGAACATTGGGTAGGTGTGGAGGTGTGCTGGAATCTCAATAGTGTAGGACGGTCCATCCTCTCCGCCCTTTACTTCTAAGACTGGCCACGGTCCTCTATACGCAGGCAGTAATTTATGTGAGATGTTCTCCTCAAGAGCAAACTCCTTTGACTTGACCCAGACTAAGTCACCTACTTGAAACTGTGAGGGGCGACGGTGCTTGTTAGCTTGCTCTATCATTCTGTGATGGGCTTTCCTGAGGTTATCTACAACGGTAGCTAGCTCTTTCTCGTGCTATATCGCAAACTCTTTTGTACCGGGCGGTTATCTCTGAATCTGATCCCGGTTAAGTCCCTCAAATGGTCTGCATGGTCTAAAGGACTTGTGCAGTTTGTTGCGAGTGCGACATGTGGACAAGTGCACGTTGTTATTGTATGCACTGGCTACCTTTGGGAGCATCTCATCCCAGTTAATCTGGTCGGACCTAATGTACATTCGAAGAACTTGCTGCAGGAACTTGTTCATCTGTTCAGGCTGACCGTTAGTCTCTGGATAATGGCCAGATGACATCAGCAACTTGGAACCATAAACTCTCATTAGTTCCTGCCAGTTCTGACTGGTGAACCTGGTATCCCTGTCACTAACTATCGACAACGGTATACCATGCTCGCTGACCCAATGGTCAAAAAATTTCTGAACTACTAAATCTTTCCGCGCCTCTGCAGGCAAAGGAATAAAAACGACATACTTACTAAACCTGTCAACTATGACCATGACTTGACTTTTGCCATGCCTACTCTTGACCCCAACGTCCATAAAGTCAATGGACACTGAATCTCCGGGTCTGTCAGGAATAGGCAAGCGTTTGAGAAGACCAAGAGGGGTAGTCTTGTTTCTCTGACAAACTTTACAACTACACACATACTCTATGCAGTCGGCCTTCATTCCAGGCCAGACATACGCGCTCATGAGGTTGGCTAGTGTCTTTTGCCAACCGAAGTGTCCCTCTGTGTCGTGGCATTCCCCTAAGATCAAACTACGGATCTCCTCACTGTTGGGAACGCACAGACGGTCAACTACATTAGTCTTCTCGAATAGTAACCCATCAGTAGTGCGGTAATCTGGTTCGGACTTTGGGGCCTCCCTAACTCTCTTGAGGAGGTCACTATAGATAGCGTCCTGTGCATATGTTTCTCTAATCTTTTGCTGCAGGTCTCTCCCTATCCAGATAATGAACTATTGCCCCAAAGTAATCAGCTCTCCTACTCAGAGCGTCCACTACTATATTGTACTTCCCTTTGACTGGCTTAAGTTCGAAGTCGTACTGATCTAACTCTATGACCCACCTAGTAAGCTTAGGTGTCATCTTGGCGTGTGTCTTCAACCACCTTAGTGTCTCGTGGTCGGAATAGACTTTGAAGTACCTCCCAAGCAAGTAATGCTTCCAATGCTCTAGTGCTTGCCTGAGAGCGTAGAGTTCCCTCTCATAGGTGGATGTCGCTACCTTCTCTGAAGGCATCCTAGCAGACATGAACTCTACTAGCCTATATCCATTGCCATCATCTTGTTGTAAGACAACACCTATGCCATACTGACTCGCGTCAGTGGTAACGACGAAAGGTAGGGACGGATCGGCTACCTTGAGGACTGGATACTCTATCAAAGCCCGCTTTCACTTCCTCAGGGCTGATGTGCAGTCCTTGTCCCACTTCCAGATTGCTTATTTCTTTAGCAACCTGCGAAGGGGTAAAGCGATGGTGGAGAAGTTCATGACGAACTTCCTATAGTAGTAAGCTAGGCCTAAGAACCACCGCAACTCTGTGTTAGCGTGCGGGGCATTGGCCAATCTCTAATCGCTGCAATCTTGCTGTCTTCGGGTTTTATGTCGTCTCCTCTAAGACGTGGCCTAAGTACAAAACTTGGGTCTTGGCCCATTCACACTTCTTTGCGTTGATCTTGAAGTTAGCTTCTCTAAGCTTCTCCAAGATCTGCCTCATATGACCCTCATGCTCCTGGAGGGTCTTGCTAAAGACTAGAATATTGTCTAAATACACTACCACGAATCTATCTAACCACGGCCTAAGCAGATCATTCATACAACGTTGGAATGTGGCTGGCGCATTGGTTAGTTCAAAGGGCATGACCATAAACTCGTAAGGCCCATATCTAGTCAAGAATGTTGTCTTATACTGATCATCAAGATGAACCTCTATCTGCTGATAGTCGGACTTCAAATCTATCTTTGAGAAATATTTGCAGCCCTGCACCCGATCCAACAGATCATCTATACGGGCCAGCAGTTCTGCATTCTTCACTGTGATCGCATTAAGACCCCTATAGTCGATACACATTCTGAGTTCCCCCTCCTTCTTGGGGACAAAAAGAATAGGTGCTCCAAATGGAGATGAACTGGGCCTAATCCAACCCTTTTCAAGGAGCTCGACTAACTGCGTACGCAACTCCTCTAACTCCCTAAGGGACATCCTATACACAACACCCTTAGTAGTCCTACTTCCAGGCTCTATCTCTATACGATGTTGGATTGGCCGCGACACTACTCCTGTAGGCGGCTTAACTAAGTCTGTAAACTCCTCCAGCAGGTTGGCAATAGCAGGGTCTATGGGTCTCTCTTCCTTCGGCTCAGTGAACGGCCTTACATAGGCTACAAATACCCGCTCTTCTAACTGCTCCTTCTTCACTAAACGCACAAATGCGGGAGAACTGAGACAGCAATGTGCCAGAGTGTTGTCTACTCCTGACACATGAAACAGGCGAGTAGTCTTAACTTCACCTGCAGGACTAGGGAGCCTACACTCATGCTCTCTCAAATGCAGTGTGACCCCTGCTGCCTCTCCCCAGTCCATTCCTAGGACTATATCGAAAGGAAGGCTATCCTCTACGAGGAGAGTCGGGGAATGGAGACCTTTCTCCACCTTCCCATCTTTTTCTAGGCGAAAGTACGTCTGGACTCCCTCGACGTAATCCTCAACTCGCATAGTGCGATTGTCTGCGAGGATACTGACTATAGGGTCTTCTAACTTTTGGACCTTCAAACTCAGCTTCAACTTCTGCAGCGCTTTTCTACTGATATAGCTGCGGGTGGCCCCAATGTTTATAAGGGCCCCTACTCTACCTCTGAAAATCTCTACATCTACTAAAACTAGTCCTTTCGCATCCTTCTTCATCTTGGCCCAGGCAGGCATCCTCTCCTTCAATTCTTCAGCCACGCCTGTGAGGGAAGTACCTAGAGAGACTCTAACACAAGCAGTCTCTGGACAGCTATCTAGGTACTGGCCAGCAACCTCTGTCGTAGGCTCATGTGGTTTGGGAGTTCCTCTGTGGTGCGCACACTCTTCTCCACATTGCCTAGGGGTAAGGGCAGTTGCAACCCCTACCGGCGGTTGCCTTTTGCTGCTTGTGCAGCATACCGGGCTTCTCTATACTTTGGCTAGGATCACCGCAATAAATGCACTGATCCTGGTCTACACGTCGCTGCCATACGGACTGGTCCAAGCTCAAATCTTCCCATGGCCTGCCTTGTGGCAAGCCAAGGTGCCATCCACTTCGCCTTGGAGATGACCGATAAGATCGAGAGCAGTTTGGCGGGGGACCTTGACCCCTACCTCCCTCTTGGTGGTTTCCCCTGCTGCCAACCCCCTGAGCGCCATGTCCTCGGCCACCTGAGGCTTGGCCCCCTTGGCCCTGGCTTCCTCCTCTTCCTTGCGGCCTCCCTCTAGCCGCGGCAGCAGCGTAAGTCCTCCCTTGACGGCCACTACTGTCCTCCTTCTCCAGGCCCCACTCAATCTGGCTATACGGGACCTCATCCATACCACCCTCACCCAAAGTAAGGATCAATGATCCTTGGCCCTAACTTGACTTGAGATGGTACAACCCTTCCACTTTTTGCTCTTGTCTAAGTCCTTGTGCCAGAAAGTGGAAACTGGCATGGACTGTGCCTCAAACAGTACCACCTCTCTACTCAATGTATCATATGTCATGGTGGGTTGTCGGCTCTTTTCGAAGAAGTGCCCCCACAAGGGCTCTGGCAAGGCGCGGTAAAAGAGGTTGACCAACTGGGTCTCAGTGACCCCGTGGTCTGGGACGACTACTAGCTCATCCATAACGCCCGTGAGTGCCCTTGCACTCCTCCATTGGCGTGAGTGGATAGTTTGCAGCTTGTCTGAGGCGTAAGACTGACATCTGCAAATTGTTCCTTCAATAACTTAACGAATTCAGGGGGAGGAGTGATTTTAGAATAGGCTACCATTTCGCACTGTGCAGTGCGAGTGAGGGATCTGGCGCTGGCTGCTTTGTCTTTGAGAGCCTGGAAGGCATTGAGGACTTGTTCCTTAGGCGATATGCTGTAAATAAACGTACGTGTTGATACTCACCTCCCAGTTATCGAAGTTTTTTTCCTTCTTCCCACTGTAGGGTTCAGGAAACTTGATCTTTACGGGCTCTCTACGGAGGCGTACCTCTTCTTCCTTTGGCACGGCCAGCTTTGCGCCCTCAATGGTGCCTGTGCAGAACTTCTTTGTGCCCTCTATCCTCGCTTGCATCTCTGCACGTATATGCAGCATCATTTTGCGTGCAAAATCCCTAAATCCCAGGCGAATGGAGTGTAAGGCAATATCCTGGGCTCTAGCAAACTGATTTTGCTCGTCCCAAGCTCTAGCTAGGAGTTCTATGTTTCTTGAAATAGCATCTAATTTTCCCTATATGTCTGCTTGCGCCTGAATCTCCTTCCTCTGCGCCCCTATCACCTCCAACTCCCTCGTCATTTTGCTCGCCTCATCCATCCTCCTCTTCCTCTCCCTAGTGAGACGCAATTTCCACTGTAACTTCTTCTCCTCCTCTATAGTCTAGCGTCTCAAGGGGTCTTTTTCTGCCTCCCACTCCCTTATAACTGCTTCCTTCTCCTCCGGGGGAAAATACAACATGGCTTTTTCCTCATCTCCCAGAGACAAATTTGCTACCCACTCAGAAATATTTTTCTCCATGCATGAATCCTCCTTTGTGCCACTTGATTCTCCTCTCTGCCCTGCACCTCTTCTGAACAAGGGCTCTTCCTTTGCCTCCTCTTCTTCTATCTCTTCCTCTTCTACAACTTTCATCTTTTTTTGCTCCTCCTTCAATCTCTCCATCTCTTCCTCCAACTTCTTCCTTTTCACCGCCTGCTCCTCTTGTAGGGACAACTTTTTGGCCTGTTTAATTAACTCCTTGGTCTCTTTCTCTTTTCTCTCTTGCAATACGGCGGCAACTTGCTCTTCCTGAGCTTTCGTGTAAGGGGTGGTAAACTTGCTCTTCCTGAGCTTTCGTGTAAGGGGTGGTAAACTTGCTCTTCCTGAGCTTTCGTGTAAGGGGTGGTACTCTTTCCACTACGTAGGTCAACCATGGTGACAGGTGCACAACCAAGAATCAGTTCCACTCCTCACCACTTAGACTCACACCCCTGACTGACTTAACTTAGGACAAACTCAATGCAAGGACCACAAAATCTTAGTAAGATCCAATCAACTATGGTCTCTAGCCTAGACCTAAACTAAGGTTGTCACTACAGGACTTATTGCTGATCAGGGGGCATTTAAGGGGATCCCCCATAACTCCTCAGGAATTATTTAACGTCGCAAACAGGATGACGCGATCAGCAAGTCCTCTCAAGACATAGACAACTTGTTGTGCAGCCCACAGCTCGGATTTTGGGCCCACTGTGCCACACCGAGCAGCCCGTCGGTCTGTACCAGTCCTTGGGAGGGTTCGTGTCCTCTGGGTCAGCCGAGTCGTCAGACACAGCCTTTAGCCCTACTCAGCCCATGCGGGTTTGGTCAACAAAGCTCAATGACCTCATTCACAGAGTTCCTATCACCTAGACGAAAGAGACTCAATGCAGAAAGAAGAGACAGACAGACTCGACAAGTACCATGGGGTGAGTGCACATCCATAGGGCGAGGAGATAGGCTGAAGGCTTGGCAAGAATATACCAACTCCGGCTTGGTCAATTTCGTGGTCAACAACCTCGGTCAACGCTGGTCAACGCTTGGTCAACTCGTCGGTCAACGCCTTGGTCAATGCCCGACAACCCGCCGGTCAACTCTCCGATCAAAATCTTGGTCAACGTTGGTAAACCGTCCGGTCAATGCCTTGGTCAACCCTCGATTTGGCTATGGCTGCCGATCCCTTTCTTCCTCACCAACCCTCCTTATCC
>BFEA01000005.1:5133088-5146559 GCA_003427395.1 Chara braunii | reverse complement strand
CTCTCTCTCTCTCTCTCTCTCTCTCTCTCTCTCTCTCTCTCTCTCTCTCTCTCTCTCTCTCTCTCTTCGTCGTTGTCTTCTTTGCAGGTACGCTCCACTTTCCTCCACAGTGCAGCTATGGCGGACCTTCCTCCTCACTGGCGCAGCTCCAGCTATGGCGCCCAACTGGCGCGTGTTGTGACGCCCAACCTCACACCCGGCGCGACTTCCAGATCGGAGTGGGATGTGGGCCTAGAAGTGCAAAAAGGGGTGTGCCAAGGATTTTTGGGAAAGTGGGGGTGGAGTCCCAGGTCAAAACTGAGATCTCATGTGGCATGGTTTCAGGCTAAGGGACGGGTTGCGCTCGGTTTGATGTCAGTCGATGTTGTGCATCATAAGGCAGATGGTATGCGCGGTGCATCTCCGGCCGTCCGATCCGCCCGTTCTAGTGACAGTGGTTCGGGAGAGGTCGGCTTGTGATGGTTACGACTCCTATGGGCCGGGCCTCCGGGTGTGGACGTGTGGCGATTGGTAGCGCGTGTTATTGTTAGGCCCCGTAATTCCAGAGGCTCGGCGGTTGCCGCGTCGTCTGCAAGTTCTGCACGGCGTGTGGGGCCAATACGGGGCTATGGAACTTCGCGGTACTACTGTGAGTTGGTGGTAGGGGAGGAGAAGATGGAAGGGAGGGAAATTTGTGGCGATAACGACGAAGCCGGGGGATATAAAATATTGCGTGTTATAAGTAGTCGGGTAGTCGGGACACCTCGGGTCACTGGTTATGGAGCGACGAAAGTCCCTGGGACAGTCGGTTCTCGGTTAGACAGGGAAATTCCGGATATCTCCGCCTAAGGTGTTCTTCCTCCCAGTGTTCTAAGTATCCCCGGTCCGCGATGCACGACATCTTATCATTCCGGTGGAGCACTAGAGTTTAATGAGGAGGAAATTCCACTCTTACCCAGATACTGGAGGTGTCAAGATCGTCGGCGATCGCGAATCGGCCGCGTATGGACACGTGTAGGGCGCGTTGATCAGATCGCGCTTACACGTGCGCATACGAGGTGTTCGATCGCATACGAAAGTGGGGTTCCAGTTTTACATGCAAAATCGCCACGTGGCCTAGATAACCACCCAATCATCTAATCATTCAGTGATTCCGCAAACAATCATTTATGACCATGCAAAATGACATCGCATACATCAGACACCGCAACAACATTAACTCATATCGTGACGACAGCAAATCAAAGTGACAAGCAATGATGATGACTAGACAAAAGGACAAACATATCATTGCATCAGAACTCGTTCATCCCATACACACAAAAAGGGGAAGGACCGAGACTGAATGAGACATCATACAAGGGCCAATAGTGAGACAAAGATGCCGAAGGGAAATAAGGGTGAATAGCCCGAGCCGAAATCAAAACTTATATACAAAAATAAAGGAAAAGACAAAGAAAATTACAACTCCACGTCCATCATCCTTCGCTCTCTTCCTCTCTCTCTCTCTCTCTGATGCGGACAGTCCGTCGTCTCGCACCAACCCACGAAATTATCACCCCGCTTAGTCCTCCTGTGCCCGTCGGATTCGCCTGTGCGCTACAGTCCGTCGTAGCCCCATGCGTCAATCCCGCACATTCGGCACCAGCTCGTCGGGTCGCCCAACTCCCACTTCAACTCACCTCTTATTTCGCTCGTGAGCCGACCCTCACTGATCGCGCTACCCCGAGCTTCCAACAACCGTTTAAGAGAGCTATCTAATCGCGCAGCCGAAATTTATAGCGTGCATGCATGCGCGAAGAACACGGAATTGCAAGGACTTAGAAGGAAAGAAGGGGAGGGAGTGCCTACGTTCTGCATGGCCAGATCGCGGCGTGGGGGACGTAGCCACTCTCCATGCATCGATCGATCATGCAGCCCGCGGGCCGACTAGACACAGGAAAGAAGAGAGAGAGGGCGGGAAAGACGAAGCTCAAGAAGAAAGGTACAGTTACAAGGGCGCCCTGCCCAAAATAATAGTTACACGCAAGATTAAGAGCGCCGACTAATCAAAGCTCCGTTGCAGCCGCAAAAAGAAACGCGCGAGCGAAAAGCACCGCGTGGCAAAAGAAATTCTGAATTCCTAAATTCCTATCTATGCAAAAATGCAAAAAGGACTTATTAAAGCACAAAATCCGAAAAGAAGGTTCGAAATTCCGAGAGTCGTCGAAGGCTCGACAAGATTCGAAAAGGAAATTCAAAGAGAAGCAAAACTTCCCCTGCGATCACCGCGCCAAAAACCCGACAACAGAACAAGAAAGAAGCGATGTCAAACATTATTAATCGTGCCACTGTCGGCGCGCCATCCACTCAATCGTCCATCCCGGGACTGAAGTGACGTAAAAAAAAAGAGACGAAGAAGCGAGGACACCGATGCAATTTTCCCTTCGATCCCGATCTCCCGTAATCGGCCCATCCTTCCCATCTTAGGACCCCTCATTGTCATCGCGCAGAAAGTCGCGCCGCACAGAAAGTGGTTCGTCACGCCAGTGAGGAGGAAGGTCCGCCATAGCTGCGCTGTGGAGGAAAGTGGAGCGTACCTGCAAAGAAGACAACGACGAAGAGAGAGAGAGAGAGAGAGAGAGAGAGAGAGAGAGAGAGAGAGAGAGAGAGAGAGAGAGAGAGAGGAGCGATACAAGATTGTTGTGCGGACCAAGCGAGAAAGCGGCCATAGCCCCGAAGCTCGGACAGAGGGTTACCACAAAGGAGAGAGGAAGGTGAACAAAGGATTCCTCTCTCCTTTGCGTTCAACACCACTGTTCGCCCGCACTCAACTCTGGATCACCCTGAATACTCCACGCACACTCACTCTGTATCCCACACACACACACTCAGCTATCTCTAACCTACGGCGGCTATGGCCGCTTGTCACTACCACTATGAGCACTCTAGCTCCTTCAGCCCACTTTGTCTTCGGGCAACCTGCAGACCACCTTTGCACAAGAYGCTGTAGCAGCGCTTCGGCATGGCTTACGCAGCGAATGAATGAATTGTTGGGCGCTGCTCTTGATTTATACTTCTGTTTGCCGCTGGTCTGCCCCTTTCCACCAGGCCCTGGGTGTGCACAGTCCCACACGGTACTTGCTTGACCGAACTCGGTAGGACTGGGACTGGCAACTTCGACTGCATGAGGTTGCACTGCCGACTCAATGCAGTTGGGCCTGCGACTCACCTACAGACCTCCGTAACGTTGGAATGCATGCCAGATCCTGAGCACTCTCACAGTGCAGTCAATGTGTTCTTAAAAAAAAAAAAAAAAAAAAAAAAAAAAAAAAAACCTTCACGCTGCAGCCCCGTCCTATTCGTGATATTAGTACCAATATTTACTATACACTTCCCCCCCCCCCGCCCTTGCCTTAGGAAAGTTGCACCCTAAAATTTGTTCTACAAGGTGCGTACCTTGTATTCGAATGCAAGGTACCCCGTACCTTGTATTCGTATACAAGGTACGTATCCTTGTTTTCGGGTTAAGACGGTGGCCAACGAGCGGTTTGGATTCGGACCTCCGGGCCCGGCCCTTCAGCACATACAGGGAACTCGAAGCCCGGGACTGTAGGTTCCCTGTCTGCAGCTAATGCTCCTAATCCCTTGTTTGCAACTGTACCCTCCATAAGTGGGGATACACTACCGGGGACCTGCGACCGTACGACAGTTTCAAGTCCTAGTTCCCCCAATCCGTTGGGTGGCTACTTCACCCTACCAACACAGTCATTCACTACAAGTCATGTCAACCTTATCTACTCTGCGGGGGAGCAGCCTCGGACTTCGTGGGTTAATAAATTATCAGCCACGCAGCCCACGCCCCTCGCAATGACTGACCCTGCCTTTTCGGCAATGGATACCTTGCTGCCTGGTCAGACGCAAGCAGCCATCCTGTTAATCACAGATGGACCCGGCACTGCTCTGGTTGATTTTGCACAAACCTCTGAGAGTCTTAGGACTATTGAGGTGGATCCTCTCCTCTCAGTTCCCTTGGGTCCAGCGTCGGATCATGCAGAGGAGGGAAGCCCACAAAACCCTGTTTATTCAGGGAAAACCTGTGGGACTCTGGTGAAAAAGTCACGAATTGATCTCGATGCCTCTGCTAGGAGTCCCAAGTCTCCCGGACCGGTGAAGTTGTCCCGGGAGTCAGTCCCAGATTTTGGATCTGAAGCTGTTGCACGAAAGGCACTGAGGAAGCCAAAAAGCAAAACAGTCTGCTCTCTCTCCACAACACAGCCCATGGTAACTGCCTCATGCTCAGATAAGGGGAAAACGGAGGAGTACCTTCTTACTCTAATTTGTGTTCCTGCTCCGAAGGGGCCATTGGCACTGTCGTTCTCTCCATCAGATGGTATCCTGGATATGGCCTGTATAAGAATCGAAGGCCAGCCTTCGGAACTGGATATTTTAAGCCATGTCGGGAAAATTTTGAAAGGTGTCTGTTATGCTAGAGTCTTGCTGGAGCCCAAGGTAAGTCGTTACACTTTCGACTGGGCCTCGGGGAAGTGTTCCTGCAAGGCCTGTGTACCTGCAAGGCCTGTGTATTTTGCCTTCATGAATATTCAGCTAGGTGAGGAAACAGGGGAAAAACTGAAAACTCTGAATCCGTATTGGATTCCCCTAGATCAGTTCCTCAAACCAGTCAACCAGATTCTGAAAAAGATTTACCTTGCTGAAGGTATCTCAGCTCAGATCATAGCTGGCTGGCTGGAACATGCATGTATGTCTTCGCATCGTCAAGCATGTTAGGCCATCAGAATCACTGTACTAAGTTAGCACTAGTCTTCTTATAGCCAAAATGACCTGTTGCGTCATGACACTCAACAAAAAATAAACTACGCAAAATTTCTCTAGATGGAACCACTAACCTTTTGCATCCTGGCTTCTCAGAAAGAGCAACCCATCCACCATCACAAACTCGTTAGTGGTGGCTATGTCGTGGGCCTCAAGTTTGCGGATGATGTCCATCGTGACAGGGTCTTCCTTGTAGGCTTCCACCAAGGGTCGAGTTGCATTGTTAGATAAGCCAAACTCGGTAATCAGCGCACCCAGGTAGTCTGCCCTACGTGACAGTGCATCAGCAACCTTGTTATAATCTCATTTTACGTAATCTAGCTTGAAGTCATACTGATCTATGACTTCAATCCAGCGTTTGAGTGCGTCAGAGAGAACAGGTCGTGTCTTTATCCACTTGAGTGTTTGATGGTCAGTCCTCAAATAGAAGAACCATCCCAACAGGTAGTGCCTCCAGTGGACAAGTGCCTTGTAGAGGGCGTAGAGTTCCCTTTCATAGGTGGACTTCACCAATTTCTTGGATGGCATCTTCTTGCTTATGTACTCGATCGGACTTAAACTTCTTCCCTTCCTGCTAAACTTCTTCCCTTCCTGTTGAGCCAGCACTGTGCCAATGTCGTACTGGCTTGCATCAGTGGTCATTACCAATGGCCTTTGAGGATCGGGGACCATGAGAACCTCATGATGTGTGAGGGCATGCTTCAGTCTCTTGAAAGCAGCCTCACATGCGTTTGTCACTACCAAGGCGCATTAGATCAGTCAAGGGAGATGCAATCGTCCTATAGTTTTGTACAAAGTTGCGGTAATAACTACACATCCCCAAGAAAGATCTGACCTCAGTCACAGACTGGGGTCGTGGCCAGTCTCTAATGCTAGCCACCTTCACATCTTCAGGCCTAATCCCTTCTGCGGATACCTCATGACCCAGGTACAAGATTTTAGTGCGACCAAACTCGCATTTTTCTAAGTTTATTTTATACTTGTGTTGTCGGAAGACAGAAAGAACTTTGTCTGCATGCTGAGCATGTTCCTCGACAGTATGTCGTCGAGGTACACGACGATAAACTTATCCGAGTAGTTATGGAAAATCCTATTCATGGTGTGATGGAATGTACCCGGCACATTGCAAAGGCTGAAGGGCATCACCACAAACTCGTACATACCTTACCTGGTCTGAAATGCGGTTTTGTGTTGATCTTCCGGTCTAATGGCAATCTGATGGTAGCCGGATTTCAAGTCTGTGAAGTACTTACATCCCTGCACCCTATCCAATAGGTTATCGATGCACGGTAGGGGCTCTGCGTTCTTAACGGTAATGACATAGAGGCCCCTATAGTCAATGCACATCCTTAGATCCCCCCTTCTTCGGAACAAATAGAACTGGTGAGCCGAAGGGGGAGATGCTAGGTCGTATCCAACCCTTTTTTGTGAGCTCTTTTAGTTGTCGACGGAGCTCGTCCAACTCGGCTGGAGCCATCCTATAAATTCTTCCTTTGGGTATCTGGCTCCCAGGGATGATCTCTATAGTGTGGACAACCTCCCTGTCTACGACACATGTGGGTTCCTCGAATAGATCAGGGTACTTAGCGACGACACTCTCTATCTCTGGGGGGTGTTTAAACGACATCCCCTTTGGCGACAAATACCAGATACATACCCTCCTCTTGGTTTTGTTTATAATAATTGTAGAAGGCCGATGCGCACAGACACCTATAGGAGTCAATTAACCTACTAACCTTATATTTAGCTAGTCTAACAGCTCTCCCATTCGGCAACTCTCAACACTTTCTTGTCCCAATCGAACTGGGGCTTGGCAACCTCGAGGTAGTACATACCTAACAACATGCCAAATGGCAGGTCGTCGCTAACCAGGAATGAAATCTTATGATTCAATTCCGCTCCTGCATAGGAGAAGGTGCACACTACATCCTTGACGTAGTCCTCCACCAACATGCGTTCTTTGTTGGCCAGAGTAGATGCTACTAGTCTACTCAGGCGCTGCACCCAATCTTGTAGGCGCAGTCTCTCAACGCAGTCACGACTTATGAAGTTTTGCGTGGAGCCGATGTCTACGAAGGCACCGCACTTGCGGTCACCTACACCAACTTCCACAACGAAGTGCTCCCGTCTAGGACCTCGACTTAGTGCCACCCAGGACTCACGAGGGTCCCTTGCCGACCACTCGCTTGGTGTAGGTCCTCTAAGGCCTCCGACACATCCAACAAACAAAGTATCGTTGGGTCAGGATGCGTTTGTGGGCTGCCTAAGGAGTCTATAGCTTCGGCCAATTCTTGAAACGGAGAGGGTACATCACCCACTTCAACATGAGTAGAAGCAACTACAACTTCTACTGGCCCTATCTGTTTCCCGAGACGGAACTCGTAGAGGCACCATTCTGGGAAGAAGGAAACCCACCTTTTGGTGGTATCTTCTGCGAGACCTTCGCGTTCTTGCATTTGAACTGCTGATGGCCGTACTCGTCGCAATTAATGCAAGCACTCCACGTAAGATCTATCTTTGTGAAGTACCGACATCCCTGTATCCAAGAGGTCGTCGATGCGGGGTAGGGGCTCCGCGTTCTTAACAGTGATGGCATTGAGGTCGTTATATTCAATGCACATCCTTAAGGTGCCCCCCTTCTTAGGAACAAATAGGACAAGTGCGCCATAAGGGGGGGTACTAGGCCGAATCCATCCCTTCTCTGTGAGCTCTTTGAGCTGGCGGCGGAGCTCATCTAACTCCGCAGGAGACATCCTATAGATTCGTCCTCTAGGTACTTCGCTACTGGGAGCGATGTCTATCGCAGAGACAACCTCCCTTTCTACCACACCACTATGCTCCTAAAAAAGGTCTGGATATTGAGTAACGACTGTTTCTATCTCTGGGGTTTTTTTTACGGCCTCCCCTTTCTTAGAGACAAAGACGAAGGTGCACACATGCAGCCATAGTTCTTCACTAGACTGCTATGCACACATGCAGCCAAAGTTATCCACTAGACCGCTAGCTTTAAACTTATGTGGTCTAACGATTCTTCCATTAGGCAACTCGTGGATCATCACCTTTCTATCCCAGTCGAATTGAGGTTGAGCAACCTCGAGGTAGTACATGCCTAGCAACATATCAAATGGTAGCTCGTCACTAACAAGGAACAAGATCTTGTGGGTCTCAGTTCCCCTCCACCATAAGAGAAGGTGCAGACTACGTCCTTGGCATAGTCTTGTACAATCATACTGTGCTTGTTGGCTAACGTAGATGCTACAAATCTGCTCAACCGTTGCACTTGGTCCCCTAAACGCAGTCTATCCACACAAGCACGACTGATGAAGTTCCGCGCAGAGCCTATGTCTGCGAAGGCGCCCAGTTTGCAGCCACTTACATCAACCTCTACCACAAAATGTTCAACCCTAGGACCTTTACTGATTATTGCCCAAGAGTCTCTGTGGTCTTTCCTTGACCACTCAGTCTGTAACTCTTCTAAGGACTCAGACACATCTCTTGAACAGAGCATTGATGGGTCTATATGTGTCTGCGGGGCGATAACTAGGTCAATAGCCTTGGCTGACGCTTGAAGTGGTGAAGGTAACATTATCACCTCAGCACGGGTAAGAGCGGCTAAAACTCCTACTGGCCCAAGATGTTTCCTGGCCCAAGATGTTTCCCTGCGAAGTGCTCGCAGAAGCACCACCAGAGCTCAAAGATAGGCCTACCACCGTATGAGAAGCTACCTTTGTTGTGATTTTCTTGCCTCAGCAAGTCCTGGACGTATGGCCATAATTGCCACATTTCAGACAAGTGCCCCTAGCAACTCGGTCCCTCCACACCTCGTAGTCCAAACCGAGTTTCACCCATGGGGGTGTCCCTTGGTCACCTTGACCCTTGGGCCGACCTACCTTCTGGTTCCCGGTCCCCCTAGCCTTTTCTTTAATGGGCGCTATGACTCCCCCTTTCGAAGTCTTAATAGTGTCATCCTGCTCTATATTTTCCCCATAGTCAGGGAAGCTATCAATCTCAGTCGCCTGACCATTGTGGCCGGCAAACATGAGATTGCCTTTCTTCCTCCAATCTTGGGGAACTTTTTCTTCCTACTATTTGCTGGTCCCTGATGAGCGGTCCCAAGCTTAGCCTTTGTATCTAAGACTTTCTTGCTGAAAGTAGTGAAAGTTACGCACATCGATGGAGGTGTTGTCCACCAACTTATTGTTTACATTTGTAGGTAGACATCTTAGATAAGTTGTGAGGAGTACCTGAGGGTCATATCGCACACCAGGCACCACGATCAAACGCTCTACAACGTCTGTGACTTCACGCGCTGTTCGATACCGTTTGGAACCGAGACTGAACAGTGCATCAGTGGCCTTATGAGCCCCTTGAGGGTCATGCGACCTATTATACATAGTCCGTACGAAGTCTTCCAATGTGTGGGCCTGGGCCCAGGCATCAAAGTTCTGACCATAGCCCTGTTGCTGCACTAGACCATTCAGCCATTGCGCTGCAGAGCCCTCTAAAAAGGAAGCAACAACTATAACTTTCTGCTCTGGTCTAGTAAGCTTGTGCCTCACATAAGTAGGCTCAGTCCTCACCCAGGTGTCCAGGTCCTCTTCCTTCTTCTTGTCGTCAGAGAAGGGTTTAGGACTCAGCAAGGGGATTTTGGGCAACCAATCACCCACCTATTATACACAGTCCGTACGAAGTCTTCCAATGCCTGGGCCTGGGCTCAGGCATCGGAGTTCTGACCATAGCCCTGTTGCTGCACTAGACCATTCAGCCATCGCGCTGCAGAGCCCTCTAAAAAGGAAGCAGCAATTATAACTTCCTGCTCTAGTCTGGTAAGCTTGTGCCTCACATAAGTAGGCTCAGTCCTCACCCTGGTGTCCAGGTCCTCTTCCTTCTTCTTGTCATCAGAGAAGGGTTTAGGACTTAGCAAGGGGATCTTGGGCATCCACTGCATGGATTGGATTGGCCCCGGTGATTGCTGCAGTGGCTTCATAGCCATTGAAACAGGTTGCTGCATGCGAACTTGAGCCTGCCCTAGCGATGGGACTGTAGCTGCCACCGTCATCGATGGTACGGGAGAAGTGCTAAGAACCGGACCACGAACTGTTGTTAAACCACCTGAAGGAGGCACACCAAACATAGGAGAAAAAGAGGGCCCTACCGGCGACGACGTCACTAAAGGACCCGCAACCGAAGGGGGAGCTACTAAATACTGAGGCTGCCTTGTCATTAGGCAAGGGCCCTGCAGTGCAGCCAGAATTCGGTTTTGGCCGGCCACTAGTTCGGCCAGCACTTCCTGCTGGACAACCTGCGTTTCTGCCACGCATAGAAGCGAGCGACGCAACGACTGCATCGCGAGATCCAGTGTTTGACCCATCCAATGCTTCTAGTCTTCCTAACTCATGCCTCCTAGTTCCTAGTCTAGCTTTTCTCAATATAGCTTTCTCTCTTCTCGTTGCTGCATGTCTCAATTGCTGCTACAACTCATCATGAAGGGCCTCCGCTTGGAGCATCTCATAATCCTCTGGTGGGAGAGGAGACTGCTGGCTGACTTGCGACCCAACAGTCTGACTAACGGAACCCTGAGAAACCCTCTGACTAACTCCTGACAAAGAGGCCTGGGACAAGGCCTGTGACATGGTGACTAACTCCTAGCGAAGAGGCTTGGAATAAGGCCTATGACATTGTAGAGGCGCTAGCCATTGCAGCCTCGACGCTGGCTGCTGCTGCCCTAGACCTCCGTAACGCCACGCTCTCCCTGGCTTCCCTTCGCAAGCTCCTTTCCTAACTCCTGGAAAGTGATCGGTCGACTGAGAGCAGTTTTGCGGGTCACTCTAAGATCTTTCACTATTCGTTCCTCCTCCTCACTACTAATTGCTTCACTCATGAGCTACAGTGGTGTGTAATCTAAACTAGAATCCACACTAAAGCCTACCTTAGCATGACACGTAACCGAGTAATAATAATCAACTATTTTCGGTCGACCTGGAGAGAAGTAGTCAAGTGGTAACCAGCAATCAATGTCAGGTCCTAAAGGTAACTCTATTTCTATTTTTAGATTATTCCAAAACAGAGTGCAATGCAGCAAACAATGGTCTATCCTATCTGCAGCTGTCTGTCATTTGTCACCAAGTCCGTGCAACTAAATAATCAAAAATAAAAATAGAGTACATGTGGACATGCATGTTGGATAACAATTTATCTACTTAGTTTTTCGGCGAACAGTTGCTGGAATCCCCCCTCCCCCTATCCCTCTTGAGTAGTCTCTTGTGTCGACGCCCTGAGCATCTGGTTGAGCAGCGTGTCTAAAGGTGTGCAATCCGGCCCACCCCTGTGCCTCAAGTCTATGCTAAGCCTGGAAGCTCTGCACTTTGTTTACCCTCACATGCAACGAGCCTTACTTCTGGATGATCAAGAGGCAGTTTAAAGACAACCCCCAAGGTCCTCAGGAATTATTTAACATCGCACACAGGACGACGATCACAACCAGGGTTCAATCAGAACCCGCCAGAAGTGTTTATGGACAGTCTGGTAAGCGTCTCTTAAAGGGCTGGCATGCCCATCATATTGTGCAGCAGCAGAACCAAGGACTTGCGGCAAAGCATATGTGTACTAGTCCGAGCGGGTTGGCATGGTGATCGTGACCCGAGTGCTTCGTCCAGGGCCCTTCAGAGGCTTTGCCCGTCTCCCACCAGCTTGCTGCCCAGGAAGAATGTCGGCTCTCAAGGTTGAGTGCTCGTGACAACTCACATCGAGAGGACTCTCAAGACAGAACTCACTTCCTCACAGTAAGAAGTAATTAAGAGGGTAGACAAGGAAGAGAGCAACGTACCTCATAATGCTGCCCCCAACCACAGATTTCTCACCGGCAATCTGATGTGCATTTATGATGACCGGTCCTCGCCTTGGCACAACAAACAGCGAAATGCAGTTCCACCTCGACTTAAATGCCACGTCAGCGAGCTCTCATCATCCAGCGTACATCCCTATGTCACCACATGGCCTTCCCGACGCGCCCACACGACCCTGGGCCGCCTATCGTCCAACGCCCAAGCCTTATCACTGCCCCACACCACATGTGAAGCACCGAACAGCTATTGCGAAGAAGCAGTAAAGTGCAGTTCGAACCAGCTCCGATACCAAATTGCAAGGAAAATGAGCAATAGCGAGATGAATCCAGATAACACGATCACAATGAAAGCCAGAAAGTCTCACGGTGTCCAGAAAGCAGTATTGCACACCAATTGAGAATCGAAACACTGAAACCGCATGTCAATGAGAGCTTACTCTCGTCATCGCCGGCATCAGATCCAGGCCCTTCCCCCTACTTGGTGCTCGGCGCCCAGACTACTCCCCACACAGCGCCAGCAGCCACCGAAGTACATGAAGATGTTGCCCAATGGAGACGATCGCCAATACCAGGTATGAGTCCTCACATCATCATCCTCATCTCTCTCTCTCTCTCTCCTCCTTGTCTTTCTCCCTTGTCTTCCCTCTATACACCCGAAGACCACCACTGCGCCTTGCTGTTTGTCCAAGCCCAGCCAGCTATGGAAGCTGGGCTATGGCACTGCCCTCAGCAGCGCCCTTCTTCCCACACGACCGCATGTGCACAGCACCTTGCCCCAGCGCTAGCAGCAGCCCGTGAGTGTCCGCTCCAGCTGCACTGCTGCAAACTGGCAAGTGCCCGAATCAGCTGCCAGGCAGCGAGCTCTTTCCTATATGGAAAGAGTCTGGCCTGGCTGGGCTGGGCCTGCGCCCAGAAGCTTCCGGTAGCCCCCAGGAGGCTGGCTTGTTGCTGCTGCTGCGGATCTGGGCCCCGTTCGGTTACGTGCCCCAACTACCCAACGTGTATACTGCTGCATGAGGCCCAGGGCCTGCCCTCAGGAAGGCCTAGAAGGCCAAGTAAAGATATGCTGCTCGTGGCCTGGGTTTTCCTCACCCAACTGACGCAACGAAACTGCCTGAACCCCAAATACGAAACTGACGGCAATGGGCCTCTCGAGATTTGTCAGGCCCGCCTTAACTTAGGGCAGGCACATTGTGAACAGGGGGGCCCTTAGCCCTGCCGAGGAACCAAATCCTCGCATGTGTGTCTCAGTCCGTGTTTGGTCGGGTCATCACAGGTCTGCATAACTACTCCTTGATTCAAATTGCCTGGTTTACGCCACTCACTCCTCTTTTTCTTTTTTTCTTTTTTTTGTCTTGGCTGTGTTGCTCACTCCCTCTTCCCCCTCCCCCCTCCCCCCTTTTCAAAAAAATTGTTTGTCAATCGATTGCGCCTTTTGGTTGTCCTGTCCAGGCCAAGGAAATGGAATGTGGCTGTCGTTGGCAGCCATGATCTCTACGAGCATCCACACATCAATGATCTAGCATACATCCCGGCGATGAAGGATGGCAAGATGGGATTCAACCTGTTAGTTGGCGGTTTTTTCAGCCCAAAGAGATGTGAGGAGGCAATACCATTGGATGCATGGGTGCATGAGCAAGATGTGGTACCTCTCTGCCATGCAGTTCTGACGACGTTTCGTGACCTTGGGGCACGGAGCAACCGCCAAAAGTGTCGGATGATGTGGCTTATTGACGACCTGGTAAATTATGAAATTCACTATCCCATCTCTCTCTCTCTCTCTCTCTCTCTCTCTCTCTCTCTCTCTCTCTCTCTCTCTCTCTCTCTCTCTCT
>BFEA01000005.1:5112488-5125817 GCA_003427395.1 Chara braunii | reverse complement strand
TTTTTTTTTTTTTTTTTTTTTTTTAACTTATAGTCGACCCAAACCAGGAATCCATAGCACTGCAGATGAAATGGATAATCAAGATTCTCACCAGACAGTTCCTCCCGTGAAATGATGCCGAGTAAACACGGGGCAGCAGGTAACAGAGAAGAAGTCCTGAGACAACCGCTCTTCTGCAATTCCTGGATCACTGACCCCAGTGGAACGACTTGGACCCTGCGCTCACGGGACCGCAGATGGTTATCCTGGGTAGAAAAGGGCGTGTGGCAGGTCAAGCACATCTGGGTAGAAGACCAACGACGATGGGCAACGGATCAGGAACTACGCAACACATTAAAAGGCTGCCACGCCCTCTCCGATAACTTAACGCTGATCCAAAATAGTATCCCAACACAATGGCTCCCCCTCCGAACAGAGGAATTCTCGTGGAAATCCGGGGACTGGGGCATACTAGTAGCCCACCCGGCTACCTATCCAAATTCTACTCCTACCCCATCGCTAAGCACAGCACAAATGAGCTGGAAATCCAGAACAAAGATCCCCAGTGCGACATACTCGAGGCCTTCCGACTGAGGAAAGTGAGGGTGTCAAAGGCCAAACCCTGGAAAATCTTTCAACCGGACCTCAGCATCTCAGAGCTAGAATTCGACCCGAAAGAATGGTTATGGGAACAGGGAAATTCAAGGAGGACGAGAACAATAGCCGAATACGACGAGCTAGGCCTACAAACCACAGACCCAGATCCCAGGCTCAAAGGAAAATGGAGGGAGATACTGAGTCTGGACCCCTCGGCCCCCATATCCACCCCGTGGACAAAATTCCTAACCATTAGACCGGCTAGGTTTTGAAGCATGCAGTGGCTCTTAGCGCACGCCTCTCTGCCAACCAATCAGTGGCTCCACAAGAGAAGAAAGCACACAGACCCCGACAACACTGATATATGCAGACTATGCACAGACAACGCCTTGGAAGACATACCCCACTGCCTCCTATACTGCACGGAAGCAACATGGATTTGGAAAAAAGTGCGCGACCTATGGACCATCCTTTTTCTCATCTCCTCCCCCGGCCACAACCCCCCTGAACATCCTGCTCCTACCTAACGACACTAACAATCTCAAAGGCGGCAAGGAAGTCTGGTTCCACCTACTCAGAAAGCTAGCCCTATGGGTAATCTGGAAGAGGAGATGCTCCAAGACGATCTAAGGAACTGAAGTGCCAAGAGAAGAAATGTGGGCTCTACTGCTGAGAATGGTTGAAACAGAGATCCGATCTAAATGGCGAGAAGTGACCTTGACGACGAAAGGCAGACCAGAAAGGATAGCCACAAAGAGACGTAAATTCATAAGAGACTGGCTTCTACAGGGAAAGATCGCCACTGTGGTGGACAATAGAATGGTGTGGAAGAAGTGGCATAACACAAGAATAGGGACCCAGTGAAGAGCAAACTGAGATTATAATCTCAACAGTCTAGACAACTCTCCCCTTTTCTTGCTTTATACGTATTATCTGGTCGAGACACTGTAGTCTCTGAGAGGAAAAGTGGGTGGGCAAGCTGACAGTCAATCCTCCTGATAGGGAGCAATCAATGCTGGTCAGGGTTCCTTCGGCCAGACGGAAGGAAGCGTGTGAGTGTTCACCATGTATTTCAATTTCGACTTGCTGGTGGAAAGGAAGCGGACTGACGCTTCCCAGAATGGATATGGAGCCAGGACCATAAGGCACTGCACGTGTTCCTAAGAAAAGCAAAACAAGAGAAAAGAGAATCACGTGCAGAGACCAGCAGGGCGTTGCTGCGTTAGTAACCCATAACTGTTGAACACAGACCTGAACTCGAATCCACAGGATATATTGTTGGCCCGTTCTTTAAGGGCTTTAGATTCAATTCCCGTCTCAACGTAGCTGCAGGGGACTATAAAAAGGAGACGATCTAATGAGGATATGCACTCACATGTACACACATCCACACAAAGCTTTGGGGTGTGAAGCAGCTCCAATTTTATTTTTCCTTTGCAGTTTATATTCTTCGAAGGGAGGGGCAGGGGGGGCTTGTTTGGCCACCACGCCCTACCCTCCTTGATTTTTTTGCTGACCCCTATTAAAAGGGTGCGCCGCATCACATGCACCCACATGCTTGCACGTGCGCAACTCGTGCACACGAGATGCGTTCTATATCATCGATAGCGTACCCATATGGAGGCGGTTGTTAACAGCATATCGAGTCTGCGGAAGCTATGTGGCGGACCCGCCGGGATGGCAGTCCATCAAGATGAGGACGAAGGGTTGAGGGAGGAGGAGATGGAGATGGAGCTGGAAGGGACAACACACCTCCTACGCGGACTCAACACGCACGTACTCCAAAATGTGCAGAATGAAGAATGACTCGAAAACAGACAACAGTTGGGGTATACCCCCAGCGGACTGACTGGACTGGCCTGGACTGGCCTGGTACTGACAGTGGTACCGGGCAGGAGTGGACTGGACTGGAACAACACACGGCCTGTGGGGTCAGGCCACGGCTTGGCCCCACAGGCCGAACAGGCAAATAGCCCGATATGCCCTGGCTGCAGGCCAGGGCAGATAGAGGCCCGCTGCATGATCCTCGTACCTGTAGTGGATCACAAGAGTCATAAACACGCTATCCGCAAAAGCAGCGGAACTCTGCAATAAAGAAAGTTGAGAAATATACGATGAGGAGTAAGCTCCATGCGGAGTCCATGCGATGCAGCCTAAGCTACACAATGTCAAATGAAAAGCAAATGTCTGGTATACACATCCTAACTAACAGCAGAAAGTGAAATGTAGCAGGGTACAATCCTAAAGTCCTGGAGGCAATTGCCTCAGTGCTGCGCGGGAGAGGAACTGAGACATCGCGTCTCATTCCTAGTCGGCGATGACCTCCCAATGGACATTCTGTTGGGTATGTACTATCTTTCGATTGCACAGCCCCAGTTTGATTGGGACCGAAAAGTGGTCAAGCACATTTTTCTAGGTGGGAGGACCGCCAGATTACGGAAGTTTAAGGCTAGTAGTCTGATCGAGTCCAGCATATGCATGTGTGCGGCCGCGTTCTACAATTATTATAAGCAAAATCCGAAGGAGGGTATGTATCTAGTTTATGTCTCTGCAACAGGCGAGCCGGTGAAAATGCTGTCGGAGATAGAGAGAGTAGTTGCTAAATACCCTGATCTATTTGAAGAGCCGAAAGGGGTTGTTGAGAGGGCGGTCGTCCACGCAATAGAGATTATCCCAAGGTCTAGCATCCCGGAGGGTAGGATCTATCGGATGTCTCCAGGCGAGCTTGATGAGTTTCGCCGGCAACTCAAGGAACTCGTAGAGAAGGGTTGGATCCGGCCGAGTGTTTCCCCTTATGGATCTCCAGTCCTATTCGTACCAAAGAAGGGGGGAACTCTGAGGATGTGCATTGACTATAGGGGCCTCAATGCTATCACTGTCAAGAACGGCGAGCCCCTACCGCGCATCGCTGACTTGCTAGATAGAGTGCAAGGGTGCCGATAATTCAGTAAAATAGATCTGAAGTTCGGGTACCATCAGATTGCGATTCGGCCCGAGGAACACAAAACCGCTTGTAAGACCAGGTACGGTCTGTACAAGTTTGTGGTGATGCCTTCCGACCTTTCCAATGCTCCTGGCACCTTTCAACACGCTATGAATCGGATCTTTCATGACTACTTGGATAAGTTTGTCATTGTGTACCTCGAAGACATACTTGTTTTTAGTAGGACTGTCGAGGAGCATGTTGCGCACTTAGACAAAGTCCTCAGTCTCCTTCGGCAGCACAAGTTCAAGATCAACGGGTAGAAATGCGAGTTTGGTCGCACCCGGATCTTGTGCTTAGGTCAGGAGATTTTTGCGGAGGGTTTGAAGCTCGATGACGTGAAGGTGGCCAGCATTTGTGCTTGGCCGTGTCCTCAGTCTGTGACTGAGACGAGGTCTTTCGTAGGGATGACCGGCTACAACCATAACTTTGTTAAGAACTATAGTATAGTGGTCGGCCCTTTGACTGACCTGACTCGCCTTGACACCCCGTGAGAGTGGACAGACAGGTGTGAGGCTGCTTTCAGACATCTGAAGCATGTGTTGACACACCATGAGGTCTTAAAACTTCCTGATCCTGACAAGCTGTTCATAGTACCCACGGATGTCAGCCAATATGGCATTGGTGCCGTGCTCGCGCAGTGGGAGGGGCAAAAATTGAGGCCAGTCAAGTACATGTCCAAAAAAATGTTGTCTCAGAAGTTGGCTAAGTCCACCTATGAGAAGGATCTCTATGTGATTTATAAGGCACTGGCCCATTGGAGACATTACCTCCTTGGGAGGTTCTTCATCGTCAGGACTGACCATCAGACCCTGAAGTGGATGAGAACCAAGCCAGTGTTCTCCGATGCATTAAAGCGCTGGATCGAAGTCATTGAACAATATGACTTCGAGCTGCAGTATCTGAAAGGGGAGTACAACAAAGTTGTTGATGCCTTATCGCGTAGGCCTGATTTCTCTGGTGCGCTGATCACTGAGTTCGGGCTTGCGGACGATGTCACTCGCTCTTTGGTGGAAGCCTGTCGCGAGGACCAGTTCATGGCCGAGATCATATGCAAACTCGAGGCGAAGGACAAGGTGACTTCAGGCGAGTTTGAGTTGGTCAACGGCYTGCTGTTTCTTGAAAAGGCCAGGAATAAACGTTTGTGTGTACCTAATCGGGAATCTTTGCGTAGTTTATTTCTAGGAGAATGTCATAATGTCACCAGACATTTTGGCTATACAAAGACTGCAGCCAATTTGTTGCAGAGGTTCTGGTGGCCCACGATGATGAAGGACGCCCAGCTGTACGTGGAGACTTGTCAGGTTTGTCAGAGGGACAAGCCACGTACACAGGCTCCTCTTGGGCTTCTGAAGCCCCTTCCTATTTCGGAAAGGCCTGATGAAAGGCTGTCCATGGACTTCATGGATACGCTGGTCACCAGCAAGAGTGGAATGCGCTACGTCTATGTCATTGTGGATAGGTTTAGTAAGTACGCTAGGTTGGTTGCAATGCCTGCAACAACTAAGACTGAGTATGTGATTAAACTGTTCAAAGAGAACTGGGTAAGAGATTTTGGACTGCCAAAATCTATAGTCAGTGACCGTGATGTACAGTTTACCAGTGGACTGTGGAAAGCCGCAGCTGCAGATGACATCAGGGAACCATCCAGAGGCGAATGGGCAAGCAGAGCAGTTGAACCATGCCGTACAACACCTGTTGAGGCATTACATCAAGCCAAATCAGGTAAATTGGGACTAGAAACTTACTTTCATCGCCAGCCTGTACAACAATGCGGTGCACAGCGGTACGGGAGAGTCCAAACAGTCTGCTACTGGCCTTTAAGCCCAGACTGCCCTTGGATTTCCTATTACCTGAAAACCAGCCTTCTACTACACCAGGGACCTCAGAATTCGCTTATCGATATGAGCGTCTGATGCAGCAGGCTGTGGAACAGATGCACAAGGCACAGGCGGCGATGATAGAATATGAGAACAAGCACCGCCACCCGTCTACGTTTCAGGTAGGGGAGAGAGTCTGGGTTAAATCCTCAGAACTGGGACAGGAGCACGGGATCTCCCGCAAGCTCATGCCATAGTACTTTGGACCGTGGAAGGTCCTAGATGTTGTTGGAGATGAACCGGATGGACCATCATATGTTATTCGCATCCCTGGTCACTTAGGCACTTACCCTGTTTTTTTCACGCCTCCAAACTTGCACCCTTCAGAGAAACTGATCAGTTCCCCACTCGTCGCTTAATGCTGCCCCCAACCATGGATGGAGAGGTCGACATCGACGACATCGTTGATCACAGGGAAATGCCAGTTTCAAGACCGACAGGCAAGGGGCGTCCTCCGAAACTGAAGCTGCAGTACCGCATTTAGTTCAGACATCACACTGATCCAAAAGAGGACCGGTGGTTTTCGAGGGAGGAACTCATGCAGACTGGTACTCAGGCAGTCGCCCAATATGCGAAGTCTCTGCAGAAGGGAAAGCGCTAGATTATTGAAGACTGAACTTCTCGGAGGACTATTGAAGTATGGAGGAGGGAATGCGAGGCCTAAGGCCCGATGAGCCCCCTTTGGCCCTGTTTGTAGTGTTGTCGGCCGCCCTAAGTGAAGGCAGGCTCGACTAGGACCTAGGGGCCCATTTCTCAGGCCATCTCGCAACTTGGGAAAATCAGACAATTGCGCGGCGTCAGTTGGTTGCAAGCACCTAGGCCCAGGCATCCATTTTGCAAATGTATCTGAAGTACGCCCTGATCCAGACGCGTGTACACACCAAACCCAGGCTGTGGGCAGTTGGGTACGACCAACTAACTCAGGACCTGGGCCTATTCTGTATGGACTAGGGCTCAGCCACTCGGGGCCTATCGGAAGCTTCCGGGCAAGGGCCCAGCGCAGCATGGCCGCAGCAGCAGGCAGGCCAGTTCCATTTAGGAAAGGGGCTGCCATTCGGGCACTGGCTGCATGCTGCGCAAACGCTGCCCAGCGCTCACGCGCTCACGGGCGAGCTGGAAGGAGCAGGCAGCCATAGCCGAGCTGCGCTGCTGGATGCTGGATGGGGCGCATGGTGGTCCTTGGGTGCACGTGGCATCTGTGAGTTGGGGAACGAGGTTGTGAGTGATACGAGAGACATACCTGGTGCTTGAAGCGAACGGCATTGTTCGAGATCTGCTCGTACTTCGTGGAGCAGTTGACGTCACCAGCGACATTGTAGATAGGCTAGATAGGATCTGCCATTTGTAGTATGGGCGTCGAGCGCCAGATAGGATGTCGACATTGGTTCTTTGTTGATGATGACGAGACTACTCGAACATTGTCATTTATGAGTTTTTGTTGTACTATTATTTGGTGGGACTCGTGATGCAATTCTGCTTTTGGGTCGAGGTCACGACTATTTGGTCTCATGTGTATGATGGTGTTTGGTTTCTGATGTTCACTATAGCTCATTTTCGTTGCACAAGATTAACAGAGAGAAATCCTCTTTTGGAGTTCCCTCTGTCATCTACCTGGGTCATATATTCTCTAGAGATGGTCTGGCCCCTGAAGCCGACAAGGTTGCGGCTATTCAGGATTGGCCTCAGCCACAGACAGTGAGGGATGTACGGTCCTTCATGCGTCTGCCCTCATACTACAGAAAGTTTGTCAGGAACTTTTCTGCAGTGGCTGCACCCCTGAGCAACCTAACAAAGAAAGACATTCCTTTTCTTTGGTCCCTTCTTGTCAGTTGGCCTTCACACGAATCAAGAAGGCCTTGACTCGTGCACCAGTGCTGAAGTTACTTGACCCCGCTCTGCCATTTATCCTATCCACTGACGCTAGTTAGAATAGCATTGGGGCAGTTCTTCAGTAGGATGATGGGAATGGTCTGCGGCCCATCGAGTTCATGGGTAAGAAGATCAAGACCCAAAAGCTCTAGAACTCTACCTACGAGGAACAACTATATGCTCTGGTATGCGCGCTAAAGCATTGGGAACACTTTCTCCTGGGCAGACACTTCAAGATCTTTTCAGATCAGTCCACCTTGCAGTGGATGAAGTCCCAGGGAGAGTTAAACGATAAGTTAACATGCTACATTCAGTTCATTGATCTGTTTGATTTTGAACTGAAACATAAGAAGGGTTGCTACAATGAAGTAGCAGACGCCCTCTCTCGTAGGACTAACGCTTTTGCGCTGATCTCCTCTACTCATTCCTTTGGAGAGGAGACCCGTCAGACCATTGCCCGCTTACTGCCTCAGGACCCGACTTATGGACCCATAGTCATAGTCAAGAATCTGCAAGCAGATCCCAACTCTGAACCAGGCTATACCCTGAGCTCAGAGTTGCTGTATACTTACAGCAGAGGTGAGGAGCGCTTGTGCATTCCCCAGGACCAGCGATTAAGGACTCTGCTGATGTTAGAGTGTCATGACGCACGCGGTCATTTTGGGTTCCTAAAGTCATATGCAGCCCTGTCGTAGCGCTTCTTCTGGAAGGAGATGCGGAGGTGCTGCACTATATTGAAACCTGTGAGCTCTGCCAGAGAAACAAGGTCCAACGTAGACCTCCTCTGGGACTGCTCAAACCCTTACCTATACCAGATGGTCCTGCTGAATCTGTGTCTGTAGACTTTACAGATCTAGGCAAGACCACCCCTCGTGGCATGCGTCAGGTAATGATCTGTGTTGACAGGTTCTCTAAGTAAAGCAAAGTTCATCCCCTTGCCAGAGGTAGCTAGGGTCCCTGCTGTGAGAGCAGCGTTTTCAGAGAGGTGGGTCACTCACCATGGACCGCCCACTTCTATAGTCAGTGATCGAGATCCACGGTTCTGCAGCAATGAGTGGCAGTCCTATTGTAAGGACTACGTGCACTCACGACTAGACATAAGTTATGGTCATCATCCTGAAGCCAATGGCCAGGCCGAAGTGATGAACCAAGTCTTGTTCCAGTTGCTGCGTCCTATCATCTCTCCAGATCAACAGGACTGGGATCTCCACCTGGCTCGTGCACAGCTTGTCTATAATACCTCTATCCACTCCTCAACTGGGTTCAGTCCATGTCGTTTACATTGGGGATGTGAACCGCGACCGCCTCTTGATGACATCATCAATAAGGCTAAGTCTGATCTGACTCCTGGCACAACGGAGTTTGCCAGGCGCTATAGAATCGATGTGGAAAAGGGCACGGGCGGACTTGTTCAAGGCCCAAAAGGCCATGATTGAACAAACTAATCGCCACCGACGTCCTTCCCCCATTCGTACTGGCATTATGTCAGGGTAGCCAGCTCATAGTTGTCGAGGGAAGAGGATATCTCTCCTAAGTTGTTGCCACGATACCTGGGTCCGTGGCAAGTGTTAGATACAGTGGGCTCTGATCCTTTTGGCCCATCGTACGTTATCGACGTACCACTGCATCTACAAACCTATCCGCTCCTCCATGCATCTAAGCTGCTTCCTTTCATTCCAGCTGATGCATTCCCAGACCGACCCCCTCAGTTTGGTCGACCAATCCCTGGTAAGGGATATGACGTGGAGTCCATTGAGGACGAATGGGGCACTGGCCCGACCGACAGTATCTTGAGAAGTTATGTTTCCAACCTCATACTGAGGATAGGTGGTTCACCGGGAAAGAACTTCTCAAGACAACAAAGTTTGTTGTTCTGCGTTACGAGGCAACTCAAAAGGGTTCACTTCCTTGCCGGTCTCCTCGTTTGCACCCCTAGCTCGGAGGTCCTCGCTCCCCGGGGGGGTAAGCTTGCAATGACTTGCTGATTTTGACTGCTGAGATCTGACTGCGAGGCTGTACAGTAACAGCGGTAGGGTTAGATTCGTAATTTTGTTTGTGTCAGGGACTAACCAAGAGTTCAGTGCTGAGGGAAATTCGTGAGGGACATATCTCCAATTTCTGGAAAATGAAGGGCCCTTAGTTCCCTTAGACCGCACTGCGAATAGCAGGCCCGGGCTATCACTAGGACGGGAGGCCCTATGGCCTAGACCCGTAGCATCAGAGCCCATAGCCGGGTAGGTAGAGGCCCTAGAGGTCCAAACTGAAACAATACCGGTCGGTCCAGTCCGTATCTAGGTCCAGGCTAGTCTATTAATAGAACTAGTTCGCTAGTGTTAGGACTTTTTGGCAGTTTCATTTTCGTGTCGCAGCGTTTTGAGCCAAGCAAGTATGGTGGAGACGATTGCCTACAGGCGGCATCTTGAGACCTTCGTCGTGGACGGCAGCCATAGCCAGCGTCCTGGAGCTCGCCATAGCTGGGGCGTTCTCTGACCATCCACCCCGGAGGGTGCTTGTGATCGGTTGGGCTATCCTGAGGATCTACATGGTGTTCGTGGGTGAACCACTGTCGTTGCATCTTCCTTTGAGATCGTGCATGGCATCTACAGTGGCACTGCAGCCATAGCTGCCGTTTTCTTCGCCAGAGTTGCTCATCGACACTGAGGATTACATCACAATTCATGTTCTTCATCTGGGCGGATGGCGCAGGCCTCTGGGAGGCTGATGTTGTGTATCGCTACTAACTGGGTGTAGCTTAGGGAGTGGAGTGTGTGGTTCTGTGAGTGGAGAGATACTGAGACAAACTTTGTAGTGTTATTGGTTCAGATTGGCTCAATCTTGGACTGTTCTTTTGTTATCCTCGCAGGTGTCTTCTTGTGATTGGTTGCTGGGAGTATTGTTAGCGAGAGAAACACTCAGTGTTATCTCCACACCTGTGCATAGTGGTTTTCCGCTGCTTACTCTGTCTATGTGCAGTCTGTACTCTGTCTCCTCTCCCCTTCTTCTTATGCATGTATGGGCGTGCGTGAGATTGTCTGTGTGTGAGTGTTGGTGAAAATCGACAGACAACCAAATTCATAACATCCGCCCTGTCTCCCTACCTACTCCTTTACCTCTAACGCAGCGCAGCGCTGTCGTGTGCAGTGCTGGTACAGCAACGTGTCGTCCAAGAAGTGAGCTACTCGAACCGTGTGTGCCCAGCCGCTGCCCAGCTATAAGTAGTGTTGGGCCTGGCTGGGCGCGCCTTTGATGCTGGCCTCAAATGGCCCACTCGGTCTGGGCCCCTACCGGGCGTCTAGACCATGCTGCTGATGCTGCAAGACGTAAAAACGCGCCTGGCCTAAAAACGGCCTCGCTCATGTGTACCCAGCCCAAGGCGTAGCCTTGGGGCCTGCAAGTCCGAAACGACGTCTGTACAAACAAAAAAAGGACAGCAAATAAGTAAGTAAATAGGTAAATAAATAAATGCTGCCGGAAAACGAAACCTGCGGCCTCGGGGCCGCTGTGGGCCTCCAGGGCGCGTGTCTAATGGGCACGCGGCCTTGGGGCCCCTCAGCAATCGTCGGGCCCTTGAAATGGGGCCCGTGTGCAGGCCCAGCATGTAACAGACCAGAGGCTGGTGAATGGCGTCAACATTATTTATTGACCCAGCCCCTGAGGGTCAATATTCTGTCTTGCACTTGCTGCTTGACACTGGCACGATCCTGGCTTGACGTTGGCAAGACGTTGGCAAGACGCTGGCACTACACTGGCATTGTGCGACGACGACGCGAGACTGTTGCATTGCATCCGGTGCCCCTCTGCTTCTGGGCGCCAGTTGCCTTCTTGGTTGCTGACGTGGCACTTGCCACGCTATCTTCGACATTGCTGACGTGGCGCATACCACACTGTCTTCGACTCAGATCGGGGATTCGACAAGGAGGGAGATCAGGAACTGTGGGATTAATTAAGTGAAGGAGAGAGAGGGAAACTTACCTGTTGATGCTGTCGACATTGCGCGCTGTAGTGACGTCTTCATGGAAGATTTGTGCCTGCGTGGCACTATGTTGTGATCAGATTTTGTCAAACTCGTTTCTGGGATACTGTTTGCTGACATGGATGTGGGGAGATGCCCGAAGGAGTGGGGATTGAGGGAGATCTATCTACAACAACATTGATGGATACTTTCTCTTCCACCCTATTCTCCGTTCTATCAGCTTCGTCGTATGGTTACAAGAGATTGTACTGCAGATCACATTGCATGATTATTGGAGACATTTATCAGCGCCGAGACATCTTGTATTTCGACACTTGACGAGTTTCTCTTTTGGTTGGGTTCATTACAGTTTACTTCATTCGCCGCGATCGGTTGTACGGGAGGGTTGTGCCGCGCGCATTGAATCACGTCTATACACATGCGCGATTATGATCGCGATCTGGAACATTGACACGCGCGCTCACACCTACCTGACGAAGATGATGACGTGGACTTGAAGAAGAAGACAACGACATTGCTGACATGGCGCATTGTTGCTAAGGTGGCAATCGGAGATCGACAAACGTCGTTGCCTGTGGCGCTGATGTGGCGCTGGACGATCGAGGAGAGAGAGAGAGTGGGGGGAAACTGCTGACGTGGCACTGAGGGCGCTACCTACGTGGCGAGGCGCATGGGTGCTGACGTGGCATCCAAGTATCAGCGGGGTATTGTAGGACGTGGCACTTACCTGTGTCGTGACTTACGTGCTGATGTGGCGCTTCCAGACTCGAGCGGTATCTTCAGTCTGGCGTGGCACATGAGTGTCGAATGGGCTTGGCAGATTGTGCGCTGTTGACATGGCCCATCAGTTGAAGGCCTTGCTAGCCATTGACACTGACGTGGCATACTCTGTGGACATGTTACGTTAGCCAAACTAGGGTGTGACACGTGACAGGCAGAGTGCGCTGTCATTACCCCGAAAATTGGTGAGGGATAGACATTTGCACTTTGTGCATTGACGGGAGGTACGACACTGGGTTACGTTAGTGCCACGCGTCAATCCTGGTGCCTGGCACGGGTATCTGTAGTGAGACAGCAAGAGGCTGGGCACCTGACACGTTGATTATTTGTGTTGTTGTTGGTTGACTCTACTCGCCTGTCGTGGGCTGTTCTGTGGATGCTTGCAACTCACCAACTGTGCGGTTGTCTTGATCACACTGGACGTGGCTGCAGTACCTATACACTTTCGGATAGGAATGTCATCACACAGATAAACAGCAGAATTAGAAATGTACAAAATAAAAGAATCTGAATCCTTATTTATTTCTTTTTATCTTCTTTGTTGTAGGAGAAGAAATTGAACTGGGGCCGTGAAATTTTCTACTGTCTTTTTAAAGTTTATTGTGCGGCAAACTCACTTGTCATAATGGTTTTTGTGTGGAATTGTCTAGTAAGAAATCATAAGCTTAAAAAAAGCTAAATATTATCATAACTAGCTAAAAAAAGGTAAATATTATCATAACTAGCTAAGTGCCCGAGGTGCGGGCGGTAGGCAACCTCACACGGACCACTCGCATGAACTCAGACAGACTTCAAAAAAAAAAAAGAGAATCACAGGGCAATAAAGAATAACCTCCGAAGTCTGAGCTTAATTGACGAATTAGAAAAATTACAGATTGAAAAATCAAAAAAAAAAAAAAAGAAGGAAAAAGGGCGAGGAGAGACAAAGACAACAAAGAGAGGAGAGAGAGAAAGAAAAAGGTAGATAGATAGATAGATAGATAGATAGATAGATAGATAGATAGATAGATAGAGAGAGAGAGAGAGAGAGAGAGAAAAGCAACAAAAGAGCAAAGAATAAAGAAAGACCAACACGAGCATACAAAGAAAAAAAGTTTAATATGAAGATTTTCCGTTCCATTAAAGTCAACAAGTGGCCGCAGTATGATGAAGGCACAATTATTACGTAGTGGAATCGACCTTGACTTCAAAAATGCAATAATATTAAGTCAAACTTGTTCCTCTCTCTCTCTCTCTCTCTCTCTCTCTCTCTCTCTCTCTCTCTCTCT
>BFEA01000005.1:5083670-5098106 GCA_003427395.1 Chara braunii | reverse complement strand
CACACACACACACACACACACACACACACACACACACACACACACACACACACACACACACACACACACACACCGGTTTTGGCGGTTTTCATTTTCTGCCTTCACGTGGACTCGCGTTTTTCATCATGACAATCAATCAATCAATCAATCAATCCCCGTCTGGTCTTGCTCCCCCATCCCGACTTCAATCAATCAATCAATCCCCATCTGGTCGTTGTCCCCCATCCTGACTTCCCTTCCCCATCCGTGCTCCGATCCCCACGCTCTCCCCGTCTGGTCGTCGTCCCCCATCCCGACTTCCCTTCCCCATCCGTGCTCCAATCCCCATGCTCTTCGTTATCTCTCCTTCGATCTTGATTCGCCTCCTGCGATCCCCACTTCCTTCTTTTGATCTCGACTTCCTTCGCCCGCTAATCAATCAATCAATTAATCAATCAATCAATCAATCAATCAATCAATCAATCAATCAACCGGCCAACCAATCAATCAATCAATCAATCAATCAATCAATCAATCAATCAATCAACCAATCAATCAATAAATTAGTCAATCAATCAATCAATCAATCAATCAATCAATCGATCAATCAATCGATCAGTCGATGAAAAAAGAGAGAGAGAGAGGGGGAGAGAGAGACACAAAGAGAGGACAAACATAGGTTTTCGGGAACGCACCTCGGTCGGCCATGTCTATCATGCAGCATCCACACAGCTCAAGTGTTCATGCTCGTACTCTATGCCTTTGTTGCTTCCACAATATCCTGCATCCCGTGACAACTGCCAAGATAGGATAGGTGTGCAAGTATCTTTGTGGGACCGATAGATGCAAGAGAGTCATAAATGGTAATGTTAAAATTAGAAGAACTTGGTTGTCCCAATGGTCCTGTATGGACATGCAGATTGTCTCTTAATGAAGTAAGAGCGGGCACAACACAACTGGTAGGAGACGGAGTACCCATAGCGGCCAGCGAAGCAGAAACAACGACAAAAGCATTGATAATCGACGTTGACATATTGGATGGTGGAGTAAAATCAGCAAGACGTTGAAAATTTGGAGGAGATGTTGCTTGCAGGGGTACTCTCCGGACTGGAGCGGAATGAGGAATGAAGGAAGCAAAAACGGGAGGAATCCTTTTGAGAAGGTTTTGTATCCGTGCATATTTGTGGAAGGTCTTCGGAATGATCCCTTCTGTCGGACAATCTGGCAAATCAAATGTCATCCTAGTAGTCTCCTCGTTAGCGAGAGCAATGAACTCATCGTGCAAAAGCGATTGCAACATGGAAGAAGCCTCTAAATCCGAAACATTCAACTGGTCAAAAGGAAGAACGGATTGTCATTCCAATAACATATTAGTGAGTTTGTTTCTCTGTCAGTCGAGGAACTTTTCCCATATCCGTCAATCTTTTACGATTGTTGCAGTTTTGACAAACATTTCAAAAAGCACCTCAGTCAAGACTTTTTGCATGCCAACCTTCTTCGCATCGTCGAACCAGCTGGCAAGGTACGCGCGCAAATTCAGAGTGCATATTGTGGGTGTATCGTTATTATCGGGCACCGCAATAACCCTTGAAGGCTTTTGTGGTTGGGATGTGGAACATACCTCTCTTTCGTGTCCACTGCGTTGAAATTGCAAACACGAATCACGAACATGTGCAAGTCCACCGACCCGTCGACAAAATGGAAGAGATCGAAGTGCATTAGGAGGGAGCGCATTCATTCCCCATCTCTTTTATCCCATCTCCATCACTTTTTTTGTTGATGAGGAGGAGGTAGTGTTAAGAACCCGTGGTCAGATTGAAGAACGACGACAACTAATGTTGAGCAGTCTTCGTACATTGCTCCAAGAGATGCAAGAAGTTGGCCCCGAGGCTGGACAACATGTACGTAGCCTGTTCGATCCGCGAGCAATAGAAAACGAACTGCAGCAGGCTGAAACTGTTGTCCAGATGTTGAAAACTAGTGGAAGAGTGCAACAAGTTAATGATCGAGCGCGGACGACTCTTGATCACTTTTGTTGCTGAGCAATTTGCAAAGATGACAAGAAGAGAAGAGGCCAAAGAAGAAGGGAAGGCAGAAGAGTCTGAAAGAAAATCAGAATTGACAGAAGAAATCATGGACGACACCATCAGACAATTGCAGATTGCATTGGAAACATAATTGAGAAAGAGAAAAACCTATCAGAAGGAGGAGGAAGAAAAAGAAAAAGCAAAGAAAGTAGAAGAAATCAGACAGAGGTTTCACATGAATGCGGAGGGTTCAAAAGTTGACTTGGCGACCGTTTCGCAAAACATGATGGCTTATCTTGCACGCTTAGAAATAAAGATTGACAATGCCACCGCCGAATTGCAGATGGTGACAAGATTGGTAAAGGGTGAGAACAAAGTGGTGCATGAGGAGGAGGCCGAGGGGAAAGAAGAGAAGAAACCCTGGGAAAAGTTAATGCAAGACTCTATGAAAGGCCCCAAGAAAACGTCGGAAAAGCCCGAGACCTTTAGGAAGGAACCTGAAGAACCGGCGAAGAAGGAAAAACCCGCCAAGAAGGAAGTTACGAAGAAAGAAGAAGGGAAGAGAAAGGAAAAAGTCAAAATGAAATTTTTTTTTTTGTAAAATGGGAAGTGAGGGGAACATTTGTTGCTTTGGATTGCTGAAATCCAAACATATTGTGGAACTACTTAGTCGAACCTGAAAGTCAAGTTGCCTTCTCCACCTCATTTTTGGGATAAGTCGCAAAGGAATGACTCTTGTCTGAAATCAATGCCGTTGGCTTTGAATATATAGGTGAATGGGCCAAGACCATGGCACTAAGTGAATTTCTCCAAAAGATAAAGGAGAGATTCCTTGACAAAACGTCGACTAACAAAGCCTTTGACGAACTCACAAGCATCAGCCAAAAGTGAAGGACTATTGTGGATGCTTTGTCCCGCAAAGTGGATCGTCTGTTGCAGATACCCGATTTGAACCTGCAAGATAACCAGGTGTTATACATTTTCTCTCTCGCGTTGTCCGAGTCCATCCGCGGACAGCTCGTGGTTGAAGCAAAATCCAGTAAGTATAATTACATGCAGTTTCGTGACCTCGCGCTCCAAAGGGAGCAAATGACAGCACAGGTGACAGGCACGTATGCGCCCGTTGTACGAAGTGGTCCGTCATGTGGGTTTGGAAATGGTAAAAGGATCTTGCGGCGACAGAAGAGACATGATAACACCCTCGTCGTCTTTGATGACGACATCATGGAGAAGTGGCCTCTCGATGAGGCCGAGGGTGTAGCAAATGGTGGCATTGAGTCTTGGAAGGGTGACGTCACTGCCATGGTGGCCAACAAGGGTGGCACCAATTCTGGTGGATACAAGAAGAAGAGGCCACGCTGCTTCCTGGAGCATCCCAACATTGCAGTCGGAAGGCTTTGGAAGAAAATGAACTTGAAATGGGAAGAATGGCAAGAATGGATGAATAATCGGCAGTGCCTGAAGTGTGGCACTGCAGGGCACATTATTGCATGGTGCCCCCTCATGCGTAACCCAAAAGGGAGCAGTCAGTAGGAGTAGCGTCTACTCCTACTGAGTTGTAGGTTTCAGGAAAAGGTAAGGTGTCTGAAAGCCCTTTCAAAACCCCAACTCGCATGGCAAAGGATGACTCTTCTTCAGCCAATCGCTCAGAACACCCTGAAACTGTTTTGTGTTTCGTCTCTCTGGGCGATACCCTTGACGAACTTGGTGATGAACTGATTGCTTTGACAAGTTCGTGGGCTAAGAAGCAAAGTTTAAGGGTGAATTGATGATTGCTGACATTGAGATTGCACGTACACGAGTAGGTGTTATGTTAGATCCTGGGTCAACATGGTCCTACATTTCAGAAAAGGCAACTAAGAAATTGCATATGGGAATAAGGGTGCAGGACGTTTCACGACGTATCACGTTTATGCTTGCATATAAAAGCACGATCACTGTCTCTCAATATGTTAATCGTGATAAATATTATTTCCGAACAAAGGAAGGAAAACGAATATTGCATGAAGTAACCTTCCTCGTAGAGAAAAATCTACCCTTTGACTTGATTCTAAGAATGGATTGGCACGAGGGGGCCGATCCATATATCAAATTCAAAGATAAGATTGTTAATCTAAAAGATGAAAAGTTTGACTCACCACTGTCTTTCTGTTGTACGAGTCTTCCTGCTTTTCGAAGTATGGCGCGAAAAAAAAATTGGCACAGGACATAATAATGGTACTCGTAAAATGAGTCGGTGAGTGTTCTTCGCCCTATCCTCCTGTAGATAAACTCCTAAATGAATTTAAGGACTTGCAGATTGAACCAACGGGGATAACTGAACGTGCTATTAAACCAACAGTAGCCTGCCCAGGAAAAAAATTGTCTTCCTGAATTCACGGAAGACCTTCGAAGGCTTGGTAGGGGCTCGGTTTGAGCCTCGGCACAAGTGCAGGCGGTAGCTCGTTTTGAAAACGACAACGAGCGACCAGAGAGCATAGGAGCAAAAAAAGGAAAAAAAAGAAAATTGAGGTCCAATCAAATAAAACGCCTATTTGCACGACGTGGATAGTGGCGTTAATTTTGAAGCAAGTGTTGTACTCTCGTATGTCTAAAAATAGGAATGATACAAGAATGATTAGCATGGCTCTGCACTACAGTGACACACATAAATCGTTGTATGTCAGAGCTAGAGTTTGTCGTTTGTGAATGGGAGGCTGTGCACCCGAACAAAGAAAAAGAAGGGGAAAAAACAATCATCCAACAACATGCAAATTTAAAATGAACCTTCCATGAGAAGATGGATTTGTACAGAGAAGACTAGCATGACCTCGGGGGTAGGGATGACTGAGGGCCTATCACGGTCAAATCTTTGTTTCATTTTTTTTCTTTTTCTTTCCTCCAACTAGCTACTCCAAAAAGATGTCGGGGAAGGGAAGGCCTGGCCGAGGGCATACTCCCACTAGGGATGTCCACAATGTATTTGACCACTTTCACAGCCAAATCATTGTTTTATTTTCTTTCCCTCCCCCCCTTCCTGTTAGAACCCTGCCACCAAGGCAGAGCCCAGTCCACGTTCTCGGGAATCACCCTCACTGAGGGCATACTCAGACTAGAACTTTCCGGAATGTAACTGACGGCCATCACAGCTAAATCTTGTTTTTTTTTACTTTGTTTCTTTCCTTTGCTACACGTTCTCTAGAATGCCCCTCACTCAGGTACAAAACACGGGGGGGAAATAGAGAGAAAAAAAAAAAAAGCTAAGAGAAGGGAAGGGGAAAAAAAACAAAAGTCGAAGTAGAAGTACTGGTCCCTCAACATTGAAGGACCGGTCGTCCGTTGTAACATTACTTTTCTCCTGCTGCCTCGTCCCGAAACAAAGAGGTTTGGTGCCTCGAAAAAAAAAAGGTTCGGAGGAGTGCTTCGTAAGGTATTGGTCGTTTTAGCACACTATTGCATTCCTAGAAGGAAGATTCCCAAAGGACCCATCTACTGAATGTCTCCTAGGGAATTAAAAGAGTTAAAGAAACAACTGCAAAAACTTACAGAAAAAGGATGGATTCGACCAAGTTCCTCTCCTTAAGTGCTCCTGTTTTATTTGTACCCAAAAAAGGAAGGAGAACTTGGACTTTGTATTGATTATCGAGGACTGAATTCCATCACTGTGAAAAATGCGAAACCTCTTCCTCGCATTGACGACTTGTTGGATCAACTTGCAGGGATGCAAGTATTTTAGTAAAATTGATCTAAACTTTCTAAAGTCGGGATACCACCAGATCAAGGTGGCACCTGAAGATCAACACAAGACTGCCTTCCGAACCAAGTATGGATACTATGAGTTTGTGGTTATAATGCACCTTCAACTTTTTCAAAGGTCTATGAATGAATTGTTTCGTTAATGGTTGAATCAGTTCGTAGAAGTGTATCTCGATGATATCCTCGTGTATATTAAAATACTTGAGTAACATGAGAAACACTTGCGAATGGTTCTACAGAAGTTGTGAGAGGGCAACTACAAACTGAACCCTAAGAAATTTAAGTTTGCTAAATTTGAGGTACTATACCTTGGACAAATAGTGAACGAAAAAACATTAAGGCTTGAAGAGAAGAAAATAACAGCAATTCGGGATTGACCCAGACCTAAGACTGTCACTGAACTAAGATCTTTTCTAGGACTTGCTAGTTACTATAAGAAGTTTGTAAGGAACTTTTTAGTGATAGCTGCATCTATAAGAAGACTCTTGAAGAAAGAAAAAACTTGGTTATGGGACAAATATTATGAGTCTACATTTAAAAAGTTAAAGCATGTGTTAACTCATTAGCCTGTCTTGAAAATTGTTGATATTTCCCTACCTTCCATTGTAACTACTGATGTTAGTCAGTATGGAGTTGGGGCAGTGCTACAACAAGATGAAGACAAGGGATATAGAGCCATTGAGTTTATGTCCAAGCATCTTTCGTCTGACAAGGTGGCCAGCTCCACGTACGAAAGAGAATTGTATGCCTTAGTTGCAACTCTGGACACATGGAAGCACTACTTGCTCGGGAAACACTTCACTGTTTACTCAAACCACTCTACTTTTAAGTGGATAAAAACTCAACCTCGACTCTCCGACAAGTTAGTTCAATGGTATGCATTCATTGATACGTTTGACTTTGAATTGAAAAGTATTAAAGGAAAGTTTAACTTTGTTGCATATGTTTTGTCCAGACGATCTGATTTCTTTGGAGCTGTTGTTTCTTATCTTGATATTGGGAATGAATTGAAAGACCAAGTCCATAAGGGTTACGTTGATGATCCAATTGGGAGTCCCATCATTGAGACCCTACAAAGAAACTCTGAACTTTTCCCTTAATATCGAATGTCTGATGGCTTACTCTTTTTCATTGACAAAGCTGAAGAAAGACTTTGCATTTCACACAAGGAACAAATTAAGAGTATGATTATTGGGGAATGACATGACACTGAAGGACACTTGGGGTTTAAGAAGACGTATGTTAATGTTAGAGAACACTTTTAATGAAAAGGAATAAATAAGGATGTGCTAACCTATATGTGAACTTGTCTTGTTTGACAAAGGAACAAACCCTTGCATTAGAATCAATTGGGATTGTTGAGAAAACTACCTATTCCAAGTGAGTCAGGTGAGTCCATCTCGATCGATTTTATGAGTCTCACTAAGAGTCAGAATGACAATAGTCAGGCAATGACTCAGGTAATGGTCATTGTGGATCGATTCTCTAAATATCCTATGTTCATTCCTCTACGTGTCGAAGCTAGAACGAAACTCATCATCCAGAAGTTTCAGATGCGATAGGTTTCGAAATATGGATTTCCAAAAACCATCATCTCTGATTGGGATGCGCGGTTCACTGACCAACAATGGCAAAAGTTGATGAAGGCATAATGGCACCTGATTGACCATGTCGTGAGGGAGACACCCTGAAACGAATGGGCAAACTGAACAAATGAATCGTCTGTGCGAACAACTTTTGCGAATGTATGTACGGCTAGATCAGATCGATTGGGATAAGAACTTGCCTAAGATTGCAAGCGTGTACAACAATAGTGTTCACACCGTCACTGGCAGAATATCGAACGCAATTCACAAAGGATGGAAGCCGCAACGTCCCATTGATGCTTTGAAACGGGATCGAATCCAAAGGCTACCCCCGGGAACACAAAAATTTGCAGTTCTGTATGAAGAGGACATAAAGAAAGTCAAGGAAAGTATTCAAAAAGCTCAACTACAAATGATTGAACAAGTTAATAAACATCGTCGGCCATCAGAGTTCAAAGCAAGATATCTTGTTTGAGTCAAGTCTAAAAAAATTTCCTTAGAAGAAAATGTATCACTGAAACTGCTACATGTCTACTACGGACCCTGGGAAGTTCTCAAGGTGATAGGGGATACTGATGGACCATCATACATAATAGATGTACCCACACACCTCAAAACATATCCCATTCTTCATGCCTCTAAGCTACTGCCATATCTAGAAGGACATGATTTTCCCAATAGGCCTTCTACGTTTCCTACTTCAATGGATGGAGGCTATGAAGTTGAGAACATACTTGAACATGGATATTTTTCTACAGGAGGCAGAGGTAGGCCACAAAAGCAGTTCAAGGTAAAGTTTAAGTCTCAACCCCCATCTGAAGCTCGATGGTTTAGCAAAAATGAGCTTCTACCTACCGCTCCTGATATTTTATTTGCATACAAGCGTGGATTAATAGAAACTTAGTCAAAAGATTAGATTTCTGCAATGAAATTCGAAAATTAGGCCGGCAAGAATGCAATGAGCCGCTCAAACATGCTTCTATCGTCGGTCAGGGGGGGCACCCATAGGCCACAGTTGGGCATCAGCAAGACCCTGCGTCCGACTGTGCGAAACAAGGCCCTGAAATGAGGCTTCAAAGGCCCTGCATACGACAGTAAAGACCGAAGTCAACTGTAACTCGGAATATTGAGGCTTACGAGTCAAAGTCTGCACGGACCCAGTCCAGGCCACCGACCAGACACACACACTTAGCTGTACGCAGGGATCCGGGCAACATTTGGTCCAAGTGGAAGTCTGTAACTATACGCGATCCAGGCCATCGGCTGAGTCAATCCGAGTCTTTGCACAAACGGCGTCAACATTATTTATTGATCCAGCCCCTGGGGGTCAACATTCAGTCTTGCACTTGCTGCTTCGCACTGACACGACGTTGGCTGGATGCTGGCTTGACGCTGGCCAAACGCTGGCATTGTGCGACGACGACGCGAGACTTCTCCATTGCATCTGGTGCCCCTCTGCTTTTGGGCGCCAACTGTCATCTTGGCGCATGCCACATTGTCTTCGACTTAGATTGGGGATTCGACAAGGAGGGAGATGAGGAACTCTGGGATCGATCGAGTGAGAGAGAGAGGGAAACTTACCTGTTGATGTTGTCAACATTGCACGCTGTAGTGACGTCTTCATGGAAGATTTGTCTACGTGGCACTATGCTGTGATCAGATCTTGTCAGACTCGTTTCTGGGATACTGTTTGCTGACGTGGACGTGGGGAGATGCCCGAAGAAGGAGTGGGGATTGAGGGAGATCTATCTACAACGACATTGATGGATACTTTTTCCACCCTCTAAGTTTATTCTCCCGTCTATCCGCTTTGTCCTATGGTTACGAGAGATTGTACTACAGATCACATTTCACGATTATTGGAGACATTTATCAACGCTGAGACATCTTGTATTTCGACACTTGATGAGTTTTTCTCTGGACTCGGTTCATTACCTCCATCTTCGTCTCACCCTTCCTCCCTCACCTCACCGTGGTATCTCCCCATGTGCGTATCAAAGGAGGGACCTTTCTTCTCTCAGGTCATATCTTTGAGTCTTCCGCTGCGCTACATTGTGTTATTTTTGTATGTATCTGGATGTACATTGCTTGTTGATGCTTCGTTGATGATGCATTGTCCATTCGAGTCCTTTTCATCACTTTGCGGATCCTTTGGCTCCATATACATCGCTCGATCGAGTATGGAGTCTCGAGTGCCAGCTTGAAATGGCAATTTCGGTAGAAAAGGATCCTTTGGTCCCTTTTTTTTTTGTTTGTTTGTCTGACACCACTGCGATAACCCGCTCGTCATGCCCTATTGTTGCCGAGGGGCACAGGCAGGCCGCGACAACCAGGGGGAGGAAAACCCCCGAAAAAGGCTTAGCGCCCAACAGTTGACTTCGGTCAACTGCCCAACGGCCCAAGAGTCAAACTCTTTATGGACCCAGCCCAGGCCGCCGGTCAGACACACACACGTGTTTGTATGTAGGTACCAAGACAGCATTCCGACCAAGTGGAAGTCTGCAACTGTATGAGATCCAGGCCATCAGCTGTGAGTCAATCTGAGCCACCGTGGGTGGGAGACCTGAGGCAGGTCAACCTCGTCAAATGCTACTTAAGGCCCTGCCTCCAGGGAGTCAACATTCAGTCTTGCTATGCTGACTTGACTCTAGCTGGACGCTGGCTTGACGATGGCTGGACGCTGGCTTGACGCTGGCTGTACGCTGGCACTGTGGACGACGACACGAGACGTGCGTGTTGGCGCCTTCCTGTCTTGGCGCCAGCTGTCTACTTGCTGATGTGGCGCATGCCACCCTGTCTTCATTGCTGGCATGGCATTTGCCACGTTGTCTTCATTGTTGAGTTGGACGCGTCAAGGAGGGAGATCGGGATCTGTGGATTGATTGGTTGAGAGAAAGGATACTTACCTGTGGCTGATGTCAATATTGTGCACTGCTGAACGTCTTCACGGGAGAACTGTGCCACGTGGCACTCTGATGTGATTTGGCCCTGTCAGGCCCGTTCTGGACACTGTTGCTGATGTGGAGGCGAGGGGAAGCCCGTAGAAGAAGAGGGAAATGTCGGGCTACAATCTCTGTGGTCATTGATGGATACTTGCTCTTCCACCCTCTAAATCGTCTAATCTCCCCTTCCAGTCTTCGTCTATTGGTTACGAGACATTGTATTACGGATCACATTTCTGGAATATTGGAGACCTTAATCAGCGCTGAGTTATCTTGTACTTCGACGGTTGACGAGTATCTTCCAGACAGGGTTCATTACACCACGGCCGACCCCTGTAGTTATGAGACCCTTGCCTTCATCACAGCCGCGGTACTTTCGTTGCTTTTTTAAACTCGGCGGCTGTTTTCTGTGCATGAGCATTTTTTTTTTGCACATTAGAAACTCAAAAGTGACATCAACATGCTTGCTCATTGATGAAAAAAGGTATGCCACAGGTGCATGCACTGTGCTATGCTTCGTATTGCCAGTCACCTCAGTGTGTAGGTAAGAAGTAATATCATCACCTCCAACTGATGAACATCCTCCGCAAACTTGGAGCTCTGGAGTCTGAGGACAATCAATGAAGTGTGTGTTGCATGATGATGACCATGAGGAGGAGGAGGAGGAGGAGGAGGAGGAGGATATCTGTTCAATAGTTTTAAAAACTTCACTGTATTTGTGTTTCTGTCGCAGGCCTGTGATATGTATGAGCTAGCTCGGATTGCAGACGAATTCGGCAATGGTGAGTTGCGTTTGACTGTGGAGCAAAACATGATTATACCAAATGTCTGCAATGAGCGGGTAGAGAGACTGCTTGCCGAGCCGCTGCTGAAAAAGTTCAGCCCGGTGCCAAGCCGTTTCATGTCAGGACTGGTTGCATGCACAGGAAACCAGTTCTGTGGGCTCGCTCTGATCGAGACAAAACAGGCTGCACTCATGCTTGCCCAGTCTTTAGAGGAGACGATTGAAGTTCCCCATGCAGGTACGTTCACTATCTCAGATACAATATGAGTCTGGTGTGGCACTCTTGGGACTGGGACAAGAGTGGAAATAATGTTGACGAGTCTGGCATGTGACCCTTGGGACCGGGGTGATGACAGAAACAGCGTTGGTGATGTATTCGCGCAGCAAATGCTGGCCCTTCCTTCTCCTCTGTCATGGCACTCTTAGGACTGGAACTGGGACAAAAGAAACCTTGATGAGTCTGTCATGGCACTCTTGTGGTTGGTGCTGGGCCTGGGGATGGGACACTGAAAGAAATAACCTTGACGAGTCCGGCATGGAACTCTTGGGACTGGGACAAAAATAACCTTGACGAGTCTGCCATGGCACTCTTGGCACTGGGACTGGGACTGAACCTGAGCCTGGGACAAAAATATCCGTGAGGTCTGCCATGGCACTAGTGGGACTGAGAGTGGGACACTGAAAGAAATAACCTCGATGTATCTGGCATGGCACTCTTGCGGTTGGGACAGGGATTGNGTCTGCCATGGCACTAGTGGGACTGAGAGTGGGACACTGAAAGAAATAACCTCGATGTATCTGGCATGGCACTCTTGCGGTTGGGACAGGGATTGGGACTGTGCCATGGCACTCTTGGCACTGGGACTGGGAGTGAACCTGAGTCTGGGACAAAAATAACCGTGATGTCTGCCATGGCACTAGTGGGACTGAGAGTGGGACACTGAAAGAAATAACCTCGATGTATCTGGCATGGCACTCTTGNGACAAAAATAACCGTGATGTCTGCCATGGCACTAGTGGGACTGAGAGTGGGACACTGAAAGAAATAACCTCGATGTATCTGGCATGGCACTCTTGTGGTTGGGACAGGGATTGGGACTGTGATCGGGACTGCGACAAAGGTAACCCTGAGGAGTCTGGCATGGCACCCTAGGGACTCAGGCGATGACAGAAATAACCTGCACGAGTTTGGAAATTCTGAGTTAAACCACCAGTACTTCCTAAAGTTGTGCCCATTAAAGACCACAATTTTAGGAGACGTACGGGCCACTACAGGAGTGCTCAAATCCATCCGAGTAGAAACGTTTCTACTCTATTTTTTCCCACGGCTGATAGCTGGGCCAAGTACTCATGGCTTAAGCCAGTTGGTATGTATGTGGGCCTCTGCAAAATCACAGTACAGATCAGACGTGTTTGGTAAGTAGATGTAAATAATATCCTCCCTTCTTCTCCTCTGTACAAAAATATGCTGTCTGCCTGATCAGGAATGAGAAACGATCTCCTCGGAAAAAAAAAACAAAAAAAAACACGACCTCCAATAAAGACAATCAACAGGCATCCATTTCAGACCAGATAAATGCAGACAACATACAATACAGCCATGCCCAGTCAAGGAGGACTGGAAAACCTAAGTTTTGACAATTTGCGCCTGGAACGTCAATGGCCTAGGCAATGCATTAAACTACCAGTACACCCAGGCCTGGTGGGGCTGCACTGTGCACCAAGCTTTGCCGAACTGCCAGCGGCGCACGTTTTTGTTTTCTTTGGCTGGCATCGGCAGCCATTTTGGTCTGGTAGCCCCGAGCCTCCGAGATTTTTGTAAGTGATAAAATGAAATCTCCACAAGGCTGAGGCCGTGTACTTGTGGTTTCACGAGCAAGGATGAAATGAAAGATGTGAGAGCAGACCTACAACCTAGCTCAGTTGGTACACCCCTGTTAAAGCAGACCTGAGTTTGAACTCCAGTGGAAAGAAATTCGTGAACTACTAAAACAGGCCTACCGGATAAAGTCAAAATGAGACCGGATGCTATTCTACTGCAGGAAACCAGTGTAGTCACGAGGAGATCTCCATCGGCCATGCCAGGGTTGGGCTATTGACCCCCTGGGGTGGGAGGGGCCTGGGTTGGGTAGATTTTTTTTGTTCCGTTTTCTCTGCTCCCTGCGATCCCTATGTCGGGAAATGCATTTAATCTTTTTATTTTTGGTGGGACTCTTGTGCAAGGAAAATGAACAGAAGCGAGATGACAATATTCAGATTGCACAATCACATTGAAGGCCAGATCGTATCACAGTGTTCAGAAAGTAGCATTGCACCAATATGACACCAGTGGAGAATAGTAGCACTGAAAACCAATGTCAATGAGAGCTTACTCTCGCCACCAGCAACATATGTATCCACTCCCTATCTTTGTACTTGGCGCTCGGCGCCCAGCCTACTCCCTACACAGCTGCTACTAGCCTACTGTGGCATTCTGAGCCACATGGGCCCCAGTTAGGGCCCGGTTCCAGACAGGTAGGGTAGGCCTAAGGGACAACGGTTCAGATGAGGCCAGATGGGCCTGGACCACGGCGGTTCAGGCAGGCCTAGGCCAAACGGCCACAAGGCCGGTACCGGTCCAGCCTAGGACCCACCGACAGCGTTTCAGAGGCTGCCACAGTTTAGGCGCCAACCAGTTTTAAAACTGGACCGTTGATCTAGATCAACGGTCCAGGCCGGTAGGTACCAGCGGGTAGGAGGCTGGCCCAGCACTACAAAAGGCTGGGTACCAGCCTCAGTAAGGAGGTTAGTATAGACGAGAGGTTAGTCTTCAGGATTAGCGCATCAGCTTCAGCGTTAGCTCTTTTAGCGCAGCGCTGCAGCACAGCACGGAGCAGCGAGAGCGAAGAGTCCAGCGGCGAGCCGATTAGCACAGCACTTGGGCGCAGCGCCAGTTACCGGCCCAGCCCTTGCAGCGCCATAGCGACGGTACCAGGTATCAGGGAGGAAGGCTTCGCCTTCTCTCCCTCTTCTCCTCCATCGCTCCTCTCTCCTCTCTCTCTCTCTCTCTCCCCTCCTACCTTCTCAGTCTCAGTCTAAATTTGGGTTCTCCTACGGGACTACTGTAGTATGAAGGATGGTTACGAATTCTGATAACATGGGAACGGCGACATTGGGACTACGACTTGAGGACTACTTGGGGATCTGATTTCATCTTCTTTCTGAAGATGTACTTGACATTGTGAGACCGATATCTGAGACATTGTGAGACTTGGCATTCGCGACACTTCTGACATTTCAAGATACTATCTTTGGAGACATTGAGTTGACGTCATCTTCCCCTCTCCTCCTCCTTTCGTCTCTCCCTCTCTCCCTTCGTCTGTGGATGATCTCAGTCCCTGGCC
>BFEA01000005.1:5055695-5073856 GCA_003427395.1 Chara braunii | reverse complement strand
TGTGTTTCATGCTTCAAAGCTGCTACCGTGTGTCACTAGTCAACAGTTCCCTTCCAGGAGATCCATGATCCCACCGGATATGGATGGAAGCTATGACATAGAGGGCATTGTAGAAGAGGATGTGTTTAGGACAGGAGGTAGAGGTCGTCCCCAGAAACAGTGTAAAGTCCGGTTTGCCTATCAGGAACCGGAAGACGACCGCTGGTTCATGAAAGCAGAACTTCTAGAGACTGCYCCCGACATAGTCAGAGCCTATGAGCGTGACAAGAAAGGTAAAGGTCCCGCCTTGGACTGAAATTTTCTCGGAGGACCTCGAATTTAGGACGGCGGTAGTGAAATTGTTTTCACCTTTTAGCAGTAGCGGATGCAGTACCCAGGGTTCGATCCCTCGACCTCACCCTACCCATGTACAGTATCTGTGTAGACCCCGAGAATTGAACATGTGACCTGTGTATTCGTAGGCAGTTGGTAGACCTGTCGTAGGTCCATAGACAGCAGGGGTTCGATCTGTAGGTCTATAGCGTAGGAGTCTTAGTGAGTTCTGGAAGCTTAGTTGTAGACCTTCTAGAAGATAGGTAAGTGGGCAAGTGGTCAAGTGGCGAGGCAAGTGGTGGACTAAACCGCAATGCAACAGCAGTACAACGTCGGTAGGATGGCGGTGAGACCACAGTCAGTCAGCGGAAGGTCCAGTCAGTCCCAGTCCGGTCCAGCAAGTACCACATCTCTGAGTTTTGAGTGGGCGCATGTCGCCAGTATGCTGTGTTGCTGTTTACATGCATGAAAAGTGTGTTTGAGAACGAGTCTGATTGCAATTCGTTAATCAGGTATTTAATCTTTTGTCGAAATTAAAATTTTATTAGTTCCTATTTTTCGATTAAAATTTTATTTAATTTCTCAAATTTTGAAAATTCGTCGGGGGGGGTGGGGAATTTTTTTCTTTGATTAGTGTCAGACTTCAAGATCAGGGGAGAAAGGGACTGTCTGTGCATTGCTTGCCTCTCTGCCCCTCCTCCCCACGCTACTTTCTCTCGGTATAAGGTTGCCAGCATCCTGACACGTCAGCAGAGTGCTACCTCAGCAGGGACACGTCAGCAGAGTGCCACCTCAGCAGAGTGCCACCTCAGCAGAGTGCCACCTCAGCAGGGACATGTCAACAGAGTGCCACCTCAGCAGTGACACGTCAGCAGAGTGCCACCTCAACAGTGACACGTCAGCAGAGTGCCACCTCAGCAGTGACACGTCAGCAGAAGTGCCATCTCAGCAGTGACATGTCAGCAGAGTGCCACCTCAGCAGCTGCCACCTCAGCAGTGACACATCTTGATGCGCCGCAGCCAACGACTGGTCGAGCGCAGATCCGCAGGAGCCTCAACAGGGACTTAGGACCCCTCGGATTCCACGCAGGCCACACACGACCATGGCTGCTACCTCTGACAACAGTGCACCAGCCAGCCCCAAGAGGCCGGTTACCCCTCCTATCCCAGTTCAGCAGGCCGATGAACCACTTCTAGCGTTCCTCGAACGTCTCCAACAGTATTTCTCCAACAGTATTCGGAGACAACGGCAGCTGAACTACGCAAGTGGGAAGAGGAGGAAGCCGCCCGCCAGCAGGAAATGCAACGCCAGCTGGCAGAGGCAGAGGCAGCATGTGAGCGGGCCGCAGCAGAAGCTGCAGCAGCCGCACGGTTGCAACAGCACCAGGTCGAGGCAAGTCAAAACCAGGCTTGTTACCAAGCCACGATGGACCTTGCTCGCGACGAAGCCACGTACGCAAGGCTACTTCGACGACAGCATTTCCAAGAGACCGAAGAACAAGAACAGCCAACCGACGAAGAAAGGGACAAGGAAGGGACAGCAGTTCAAATGGAGAGTTTGCTGTACACATGCAATTGGCAGCAACGTGAACTGCTCGCCATGCGGCAGGTCTTCATCCGCCATGAAACAACTTTCAAGGCAATGGACAAGAAGATCGCTGCCCTGCAGGCCGAGAACAGCACACTACATGCCGCCAACAGCCAGCAGCAGATACTCAACGGCCAGCAGCAGACACTCAACCACCAGTTGCAGACAGATGTCAGTGTGGGGTTGGCACAACTGTCAGCAGCTGCATCAACGGGCAGTGCAGCAGTAGACTGCAGCCCAGCGTTGGCCGCGCAGGCCAAGCAGCTCGAGGAGCGGATCAACCACTAGGACGCATCCCTCGGCGAAATCGGCAAGTTTGCTGGAGCGTCAATAGTCAGCAATCAGCTGCAGACGCTCAGCGACCGCGTTGACCAACGACCGGCCGCTGCCGCCAAGGAATGGAAGATGCCGAACTTCAAGATCGAGAAGTTCGACGACTATCACAAAACTGATCCGCTGCAATGGTGGATGGCTTTCAACGCAAAGGCGGATGTACATCACACATCCGCCCATCGGCAGCTTGACGCACTCTACCTCCAACTCATCGGAGGCGCGCAGGCTTTCATGACACACATGGCCGTCACGATGGAATGCACCATCGCCAACCTCCACACGAAGATCACGTGGGAGGAATTCGAGAAGAAATGGAAGACCCGGTTCATGGTCAACAACGACAAACGGCACGCCATGAACAAGATCTTCCGCATCTACCAAGGCCAGCAAACGTCATGGGAATGGCTGACGGAGTGGCAAAGACTCGTCGCCACCCGGGAGTTGAACCTACCATTCGACGCAATCTGGGCCGATTTTTTTGCTCGGTCTTGCGACGCCTTGACTGCTGCCTTGGGTACTGAGTTTCAGTATGAGACCTTTGACGATCTGATCTCAAAGGCAAGAGAGCTTATCCAAGGTAACCGGCGTGCGGTCAATGAGACCCGCCAACAGCCCAGTTACGTGGAGAAAGGCAAGGGTCAACGGACGCCGCAAGTAGCAGCAGTCCAGCAAGGAACAAGTGAAGAACCCGCAGCCGCGTCTACATCAAGGGACGGAGATGTGGCGGCAGCGATACCACCGCAACGCTCAAGACCCCGAGGGGGAAAACAAAAGGCGAAACCAGTGTCAGCGGATGGAGAATGACAAGCACCATGGACAAAGTTCGGCATTAACGAAGATATGTTCAAGTTGCGACAGAAATGGTCATGTTGTTTGTGGTGCAACAGCACCAAATACATCACCAGCGCCTGCCTCGACAAGGACAAGGAGAATGTCAAACGTCCGGGCTCGGGAAACTGAGCACTGTGGGAAGTGCAGCGACAACATTTCCCAGTCCGCCGGAGTCGGCTGCCTTGCTAGCAGCCTCTCTCACATCCGGGGACACCGCGGTAGTCTGAAGTTCTCGCATTGAGTATGAGAACTATGCTGTAGAGCTGGTCCCACCGTTGAACCAGCCTCTCCACGTGCAAGATTCAAGCGCATGCGGGGCAGTTCCACCGCCAGACAACGAACCGGTTGCTTCGCCAGCCCATTATCGGAGGATCCGTCAACTTGGACGAGTCTTGAGGAACTCGACCCGTTGACGGTTGAGGACTTCCAATGGTTGCCTCTTCCCTCCACCGGTTCTTTGCCAACTCCGCATTGCAATGCCTTAATGGCACATCCGCGCGAATACTTGCACGCTGCAGTACCACCTCCATCGACGGACAGCGGAGTAGCGGTTTTTAATCTTTGTAACTATCTTGCGAAGATCGACCGCGAGTACGCAACGCAACGGTACGTTGACAACGACGCGCCGCTCCTCTACATCCGCATTCAGATCGGAAAGGCGACCTGCAGTGCCTTGATCGATTGTGGAGCGACTCGCAACTACATCAGCCAAGACTTCATGGCACGCGCCGGGCTTGGCCCGCACGTTCGAAGGAAAAGTCATCCTACGCACGTCACGTTGGCCGATGGTCACATGCAAAAGTCAATCGACCTATGCGTTGACTCAGTGCCCGTGTACTTTGCCCCGCTAGCATGCGAGGCCGTGTCTTTCGACATATTGGACACCAAGTTCGATATGATCCTAGGCATGTCGTGGCTGCAAAGCGAAGACCATGCGGTGAACTTCCATCGACGCACCGTTCACGTTCGTGATCGGCGTGGCGAACTAGTCCCGTGTACGGTGCCGCTTCCTCATCCTTCGATTGGTTGTCACGTGGTATTCGTCAATCCATCCGGCGGAACGACATCGAGGAGATGGGCATATGTTTTCTTCACGCCCTCCCACCCGGTGATCAGCCCAAGACGGATATGTCGGACCCACGCATCATTGAGCTGTTGGACAGCTATGAGGATGTCTTTCAAGCTCCCGCTGGAGTCATACCGGATCGGCCCATACACCACGGGATCACTCTCGAGGACGGCGCCGTACCTCCGTGCGGATGTATCTGCCGCATGAGAGAAGAGGAACTTCAAGTGCTTTGGGCACAACTAGATGACCTCTTGGCCAAGGGCTGGATTCGCCCTAGCTGTTCGCCATAAGGTGCTCCCGTTCTCTTCGTCCGGAAGAAGAACAAGGACCTTCATTTGTGCATCGACTATCGGAAACTTAACGCGCAAACGATCAAGAACGCCGGCCCTCTCCCTCGAATCGATGATCTTCTCGAGCGACTAGGCGGCGCCAAGTACTTTTTAAAGCTTGACCTCAAGTCTGGATACCACTAGATCGAGATCCAGCCAAGAGATCGGTACAAAACCGCGTTCAAGACGCGATATGGGCACTTTGAGTGGATCGTCATGCCTTTCGGTCTCACCAATGCCCCGACTACTTTCCAAGCGGCCATGATGACGGAATTTTGCGACTTGCTCTACCGCACCGTGCTTATTTACCTTGATGATATCTTGGTTTATAGTCGGACGCTGGACAAGCACCTCGAGCACCTTTGCGCCGTATTGGAGCGGCTCCGTATCGCCAAGTACACGGCGAACCACGACAAGTGCGAGTTTGCCCAACAAGAGCTGGAGTACTTAGGCCACTACGTTACGCCGCAAGGCATTCGTCCACTTGCGGACAACGTACAAGCTATTCAAGATTGGTCGGACCTCAAGTGTACTACCGACGTCCGCTCCTTTCTCGGCTTGGCATCATACTACATGCGCTTCGTCAAAGGATTTCAACGTATCGCTGCACCATTGTCGTGACTTCAGTCCCCCTTGGTGCCCTTCGAGTTCAGCGACGAAGCCCGGCATGCGTTTCACACGCTGAAGACGGCTTTGCTTCAAGCTCCCGTCTTAAGCATCTATGACCCGACATTGCCCACCAAAGTGACTACGAACGCTTCTGGTTATGGCGTTGGCACGGTTTTGGAACAGCATGACGGTACAGACTGGCATCCGGTTGAGTACTTTAGCCAAAAGGTGCCGCCCATCAACACTCTTGATGATGCGAGGAAGAAGGAACTCCTAGCTTTCGTCATCGTACTTGAGCGTTGGCGTCACTTTCTCCTCGGGCGTCAGCGATTCACGTGGGCAACGGACAACAATCCGTTGACGTATTACAAGACGCAAGACACGGTGAGCAGCACGATCGACCGATGGATGTATTTCATTGACCAGTTCGACTTTACCTCCAAGCACATTACGGGTTCCTCGAACAAGGCAGCGGATGCTCTCTCGCGAAGACCTGATCTTTGCGCCTTGGTGCACTCCACATTCGGCCTCGACGAGAACCTGCAACAACACTTCGTAAACGGCTACAAGTCGGATCCGGGATTCTCCACACTTTATGCGGACTTATCATCGGATTAACCGCCGACAAGCAACTATCACATTGACAATGGCTACTTGCTTCTTCATACACGAGGCAAGGACTTGTTGTGTGTTCCCCAAGACCGCATCTTGCGCACTCGCCTCCTTGGCGTATATCGTGATTTGCGGCTGGTGGGACACCTTGGCGTCACACGCACACTAGCACGACTCCGTCAGCGATTTCACTGGCCGGACATCATCAGCGACGTCAACCGGTATATTAAGTCATGTGCAGTTTGCCACCGGAACAAAGGGCGCCATCAGCTCCCGTATGGCGAACTGAAACCATTGCCGATTCCTCGGGCATCGGGTATCTCCATTGCTATGGTTGTGACCGGTCCTCTCCCTCGCGATCGCCTTGGTCATGATGGTATTCTCACAGTTGTTGACCGTTTGAGCAAGTACGCTCGATTTCTTCCATGCAAGTATCATGCGACGGCTCCCGATCTCGCACGACTTTTCCATACCGGCTGGTTTTGCAGCCACGGCGTTCCAGAAGACATCGTCAGCGACCGCGACACTCGTTTCATGTCGGCCTTTTGGACGACACTCATGGTGGAATCCGGCACCAGCATGAAACCGAGTTCCGCACGGCATCCTCAAACGGATGGGCAAACGGAACGCGCGCACCAGCCTACGCAGATGATGCTCCACACACTCATCCGCCCGGATCAGAAGGATTGGGTTGATCGCCTTCCCGACATCGAGTTCGCCTACAACACTTCGGTGCACCCGACGATTGGCGTGACTCCATTCGAGTTGCACTATGGTGGACGGAAAGGATGTATCTTCGCAGACATTTTGCTTCCACGGGCTGCTGAGATCGACGCCGCTTGCTCCCCCGCTTCTACACGGAAGTACAAGGAACTGCTGGCCAAAGCCCGCGCAAATATGCAGAAGCAGCAAGCGAACCGGCGTCGCATCCCATGTCCAATTCGCGCTGGCGACCTCGTTTGGGTCACCTCCGAGGAATTCGCGCTCGAGCAGGACGTCTCGCGCAAGCTCCTCCCTAAGTGGTTTGGACCATGGATGGTCACTTCAGCAGCTGGCGATGACCCCGCGGGGCCATCTTTCCTCATTGAGATTCCCCCGCATTTGACGGTCCAACCGGTATTTCACGCTTCAAAGTTGGCGGTCTACACTCCAGCCTCCGCAGCGGACTTCCCGGGCAGACCGTCATAGGACCCTCCTTCAATGGATGGTCATCAGGAGGTCGACCGCGTTCTCACGCATCGCAAGCATGGCAACAAGCCCATGCAGTACAAAGTTACATTTAAGCAATGCGATCCGAACGACACACGCTGGATTTCAAGAGCTGATATGAAGGAATCAACACCCCTCATCTTCGCACATTATGAAAAACAGCGACTTGCTAAGGAAGCTGCCCAACCTGCCCGCCCTGAACGGACATTGGACAGACAGCTTCGCCCTCGCAAGTAGCTCGGTCTTCAAGCGGGGGAGTGTGTGGCATTCTGAGCCACACGGGCCCCAGTTAGGGCCCGGTTCCAGACAGGCAGGGTAGGCCTAAGGGACGACAGTTCAGATGAGGCCAGATGGGCCTGGACCACAGCGGTTCAGGCAGGCCCAAGCCAAACGGTCACAAGGCCGGTACCGGTCCAGCCTAGGACCCACCGACAACGTTTTAGAGGCTGCCATCAACCAGTTTTAAAACTGGACCGTTGATCTAGATCAACGGTCCAGGCCGGTAGGTACCAGCGGGTAGGAGGCCGGCCCAACACTACAAAAGGCTGGGTAACAGCCTCAATAAGGAGGTTAGTATAGACGAGAGGTTAGTCTTCAGGATTAGCGCATCAGCTTCAGCGTTAGCTCTTTTAGCGCAGTGCTGCAGCACAGCACGGAGCAGCGAGAGCGAAGAGTCCAGCGGTGAGCGGATTAGCGCAGCACTTGGGCGCAGCGCCAGTTACCGGCCCAGCCCTTGCAGCGCCATAGCGACGGCACCAGGTATTAGGGAGGAAGGCTTCACCTTCTCTCCCTCTTCTCCTCCATCGCTCCTTTCTCCTCTCTCTCTCTCTCTCTCCCCTCCTACCTTCTCGGTCTCAGTCTAAATTTGGGTTCTCCTACAGGACTACTGTAGTATGAAGGATGGTTACGAATTCTGATAACATGGGAACGACGACATTGGGACTACGAGTTGAGGACTACTCGGGGATCTGATTTCATCTTCTTTTTGAAGATGTACTTGACATTGTGAGATCGATATCTGAGACATTGTCAGACTTGGCATTTGCGACATTTCGGATTTTCGTCACTTCTAACATTTCAAGATACGATCTTTGGAGACATTGAGTTGACGTCATCTTCCCCTCTCCTCCTCCTTTCGTCTCTCCCTCTCTCCCTTCTTCTGTGGATGATCTCAGTCCCTGGCCTTTCGCCTATGTCTGAGGCCAGGGCATTCACACCCCTGATGAATGTTTGAGAGTGTTCGATTGCAGTCCGAGTCAGGTCTGAGTCAGTCCAAGGTATCTCAAGTCTTCCGCTCGCATTTGTATAAACTCTGTATTATCTGGTCGGTTCTGGGAATCTGCGCCATACTTATGACTGTGTTTCACGAGTATGCAACACCTACTAATTGACAATGCAACTGTTGACGTCAGCAGCACCCGAAGTACTTGAAGATGTCGCCCATGCAGAACCATCACCAATGCCAGGTATGTGCCCTCACATCATCATCATCATCATCCTTCTCTCTCCCTTGACTCTCTCCCACGTCTTCCTTTGTCATACACCCGAGGACCACCCCTGCGCCTCACTGTACATCCAAGCCCACCAGCTATGGAGGCTGGGCTATGGCGCTGCCCTCAGCAGCGCCCTGCTCCCTGCACGACTGCACGTGCCTGCACCTCACCGCTCAGCGCTAGCAGTAGCCCACGAGCCTCAGTTCCAGCAGCGCTGCCACCAGCATGCCAGTGCCCGAATCCCTGGCCAGGCAGCGAGCTCTTTCCTATATGGAAAGAGCCTGCCTCATTCAGCAGACTGGCTGGACTGGCCTGGGCCCAAAAGCTTTCGGTAGGCCCCAGGATGCTCCGCCTCTGGTGCAGCTACTAGGCCTCATTCGGTTGGGCCTCCCAACTGTCTGTGTATGAGGCAGCGAATCTTGCCCAGGGCCTGTGCTTTCGGAAAGGCCTAGAAGGCCTTGGAATTTCCACGCTGCTCGGCCTGTGTTTTCCTTCAACCAACTGGTGCGACAAAACTGCCTGGACCCCAAATGCGAAATTGACAGTCGAGGGCCTCTCGTGATTTGTTAGGCCCGCCTTCACTTAGGGCAGTCACAGATGCAACAGGGGCCCCCTTAGGTCTGTCGAGGACCTGAATCCTCGCATTCCCTCCTCTTGTACTTCGGTAGTCCCCTGAGAAGTCTTCTATTCTGCAGGCATCTTTCCTTTGAGATCTCTTTCGTAGCCTGCAATGACTTGAGGTGCAGTTCTCATGAGTTCTTCTCTGGTGAACCATCGATCTTCGCTAGGATCCAGATGATGTCTGAATCTGACGCGGTACTGCATTTTTGGCTTAGGAGGGCGGCCTCTGCTCGGTGGTCGAGGAATGGGCATCACACAATGCTCCACGATCTGGTCGATATCCACTTCGCCATCCATGGTCGGGGGCAGCATTGACCGTCTGGAAGGGAATTGTGCAGACTATGCGAAAGGTGCCAGCTTTGAGGCATGGAATACAGGGTGTGTACGTAGATGTGGGGGGATGCGAATCACATAGGAAGGTCCATCTATCTGATCTCCCACTATGTCTAAGACCTCCCAAGGACCGAAGTACTGTGGCATTAACTTTCTAGAAATTCCCAACTCCTGACCTGTTCAAATGACTTTACCCAGACTCTATCTCCTACCTGAAAGTTAGAGGGCCGTCTATGTTTATTCTCAGATGCGATCATAGCATCCTGAGACTTTCTAATATGTTCAACGGCCTGTTGCAGCATCTGTTCATACTTGACAGCAAATTCTATGCTGCCAGGTGCTGCAGTGGGTTGCCTTTCTGGTAGCAGAAAGTCAAGTGCAGTTCTGGGCTTCCAACCAAGATGCAGCTGGTTGGGAGTCATTCCAGTAGTACTGTGCACAACATTGTTGTACAGGCTGGTGACGAGAGGTAACTTCTCGTCCCAGTCATCCTGACTTGGCTTAATATAATGTCGAAGCAGATGCTGTACTACCCGGTTCATCTGTTCTGGTTGGCCATTTGACTCAGGGTGATTCCCTGACGTCATTTGGAGCTTTGTGCCCATCTGTTCTGCTGTTGATTGCCACAGTTCACTGGTAAACCGGACATCCCTATCACTGATTATGGACTTTGGCAAACCAAAATCCCGTACCCAGTTATCCCTGAACAAACTGATGACGTAGTCAGTTTTGGCAGTTTCAGGCATAGCGATTTGTCTAGCATATTTGGAAAAACGGATGTGCCTTTTTCCTGACCTGCTGGTCACCAGAGTATCCATGAAGTCCATGGACACACTCTAGCCAAGACCTTCAGAGATCGACAAGGGCTTGATGAGCCCGAGTGGAGCCTGAGTCCTAGGTTTGTCTCTTTGGCAAACGTGGCAGTTTTCAACGTACCTTTTGCATTTTGCATTATAGTTGGCCACCAGAATCTTTGTACTAGGTTAGCTGATGTTTTCCTATAACCAAAATATCCAGTTGCATCGTGACACTCACCTAGAAATAAACTACGCAAAGACTCACTACTCGGAACACAGTCTTTTATTCCCTGCCTTTTCAAGAAAACAGCAAGCCGTCTATCATCGTAAATTCATCAGAAGTTACTTTATCCTTCTCTTTGAACTTACGGATGATCTCATACATAGCTGAGTCTTGCTGATAGGCCTCCACCAAAGATCGAGTTAGATCATTAGATATGCCAAATTCAGTCACTAGCGCGCCCAAGTAATCTGCCCGACGTGACAGTGCATCAGCTACCTTGTTGTACTCTCCCTTGATTGGATCAAGTTGATAGTCATACATGTCTATCACTTGAATCCATCGCTTGAGTGCATCAGAGAGTACCGGTTGTGTTTTGATCCAGCGTACGGTCTCATGGTCAGATCTGGCATAAAAGAACTGCCAAGGAGATAGTGTCTCCAATGGACCAGTGCTTGGTAAAGGGCATAGAGCTCACGCTCGTAGGTAGACCCGGTTAGTTTCTGAGACGATATTTTTTTGCTCATATACTCGATTGGTCTCAACTTGGGCCCCTCCTTTTGTGCAAGGACCGCGCCTACGCCATATTGGCTGGCATCTGTGGTCACAACAAGGTTTATCAGGATCAGGAAGTTTGAGAACCTCATAGTGTGTCAAGGCATACTTCAGTCCTGAAGGCCGCCTCACACTCTTCAATCCACTCCCAAGGGGTGTCAAGTCGAGTTAGATCTGTTAATGGGGAAGTTGTAGTACTATAGTTCTTAACAAACGGACGATAGTAGCCCGTCATCCCCCAAAACGATCTGACCTCAGTAACAGTCTGAGGTCTGGGCCAGTCACGTATGCTGGCCACCTTAACATCATCCGGCCTCAATCCATCCGCTGAGATTTCATGACCCAAGTACAAGATCTTGGTGCGACCGAACTCGCATTTCTCCAAGTTAACCTTGTACTGGTGCTGTCTTAGGAGACCTAGCACTATTTTCAAGTGCTCAGCGTGCTCCTCTACAGTCCTAAGGGGATAAGAATATCGTCGAGGTACACGACGATAAACTTGTCTAAGTAATCATGAAATATCATGTTCATCGCGTGCTGGAACGTACCAGGTGCATTGCATAGGCCAAACGGCATCACCACAAACTCGTACAGACCGTACCTGGTCTTAAATGCGGTTTTGTGCTGGTCCTCAGGTCTAATGACCATTTGATGGTATCCAGACTTTAGATCTATCTTGGTGAAGTACCGACATCCTTGCACTCTATCCAAGAGGTTGTCGATGCGGGGAAGGGGGTTCGCGTTCTTAACGGTGATGGCATTGAGGCCCCTATAGCCAATGCACATCCTCAGGGTACCTCCCTTCTTTGGGACAAATAAGATTGGTGCACCGTAAGGGGAGGTACTAGGCCGAATCCATCCCTTTTCTGTGAGCTCCTTGAGTTGGCGACGGAGCTCATCCAACTCTGCAGGAGACATCCCATAGATTTGTCCTCTAAGTACCTTACTACCGCGAACAACCTCTATTGCATGGACCACCTCCCTATCTACCACGCCTGTGGGCTCCTCAAAAGGTCTAATATGTTGCGACGACTGATTCTATCTCTGCGGGTGTTTTAACGGCCTCCCCTTTTTCAGGGACAAAGACTAGATACATGCCCTCCTCGCGGTTCTGCTTGTAGTAGTTATAGAAAGAGGAAGCACACATGCAGCCGTAGTTCTCCACTAGACTGCTAGCCTTATACTTCTGCAGTCTAACGGTTCTAACATTTGGCAACTTGTGTATCAACACCTTCCTATCCCAATCAAACTGAGGTTGCGCGACCTCGAGGTAGTACATGCCTAGTAGCATATCGAGGAATGAGATTTTATGTCTCACTCCCCCTCCTCCATAATAGAAGGAACAGACTACGTCCTTGACATAGTCCTTTACTACCATTTGGTGTTTGTTGGCTAGCGTAGAAGCTGCAGTTCTGCTAAGCCGCGACACTTGGTCCCCTAAGCGCAGTCTATCCACACAAGCACGACTCATGAAGTTTCGCGTAGAGCCTATGTCTGCGAGGGCGCCAACTTTGCGGCCACCTACATCAACCTCTACCACGAAATGTTCACCCTTTGGACCTCTACTGATCATCGTCCAAGAGTCTCTGGGGTCCTTCCCTGACCACTCAGTCTCTAACTCTTCTAGGGCCTCAGACACATCTCTCGAACAGAGCGTCGGTGGGTCTGAATGTGTCTGTGGGACGATACATGGGTCACTAGCCCTGGCCAACGCCTGAAGTGGGGAAGACAACGTCACCACTTCAGCGCGAGTAAGAGCGGCTAAACTCCTACTGGCCCGAGGTGTTTCCCTGCGAAGTGCTCGCAGAAGCACCACCAGGGTTCGAAGATAGTCCCACCATCGTTGGGGAGGCTACCCTCGTCAGGACTTTCTTGCCTCGACACGTTCGGGACGTGTGGCCATAGTTGCCACAGTTCATGCACGTGCCCCTAGCGACTCGGTCCCTCCACACCTCATAACTCTAAACCAAGTTTCACCTAAGCGGGCGTACCTTGGTCGCCCTGACCCGTAGATCGGCCTACCTTCTTCTTCCCGGTCCCCCTAGCCTTTTCCTTGATGGGTGCCACGACTCCCCCATCCGAGTCTCGCTGGCCCCATCGTGCTCTGTCTCCTCCCCAAGGTCTGGAAAGTCGTCAATTTCTGTCGCCTGACCATCGTGGTCGACGAACATTAGTTAACCTTTCTTCTTCCAGTCCTGGGGTACTCTCTTCTTCCTAGCATCTCCTCGACTCTGATGTGCAGATCCCAACTTTGCCTCTATGTCTAAGGCCTTCTTGTTGAAGGAGGCGAAGTTGTGTTGTTTGACATAGGCCTCATCTACCAGCTTTGTCCTAACCTCTGAAGTTAGACATCTAAGGTAATCCGTAAGGAGTACCTGCTGGTCATAGCGCATACTAGGTACCACGAGCAGACGTTCTACGGTATCTGTGAGCTCTCTAACATTCTTGTACCTTCTGGCACAAAGGTTGTTGATCGCATTTGTGGCCTTTTGGGCCCCTTGTGGGTCATGCCACCTATTATACACGGACCGTACGAACTCTAGAAAGGAGGCAACTACTACAACTTCTTGCTCCGGCCTGGTAAGCTTGTGCCTCACATAGGTAGGCACCATCCTTACCCAGGTGTCCAAGTCCTCATCCTTCTTCCTGTCGCCGGAGAAGGGTTTAGGACTCGGCAAGGGTATTTTGGGCATCCACTGCATAGGCTGCATTGGCCCAGGGGCTTGCTGCAGTGGCTGCATAGCCACGGAAACAGGTTGCTGCACACTAACCTGGGCCTGGCTTGACAGTGGAACTGTAGTTACCATTGTCGTCGGTGGTAGTGCAGAGACTCTAAAGACCGGACCACTAGTCGCCACATAACCACCTGGAGGGGGCATGCCAAACATAGGTGAGAATGAGGGCCCAACCGGCGACGGCGTCATCGATGGACCCGCAACCGACGGGGGAGCTACAGTAAACTGAGGCTGCCTCATCAGTGGACGAGGAGCCTGTAGTGCAACCAAAATTCATTTTTGGCCTTCCACTAGTTCAGTCAACACCTCCTGCTGAACAACCTGCGTCTCCGCCACACACAGGAGCGAGTTATGCAGCGCTCGCATCGCAGGGTCAAGTGTTGACTCATCTAATGCTTCTAATCTGCTTAGCTCCCGCAATCTACTACCTAGTCTAGCTTTTCTCATAATTGCTCTTCTTCTCCTCTCTGCTGTTTCATCCAACTGCCGCTGGAACTCATCCTGAAGTTCTTCTGCTTGGAGGATCTCATAATCCTCCGGCGTGAGTTGGGCCTGCTGGCTGACTTGCAAGCCAACACTCTGGCTAATGGAAGCCTGAGAACCCCTCTGACTGACACCTGACGAAGTGGCCTGGGAAGAGGCATGCGGCATGGTAGAGGAAGTAGCCATGGTTGTACCGGTGCTAACTGTAATCCTAGACCTAGCACAGGCCTCAACCACCCTCGCTCTTCTTGCTGCTGTTCTCTCTGTAGCCTCTCTCCACAGTCTCCTTTCGTCTCCTGGACCTAACTCTAGGGAAGTCAAAGGTCGACTGAGAGCAGTTCTACGAGTAGTCCTACGGTCGTCGACTAACGACTCCTCCTCACTAGTGCTTGCATCACTCATGAGCTACAAAGTGCGGGATCTAAACTAGAATCCACACTGAATCCTACCTCAGCATGACACACAACCGATTATGATACTCAACTAACTTCGGTCGGCCTGGACAAAAAGAGTTAGGTGGTTAGGTGTCACCCAGTGTCAGATCCTACAGGGAATATAAAATCTATTTTTAGATTACTCTAATACAGATTGCAATGCAACAAAGAGTATACTACTCTATCTGCAGTTGTCTGTCAGTTGTCAATCAAGTCTGTAACAACTAAGTAATCAAAAAATAAAAATAATGCTCCCTGCAGATATGTATGTTGAATGGCTGTTTATCTAATTAATCCCACGGCTAAAAGTTGTCGGAATCTAACCCTTTCCCTGTATCCCTCTTGAGTAGTCACTTTGTGTCGACGTTCCTAGGCATCTGGTTGAGCAGCGTGTCTAAAGGTGTCCAATCCGGCCCACCCCTGTGCCCCAAGTCAACGCCAAACTTGCCAGCCCCTGCACATTATTTATCCTCGTATGCAACGAGCCTTACACCCGGTTTGATATGGCTGATCAGAGGCATTTAAGGAGATCCCCCGTAACTCCTCAGGAATTATTTAACGTCGCAGACAGGACGACGATCACAACCAGAATAACACCGAGTCCCCGCCAGAAATATTTAGAGACGGTCTGGTAAGTGTCTGTTCAAAGGGCTGGCGTGCCCTGCATGACCCCTATTGCGCAGCAGCAGAACCAAGGACTTGCGGCAAAGCATGCGTGTACTAGTCCCAGCGGGTTGGCATGGTGACCGTGACCCGAGTGCTTCGTCCAGGGCCCTTCAGAGGCAACGCCCGTCTCCCACCAGCTTGCTGCCCAGGAAGAATGTCGACTCTCAAGGTTGAACGCTCGCGACACCTCACATTGAGAGGACTCTCAAGACAGAACTCACTTCCTCACGGTAAGAAGCAATGAAGAGGGTAGATAAGGAAGGAAGCAACGTACATCATAATACTGCCCCCAACCACAGATTTCTCACCGACAACCTGATGTGCATTTATGATGACCGGTCTTTGCCTTGGCACAACCAACAGCGGAATGCAGTTCCACCTCGGCTTAAATGCAACATCAGCGAGCTCTCATCATCCAGCGTACAGCCCTAATGTCACCACATAGCGTCCTGGCGCGGCCACACGACCCTGGGCCGCCTTACATTCAACGCCCAAGCCTTATCACTGCCCCACACCTCATGCGAAGCACCGAACAGCTATTGCGAAGAACCAATGAGCGCAGTTCGAACCAGCTCCGATACCAAATTGCAAGGAAAATGAACAGAAGCGAGATGACAATATTCAGATTGCACAATCACATTGAAGGCCAGATCGTATCAGTGTTCAGAAAGTAGCATTGCACCAATATGACACCAATGGAGAATAGTAGCACTGAAAACCAATGTCAATGAGAGCTTGCTCTCGCCACCTCTAACATATGTATCCAGTCCCTATCTTCCTACTTGGAGCTCGGCCCCCAGCCCACTCCCTACACAGCTACTGCTAGCCTACTAATTGACAATGCAACTGTTGACGTCAGCAGCACCCGAAGTACTTGAAGATGTCGCCCATACAGAACCATCGCCAATACCAGGTATGTGCCCTCACATCATCATCATCGTCATCATCCTTCTCTCTCTCCCTTGACTCTCTCCCACGTCTTCCTTTGTTGTACATCCGAAGACCGCCCCTGCGCCTCACTGTACATCCAAGCCCACCAGCTATGGAGGCTGGGCTATGGCGCTCCCCTCAGCAGCGCCCTGCTCCCTGCACGACCGCACGTGCCTGCACCTCGCCGCTCAGCGCTAGCAGCAGCCCACGAGCTTCAGCTCCAGCAGCGCTGTCACCAGCATGCCGTGCCCGAATCCCTGGCCAGGCAGCGAGCTCTTTCCTATATGGAAAGAGCCTGCCTCATTCGGCAGCCTGGCTGGACTGGCCTGGGCCCAAAAGCTTCCGGTAGGCCCCAGGATGCTGCGCCTCTGGTGCAGCTACTGGGCCTCATTTGGTTGGGCCTCCCAACTGTCTGCGTACGAGGCTGCGAATCTTGCCCAGGGCCTGTGCTTTCGGAAAGGCCTAGAAGGCCTGGGAATTTCCTCGCTGCTCGGCCTGTGTTTTCCTTCAACCAACTGGCGCGACGAAACTGCCTGGACCCCAAATGTGAAATTGACAGCCGAGGGCCTCTCGTGATTTGTTAGGCCCACCTTCACTTAGGGCGGGCACAGATGCAACAGGGGCCCCCTTAGGTCTGTCGTGGACCTGAATCCTTGCACTTGGTTGGGGGCCTTGGGGCAGAAAAAATTACCTCAACCTCATCACCGCCCGTTCCCACCACCACTTTGCCAGTTCAAACAAGTCAGGACCACCCAGGTTTCAGCATATATAACTTAAACCGCCAGTACCTTTCTCATACATCGCCCGCGGGCGCTGCGCGCCAAGGGCGGCCGATGTACCTGGCCCGCGCCGGAGGCGGAATAGGGCCTCCGTGTTAGCCGCCGCGCCTCAGATTTTCAAGCGGGGAAAGGTGCTGGTGGTTTAATAGGTCGAAGTGTCAGATTGTCAATTTGAAAACACGGTTCAACTCCTGCTATTCACTTCTTGCATCAAATTGAGAAAGAAAGGCCAATTAAGACCAAAGACTGGTGAGCCTAAATGATTGAAGACCATTATTCATTGACTGAAGTCAATGAAACTAAGTTAATTCATTCAAACAACCACATAAAGAGTGAGTTGGGTGCATGCAGCTCACACCCTTGGCCTGGGACAGCTTGAGATGGTGTAGCAGTTGGGGAGAGCTGCCTTGCAATCAAGATCTGCGACCCACCACGTGCAACACCGTCCCCAAAAGTGGTCAACCCCACCACCGGCTCCTACCCAACCCCGGGTCCACACGACGAGCAGGATCCACCTCCACACCCGACTCGCACCCTCACCCCCACACCCGACTCGCACCCCTACCCCCACCCCCGCACCCGACTCGCACCGCTACCACAGCCGCTGGGCCCATCCCAGCCCCTCCACCACCACCATGGCCTCCATTCAAGTTCGGCTATGAGCTCTGTCTCAAAACTGAGGACCTTCAATCCAGAAATTGACAAAATGTGGAAAAGAATCCTAAACCTGAACTCGGACAACCGTGTAATGATCCCTTGGAGAAAATATCTGACAATAGAACTCTCCCCTGAAAAGCAGTAAGAAGAACTGATTCCTGGTGCTCAGGAAAGTAACCCTGTGGGCCATCGGGAAGAGGGGATAAGCTCAGATGATCCAGGAAATCCTCTCAAAAAGACAGGATGCACGGGTCCAACTCTTAGAGAGCTGAGAGGCAAGATCGCCATCATCAGCAATGACAAGCGGGGATGAAAGAGACGGGACATATGAAGGGAAGTAAGCAGGGTTGTCCAGCCCCGGCAGCGTTGTTGAGCCCCGGCCCCGACCCCGGCTCCGGACGCCCCCCCCCCCAAAAAAAATAAATAAATAAATAAATAAATAAATAGTGAGGGGTGCGCAGTGACAGGCCGCACCGCATGGGCTTAACCCCAAAAATGAGGTTTTGTGGCCCACCCTGAACACCCCCCAGGGCCACACCCACCACTGGTGGGACCGGGCCGGCCTT
>BFEA01000005.1:5006409-5023614 GCA_003427395.1 Chara braunii | reverse complement strand
GGAGCCTTGTTACTCTTATCACACCGTGTGTGCTATTATTGCGATAAGGCAGGCTTCTCGGAGCCTTGCTACTCTTATCACACCGTTCGTGCCATTATTGCGATAATGTAGGCTTCTCGGAGCCTTGCTACTCTTATCACACCGCTCGTGCCATTATTGCGATAAGGCAGGCGTCTCGGAGCCTTGCTACTCTTATCGCTCACTTGCCCTGACGCACGGCTGCTTGGTAATAAGGCAGGTCCCTCAGAGCCCTGCTTCTCTTATCACCACCTCCCTTTTGTGCGGGTTGGTAATAGGGCAGACCTCACGGGGTCTCGCTCCTCCTATTACCACAAAAGCAGATTCAGGTAATAAGGCGGGTCTCGCGGGACCTCACTCCTCTTATTACCCCTGCTAGTTTACTTCTTTTAGAAGAACCATTGTGTCTTAGGTCAATTGAAGGTCTTTAAAGCCAGACGAGCAGGCCACACGGGACCAAACACCTAACGAGGAAGTTCACTTGGGAACTCTCACCTCATTACATATTTCTCAGAAAACCTTCAACCGACTTTTGACTTGAGTCAGTCTAACTCAGAGAAGGTGAGCATTAGTCTGAGTGTTTCAACAAGGATACATATATCCCTCATGGGTTAGCCAATCAATAATCTCAAACATACATAACCATGCGCAATCCAATAACTTCTGCAGTAATCTAACCCTCATCAATGTTAGAAGATCCTATCAAGTCGGACAAGACTTCACGGTCTTTCCAAAATAAATACACACACAGTGAGACAGTCCATACGAGAGTTTCTCGTTCTCACCATGTGTTTTCAGAAACAGTTAGCCATACCCAATCACATCAACAAACATGCAACGAGATTGGTCTGCATGAGATCCACTTTAAGCATTGCACATGTAGGCATAGCAGTTTTCAAAATACAAGAACTCCGGAATCACTTTAAGCATTGCACATGTAGGCATAGCAGTTTCCTAACTCAGATTTAATCAAGAATAATGTCATAGATTCATATAGTCAGACAGAAGGTCACAGATTCATATAGTCAGACGCAAATGCATGCATAATAATTTGGTGTAGTACTGATACAAGGTATATAAGGTAGAAAGAGGAAAGGAAGACCTCACATTCGGCGGCAAACCCCCAGGCACTGCCCCTAGTTGAGGTACGCGCTCACTTTCCTTGTCCGTTCATAGCTGAACTTGCTGTTGAAGATGAAATCGATATAATAATAATAATAATAGTAATAATAATAATATTACTGATGATAATAATAATAATAAAAAATTAATAATAATAATAAATTAATAATAATAATAATAATAATAATAATAATAATAACAACAACAACACTCAGGTTCGACAGTCGGTGGCGACCAGGTAAGTTTTTTTTCTCTCGGCGTGTGTCTTTCTGTGTTTCACTGTGTGTCTGTGTCTTAGGAGCTGCAGCCGTAGCACAAGTCTTTGCTGTTACAATGCCGAAAGGTCAAGTCTACAGTCTTCCGGAAGACCCGGAAGTGACCTTTCATGAGTCTAAGTAGGCAGTCCGTAAGCAACTAGGCAAGTGGCAGTCTAACCTGGCCCAGTCAGCGATACCCAGTCCCGGTCGCACTTTGTCAAGTCAGCAAGTACCACGTGGGACTGTGTGCACCCCTGGACCCAGCCTACACCACCTGCCTATCCTTCTACAATCACATTCACGCAACAGACTCACTTCGACCTTGAAAACCAACATACATGACGTCAACACCATAGTCGACCTTTCACACACACAGGTATGCAGCTCTCTTCTTTCTCTCTTTATCTCTCTTTCTCTGCCTCTCTCTCTGTGTATGCCACTATCTGTATCTGTGTGTCGCGATGTATCTATGTCGTTGTGTATATGTCATTGTGTGTGTCACCGTGTGTCTGTGTGTGGGTGACTGTGTGTTTCACTGTGTATCAGCGCGACTGTGACTCTACGTGTGTCATTGTACATCTATGTGACACGACTCACCTGTGTATCTGTGTATGTGCCACTGTGACTATGTGAGTGTCACAGTGTCTGTATCAATGACACAACGTCTGTGTGTGTGTGTCACAGTGTACTGTGTCACCACATGTCTGTGTGACTATGTATGTGTCTCTTTGTATCAATGTCACTGTGCACTATGTCACCGCGTGTCTGTGTGACTGTGTATGTCTCAGTGTCTGTGTGTCACAGTACCTGTGTGTGGATCACAGTCTGTGTGGGTCACAGTATCTGTATGTGTTTTCACTGTCACAGTATCATTGTCTGTTTCCACTGTGTGTCGCTGTGTGTATGTTTGTGTATTTGAGTGTCAATGTGTGTCTGTGTCAGTGTCTGTGTCAGTGTCGCAGTGTCTGTGTGTCTGTGCACTGTGTTTCACTGTGTGTTTCACTGTGCACTGCGTGTCTTCGAGAACTGTGTCTTTGCACTGTGTCTGTGTGTTTGTGTATCTCCGCATGTGTGCGTTTCACCGCGCCCATGTCACTGTGCACTGTGCTTTGGAACTGGTCGCCCGATCTGCAGCAACGATGACCAATGGGCGACCAAGTAAGTCTCTCTCTCTCTCTTCCTGTCTCTTTATCTCTCTCTTTCCCTGTGCACAGACATGTCTTATAACAAACTGTTGACAGTGGTTGCCAAAACTGCTACCCCCCCAAACCGCCAACAAGGAGTTTCAAGCAGCGATTGGCAAGGTCACCGGCCGAGATGATAAGTATACAATGGGCCTTGGCAATTATCCCATTGCAAACACAACAATGACCCAGTGCCTGTTGCTGTTGATGGCCAGGTTCCTCCGTGATAGTGACCTTTTAAACAGGCTTGACAATAATCCGTTTAATCTGGCACAGATAAGGCTACATGCAATGGATGTGTGCATCCCTCCCTCATGCTCGGATGCATCAACAAAGCAACCCATTTGTGGTGCATCAAACTAGACACGTAAAAGCTGAAAGAGTTCACAAGATGGGCCCGTGTGGCTTCGCTCTCATAATAATAATAATAATAATAATAATAATAATAATAATAATAATAATAATTCATAATAATAATAATAATTCATAATAATGCAAGAGCAAATGAGCGATAGCGAACTTCAGAAACCGTGCAACATCATACACATGAGACCAGATAGTCGTGACCTCGAACCAAAAGCAAAATTGCATCACGAGTCCCACCAAATAAGAGCATAGCAAAAGCTCATAAGTGACAATGTTCGAATAGTTTAATCATCATCAACAAAGAATCAATGTCGACATCCTATCTGGCACTCGGCGCCCAGACTACAAATGGCAGATCCTATCTACTCTATCTACAATGTCGCTGATGATGTCAACAGCTCCCCCTCGTTTGCCTCAGCGTAGGTATGTCTCTCGTATCACTCACAACCTCGATTCCCCACTCACAGATGCCACATGCACCCAAGGATTACCATGCACCCCCTCTCTTTCCGTTTCTTTCCCTGTCCCTCTTCTTCCTCTCTCTCACACATACACACTCGTACACACACTCTCTTCTTCCTCTCTCTCACACATACACACTCATACACACACACACACACACACACACACACACTCGCGCACTCTCACACACGCACGCTCGCACGTAGTGGTGTAGCTTTCCATGATCTAGCGGTAGATACATTAGATTTTATCTCATCCTATTGGAATGTGTGGTAGTGTATATTTCCATGTTCTAGCGGTAGATTCATTCAATTTTACTCATCCTATCGACGAAAGTAGCAGAAGATAGTCGGTTTTGCTCATCCTATCAATGAGAGTAGCAGGAGGCAAACGCGAGTTTGAAGACTTACCTGTTTTATCTCTACTCGTCCCCATCATCGCTTAGCTGACGTTGCTCGATGCCGTTGTGAAAACCCTCCGAAAGAGTTGATCCAACGTCCGATCTGCACTGGAGATTCTTCCGTCAACGACTCGTTCGTCCCTCGCAACTGGGAACCACCCAAAGCATGTGCATTGAGCCCCTCATAACTCAAGTACAAGGTCCCAAGACCCCCGCCCGGAACATCACCATCATTGATTGCATGCCAGGTGAATTTCCCTTTTCCCCGTTTTCTCCCCCTTCTTTCTTTTTCTTTTTCTTCTTCTTCTTCGTCTTCTTCTTCTTCTTCTTCTTCTTCTTCTTCTTCTTCTTGATTCTGCACGTGCTTTCTTCTTCATTTCCGATATGTCACGCGCTGATCTTTTTCCCTGTTATGCCGCTCAGACCCATCACCCAGGCACAGTCCCTTCCTGCTATTGTGCACGTGCTTTCTCTCCATTGTACCACGCTCGTTTTTGTGCAGTCGCGCCCTTACTCCTTCCTGCGTGATAACCTCCTCCCCCTTTTCTCTCTCTTCTCCTTCTTCTTCTTCCTCCTCCTTCTTCATCTCCTCTTACTACAACCATCTAACGCCACTACCGCTATTGCCACCACTGGGCATCGCCGTCGCCTTTCCTCTGCGCTGCCACATCCTTCCTCGGGCGACGATCTCTCCCTCTCTGCGCAGCCATCTTCCTTTACTCCCTGCGCGATTGTCTTTCTCCTTCACTCGCGCATTTTGTCGTTGCCTTCACTCGTTTGGCCAAGCCCACGCTCGTCGTGGACCAAATATTCATACACGCGCCTTCTCCTCCTTGCATCGCTTCTTCTCTTGCGATCTTTCCTCCCCCCTTTGCACGATCCTTCTCTCCCTCCTGCGCGATGCCTTCTTACTTGCTGCTCAAGGCGTTCTACCTCCTCTTCCCCTGCTCTCCCCGCTTCTTCTCCTTCTTCTTTTTCCCCCGCTCACCTCCTCCTCCTTCACGGCCATATCCGCTATTGCCCGCGCGACTCTACCTACTGACCGGTCATCTCCCCTCTCGCTTGCGTGCGATACCCCCACACTTATTTTCCTGAACATCCGCGCGTGCACTCCCGCACGCTCCCCACCTGCCTTGACTACAACGATCTCGTCTGGAACCGCAGGTGAACCCCGGCTCGATCAAGATTGCAGTGGGATCGAAATTCTTCTCAAGAGTGAATTTGCCGGAAATTCGGGACAGATACGATAAGGTAAGAGATTCGTTCACGCTGAAATGAAAAGAAAAGAAAATTAACTCAACGAAAATAAAAAAAAATTAAGAAATCTAAAAAGAAAAGAACAAAATCTAAAAATCTAACTACTAACTACCCTAAACTGCCAAATGTCGGGCAGACCTACTAACTATAACTAATCCTAACACTCAGGTCGCGAGTTCAAGTCCCCGCAAGCTATCCGCGGGGCTAAAGTTGAGCTCCCTGCAAAAAGGAGTTAGCTCAGGGTCGGATGGATTCAATCCCCAAGTCACCCGATTCCCAATCTGTATCGATACCCATTGAGCTAGCTCCTACTTCAGGTTGAAGAGGAGCAGCTCGGGTATATGTTAAGTGGGGCTCAGTCCGCCTAGTGGCCTGAGCCCATTTCTACGTGCTCGCACGCTTGCCGGCCGGCATGCCTGCCTGAGTGCTTGTCGGCTTGAGTGTGTGTGCGACCCGCCTGGGTACTTAGTTGATCTGAAGGCCCGAAGGGCCGATACTTAGTTGTGGCCGGTACATTGCGGGTCGCGGTCAGGAAAACACGCAAGTGGCGGGGAAAGAGGTCCGGGACACTTAAGAGTCATGGAAAATACTCAAGTAACAAGTGGGTTGGTACCACATTAAGTAGAGGTAGATGTGTCGAGTACTCAAGGCCAAATAAAAGAAGACAAAAGTTAGCATTTTTAGAGGCCCAGTACCGGTAGATAGACAGGTACCAACCCAAGTCTCAACGCGTGTCGTAGATCTACCCGACACACCATTAACCCAATCAACCCCTCGACCCTTTTCGATTGAAGAGTATTACTACCGATCTTAACCATCACAGCGCGTGTCACGATGATGTGCGCGCATACTAAACAAAAATTTCTCACCGATTTGCCCCGGCCTCAATAGCCGAGGAAATCGTTTTTCAGGTGTCACGCTAAAGCGCGCATACTCTTTTCATTTCAGAGTGGCCCCGTCATGGTAGCCGATGTCGTCGCTGTGTCGAATGCAAAAACATGGCCAAATACCCTTGTAAGGGTATTTGGTCCGATAGCGCGCCTCCAGGAAAGACAAGTCTTCAAGAAATTCGATACTTGCAGCGAACTGTGAAAATAAAGATTCCCAAAATTTTGTTTTACTGGTTCGTTCGCGAAATAATGCAAGATAGACAAGCAGATGCTCGTGTGCATTTGGCTGTGCTCCAGACTCTCCATGAGTATTCTGAGCAGTGGCTGACAGGATTGTTCCAAGATGCTATATTGGTTGCATCTTGCGCAAATCGTCTGACAATCCTTCCAAAGGATCTCCACACTGTTATTATAATACAAAATGATGAAGTTGCGAGTGGTTGGAAGAAGAGAGCTGCAAAATGTATACCACCAGCACCTTTGGTCAGTTATGAGAAAACTTGGCTGGAAAGGATTCGGAAGAGGTAGAAAGGAGGAGAAAATGGTGTAGATCAATCAGGAGACACTTAGAATAGTTGAACATGTAGAAGCAGAAAATATAGGACTGTTGAGATGTGAGGTCATTAAGGACAAACCTATGTGTGTGTGTGTGTGTGAAAGTGTGTGTGTGTGTGTGTATGTGTGTGTGAAAGAGAGAGAGAGAGAGAGAGAGAGAGAGAGAGAGAGAGAGAGAGAGAGAAAGAGAAAGAGAGAGAGTTGCCAAACTGTGGCCACACAGTCTTTGCAGCGACACAGATGTAGGACGAGACACTGTAAACAGAAATACAAAATACAAAATACCATCAGTTCATGTTCACAACGTCCATAGCCCAACTCTTCCTCGCTGCCATGCAAAACTCGATGCACCGGTGGAACCCCTCGACCGGTTTCGCCCACACCACCAACGTAGGTCTCCTCAGGAGGGTGAACTCTCATGAGTTCGTGTGCCCGAAACAAGGAAACGAAGGCCTTGCTACCTCGTATAAATAACTTTCATGCGCCTGTGAACGCTATCGCTCGCGAGTCAGCAGGCAACTTGTTTCGGTCGGAGTCAAGAAACAGTGGAATACAAGAAAGTCGGTCGTCTGAACAGTCAGCGTCTAAGCCTAGCGTCTACGTATACTTGCCTATAAATATCATTTTCGTATCCGGCCAGCCTAGTGGTCCGGGTTCTCCCCTTACGAGTCGCTTTCTCGTACCCGGCTTGCCTAGTGGTCCGGGTTCTTCCCTACAAGTCTCTTTTTCGTACCCGGCTTGCCTAGTGGTCCGGGTTCAAAGGTCTAAAAATTGCTAGCACTCGGCGTGCCTAGAGGTCCGGTGCTTACTGACTATTCTGAGAAAAAACCATATTTCCCCACCCTAAAAACTCTGAAGAGCTACGGAACGACACATGCAAAACCTATACCCGAAATACCTAAGCCCCGTCTACATGTGTCCGCCCAATAGGAAGACCAACATAGAGTCCGAAGGAATTCAAACACCAGATTCAAAACAATGGACTCAAAAACACCGGCGACAAAGTAAAACGTAAGATATAGAGGACCGTTGGGCCAAAGAGCCCGATTTCGCTCAGAGCGTCCAGTCCACGTATGGGCGTCCCCGCCGACCTACTATCAGGGATCTCAGAGCGTCCAGCATCCTCCTAGGCGCCTGATTGTTCGCAGCCTTGGCTAAAACAGCCAGGGCACCGAGAGAGACCTCCGGGGGGTATCCTCGGAGGTTTGCTTCGAATACAGCGCATGCTATCGTATCCAAAACCAGTGCCTTGCTCGTTGACTGCTCCCACAACCTCTGGATTGTTGCAGTCAGTACCACTTTCTTCTTCTCTGAGTAAGAAGTGAAATCCTGCATTGTCTGGAAAATCAGACAATCTCGTTCAATCAAGGGCTCGGTATTCTTTGTCAGTGGTACGTAGTGTAGTCTCAGCGTCTCGCTACAGAGGAAAATCGAGCCTCCCACAAACTGCCAAGTTAGGCCACAGTCATCCTTCCGTACGACTTCAAGATTCTCGTCGTAAATCTTCTCAAAACGATCGAACAACTTCGCTGGAAAATGCTCATCGTGTACCGAGTGGTTAAACCCGATCACAATCGAAATGTCGTCCATAATGCGTCATCCGTGGATCAACCTCTCGTCTGCTCCCAATTGTTTTAGAAAACGGAATTCCGTCATGGCACATGTGATTGAGGCCAGAACAGGGCTCGTGGATTTCCCCATCGGCATTCCAAAGATTTGCCTCATTATCTTCTTCCCGCACCGAATTACCGAGTGCTTGAGATCAAATCGGACCCCTCGAAGCAGATCATGGAGTGTGAAGTTGACATAGCCTTCGCTCTTCTTGCTCGTGTCGCTGATGACACAGGCCTTTGCTTTGTACGAAACTTTCACAGACTTAAAGCCGTTGTCTTCGAATGTGCAAAGTAACTGCTCTACTGCTTGAATCACGGCTTCATGCGAGATCCGTGAAAACATTTCCTTAATATCGTAACATTTTCCCACCACATGCCAGCAGCCAGCTGCATTCATTCTTCGTGTTGCTGATTCCATCCCTTCCCGCAGATCAGCAACTGAATTGAGGTAGAATGAACTCCTTGTCGGGAGCCTCAACAGCAGATAGTGCAATGCCCTCGCTATCCTCTTCTGCGTAATTGCTGCAAGGTTGGAAGGAGATGGTGCTATCGGCCTCCACCTTCCGAGGTCCTTATGCTTGGGAATTACGTACGCCGTTCCCAATCTACCATCAGCTCGCCAAGACCAAAAACATGCAGTCCTGCTTCCGTGAAATCCCTCTTACAGCGAGTCAGAAACTCAGCCTCCGACTCGATCGTGCCGACCTCGTGGTAGTTGGTGTTCCACAGAAAAATCTTCCCAAAAGCGTGTCTGTACAGGACCGAACAGAAGACGGCAGTGTCCCCTTGATTTCGGTCTACCGGCACCAAAACCAAGCCACTTAGTCCCTTGCTCCATCTCTTAACCTCGACATCCGTCCTGGCCAGTGATGTGAGCCTCCCCTCATCAATGATGCCCTCGGGGACTCTAAGTGTTGGCGCCGCTCCCCGGATGTGCTTTGTCACGTCCAGGACCGTCTGGATCAAAGTGTCCTTCTTCAGTGTCGTGCTAACTCGCGTGATGTTCTTCGAGTTACGTAGAAATGTCGGAACGTCGTCCAGATCAGCAAACCTTGTCGCCACATGGCCCTCCACTTTCGAGAGATTGAATCTGTCACACTTACACAGGAATTCCTCCTCCACTGCGAAGATCTTCTGGTTATGTAACAGTTGTCCCACCGTCTTGTTCCTCATCCAAACCACTCGGATCCTGGTCTTCATGAAAGCTGCTACAACATTGTCTCGTAGCTTGCAGTCAATCACTCGCTCGACCATCCTCCGAATCCCGCGCTTTCGTATGCAGGAGTCGAAACGTAGCTTCACATTGACCTTCCTCCTTACTCCAGTACCTATCTTCTTCCTGATTGCGCTGTCAATCCTCCAACGTAAAGCAAGCTTATTTTTCTTCTCTGTGAAACAACCAGCTGCCCGGTATAGCCCTATAAGCTTGTTCGTAGTCAGATTCGCCAGTTGTGTAACCGGTCTCGGGCGTCTAAGGAGTGATGTGAGCTGCTGCTTATTCTTCTCCGTCGTAGTTTTCATCTTCACGATTCGCCGGAAGACTACAGTACCTCCCTGTTGCAATCGCTCCTTAGCATGCTTTAGCAACACCCGTTTATCAGCGATCAAGAGCCTTGTTTCCCCAAAGACTCTTTTAATCGCCTTCCAACCATCAATCCACACAACTCCCCTATTGAAATTTACCTCCTCATGCAAATCCTCCATTCCACTCCTGGAATCTAGCCAATTGTAAACAGAGATAAAATTAATTCCCTGATTACATCTAGCTACCGTCTCCTTGACACGAGTTAGTGTTGATCTACCCCTTCTTTCCCTTCGGCCTCTTCTCACCTTCCTCCGTCTGCTAATTTCGCGCTTATCGATATCTCACGAGTTCAGACTAGGAGAAAAACCTGTTATCAGAAATTTCTCATATGCGTAGTCGTCTACCCTCTCTGTGTGACGAATTGGTAATACCACATATCTTTCCAATCCAAAAGCCCGCAGCCACCTGTAAAGGTGTGGTGTGAGACCCAGCGCATAGTTTCTGGCATTTTTGCAGTGCTCCGGCCAGCGTTGTATGATCGGTCTCACTGTGCATCCAACATATGTCCTCCTTGACCAGGGACTAGCTACAACATAGATCCCTGGGGAACTGAGGTCCAAGAGCCTACTCAAGTCCTGCGTTCTCAACAGGTATTTCTCAAGCCACGGCATCAGTCCTCTTACCGCCAAAAGGATAGTAGTGAAAGTGATGGCACATTCAACCTTCCTAGTTGTATCACCACTAGCGTTGAGCTCCCGCAAGACTGAGAGTTGGTTAAACCAATAGTTTAGTCTTTCCCATAGCTCGGCATTCGTGGGAGCTCGACACCGTCAATTCGAGCCTTCTTCGGGCTGCGCGGGTGTAGATCTCAGAATAATTCGGGGCTGCCTTCTGGTAGTCCGTTCATGCACAATGCGGTCCTTTCTAACCTCGGTTTTCGGCGTCGACGGAGCTCTCTCCTTCCCCTTCTTGCCCGCACTTCCCTCCTCCTCCTTCTCATCGAATCCTTCGTATGCCAGCTTGACTTGCTGCCTGGTTAGCAGCTCGGCCACCTCAGGTTTCCTCGTGTAACGAATGCCTTTCTTATCGCATAATTTCCTGAGATTCGGCGCACTCTTTCCCGAGTAAATCTTATGGGCAGAAATGGAGTACTCGATCAGCCCCTTTTGAGAGCATCCCTCTGAAAGTCCCTTATATCCTCCTGTGAGTGGAGTCTTCGGTTCGTCCTCTCTCTCATCTCGGTCCTCCTTGTTTAGTCTCTGTTCCCCTTGTGTTTTCTCAGGTATGGCAGTTCCGTGGTTCGAACACTCACCACGTTCGAATCTCGGAGTAAGATCCACCGGCGAGACAACCTTCTTCCCTTTAACCAAGATAAATTGAACACACATACAGTCCCCAAATACCGGAAAAAGGGCTTACCGTGGCCCGTATTCAATACATCATACACTCTCAAAATAAAACCGATATCCCTCAAAGATAGAGTAGCAAAAACTCATAATGCACCATGAGAAAACCACTACATTTGCCAGATTTGAGCGATATCTTCAGAAGTCACATTCCCCTTACATCTGGCGGTCAGCAAAGTTCTCTCAATCAAGATCAATGTCCGTGTGAGGTCATCATACAGTCTGCCATGTGTTTGCTCATTGTCGATACATCTAACCATATAAAACAAAGGTCTAATAGTAGTTTTCACATGTCTATTCAGACATCGTATCAACTGAGACCGAAAAGACTCATCTCTCCTCCTAATCACAATTCTTCTTCGTCCTCAAGTCCTGCAAAGGGTCGGTCCTCTACCCACCTTCATCCCGAGTTTCTCAGAGAGCAGAGCCTACTATTAACAGGCCGCAACCAACTCCAACCATATAAAATTTATGCATATGCAGTTTCGAAATAGCAGTAATGTCCGACACAACGAATGGGTCTACTATACTTATCAAATCTGCAAGTGTATCGAGAAAAATACATTTGGGAGACTTTTTGTGGGATTGCTTTATAAGCCCGTAGAACTCGTCCATAGTATAACCGTCTATGTCTTTCAATTTATTCGAGAAGACGCTGAAAATAACGTCAACGTCTGCATGGGTATGTCCCACCAGCATGAAACCTATTTCCACCTCTTTGAAAACTTTGAACTTAACTAAGAGTGCAGGTAGCGCACATATGTACTTGTTCGTGTTTTCCCGCCAACAATTATCTGGTTGAATGCGCAAAAAAGGTGGTAGTGGTTTCCCGCTCGCTTGAATTTCGACGAGGGTTCTCATAAGACAAGTATCGATTGTGTTTGAACCATATTTGAAATATGAAAACCACGTGTAGACATAAATACTAGGGTCTCTACCGTGTGCAATGACACGTGTCAGATTGGTATTCATCATCATCTCTTGCCTAAGTGCTTTCGAGTAGTTCGCTTGACCAATCTCGGGGATAATCGTCTTATTTTTATCCATGTCGTTAATGATGAGACACAAATACTCGCTCGAGTGGACCATCGAATCAATCTTCGCTCGACTATAGTCCAATCTGTGTTTAACTTCCCGCCTTCAGTGAACTTTCATCTCCTCCCGAGTTCGTTGTCGATCTCAAGGAAGAGAAACATAGTGCATGCATTCTTTCAGTTCATGACAAACGACACACTTCGTGAATGTGTTAGACTGTGCGAGCGAAATGTGATAAAAGTGTTTCTGCCATAGTTTATAAAAGTTGGACTTGAACACGACCTCGAGGCCAACGACCACAAACTCTGATTTGATGCACTCATAAATTGATCTCTTCGTAAAAACAGCTGGCAGTCGAAGTTTCAGTCTGTAAACCCCACCTTCATGAGCCACCTCATTCGGCATGCTATACGCATGACACTTGATGAATGTTTTCATGCTGGCAAGCATGACAACCGTCTTTTCTGTAGGCTGATGTCTACCCGTCAGCCCATGCTCGCAACCCACAAAGCCATTGTCGAAGCGCTTCTTGTAACTATAAAACGTATTACGAGAAACATTGAGAACAATGCAGTACACCTTGACACACATCGAACGTTCCAACTCTACACGACGGACACATTTCTATCCTCCCTCATTTAGCATGAAATTTTTAAAACTTTTAATCAACCACTCCACTCGCTCTTCCGGATTCTTACAGTACAATCCTTGTCTAACCTTTCGGACTTCCTTTGGCGACATGTTGTAGCAATAACGAGCCTTGCAACATGCCATGCCACGTACCATGAATATTTTTTTTTTTGGAAAGCGAGTCTTTCGCTCTTTTGTACTTTTCTTTCCTCCTAACGTTCCTTTTAGCCATGCTATACAGTCTTCTTTCCCCTGGAAGAGGTGCAGACAAAATTTGTAATATTGCCATTTCTCTGCATCGCTCCTGCCGGACAATTCCGACCTAGACTGACTTTGAACAAGAATCGCATCATGAGTGATTATGTAAATTCATATGTTAGGCCATGTTGTTGAAGCGGACTCTCACCACCTTTCGATCATTTTGGTCCTCCTTATTTGTGTGTGTGTGTGTGTGTGTGTGTGTGTGTGTGTGTGTGTGTGTGTGTGTGTGTGTGTGTGTGTGTGTGTGTGNGTGTGTGTGTGTGTGTGTGTGTGTGTGTGTGTGTGTGTGTGTGTGTGTGTGTGTGTGTGTGTGTGTGTGTGTGTGTGCGTGCGTGTGTGTGTGTGTGTGTATGTGTGTGTGTATGTGTGTGTGTGATTGTGTATGTGTGTGTGCGTATGTGTGTGTGTATGTGAGAGACAGAGAGGTTAGGAACGTGGTTGTGCATTTTTCTATGTTCGACTATGTTGTTGAAGCAGAGCCTCACCACCTTTCCATCGTATGATTCCTGCTTTTGTTTCACAGAGAGAGAGAGAGAGAGACCATCGTGCATGCATAACAGATGGATATGACTATTGAACAACGTACACGTGCATGGAAGATGATGCTCAAGTATGCGAAGGAAGGTGTTGACTACGAATCCAAAAACGAGTTGGAAATCCTGCAAGATTGCATACCTACATATTTTGATGTGCGCATTGACACTGATAAAACAGTGACACGGAATGTTGATAGGATGCATCATGCGTTAGACTTCTTGTGTAAAGTAAGAAATGCTAATCCACCTGCCGAGATAATGGAAAGAGGTCCAGGGCACAATATTCCAGGTCACAAGTTTGAAAACCTAGCAGAGTGGCTTTATAATCAATACGAAATCAACAAATCGAAATCACGCACCGAGGGTTCACATGAGAAACGTCGTTGAAAAGCGAATTTTAAAAAGAGAGTGAAAAGTCACGAATTCTTTGTGCCTGGCCAGAATGATGTATTGAAACCGAAAGTTGTTGAGCTGTAGGCTCTTCTTCACTTTCGGAGGGTTGTTGAGAAAGAGCATGTGCAATCTGTGTGCGAGTTGTCGTGTGTGTCTGTGAATGAGGGTGAGTACGTGATGTTGTCGCAGTGGATAAATTTGTGTACGTCTGCGAATTGTGCACACACCACTTTTACGTTTTTGGCCGGTGTGATTGAAATTTTGAAATAATTCGAAGATGTTTTAAAATATAATGCAACGGAGTGTTTTGATTCACAGTCAACAACGGATAAGGTTTTTGCAAAGTTCTTAGACGCCCTTGCGAGCTCTGGAACGGATGATGTGTCCGGAGTTCTGGAAAATTGTTGGGAATTGATGCGTGTTGAATGCAATGCTAGAGATGAAAAAACCATCTTCGCAACAAGCGTAGGAACATGTGCTGAAGTTGTTGTCCATAGCGGATGCGAAACGCCTCTAGCATGCTTAAGTTTTGGTTTGGAGTACAAATACAAAGGACCGAAAGACATGGGATTTGTAGAAAGTCAAAATGAGGGAGAACAGTGTGAGGAGGAAATGGATGATGTTAATGATGTCGACGATCTTGGAAAATTTTGGGACCATCACAAAGACGGAGCATCGGATCCGGAGAAAGGATGGTGTCTTGCGATTCTCCGTCTAACATCCAAGCTCGAGGAATGTCCTTCATCAATTATCGTTTGTTGTATGGACATAACACCCGATAGACACTGGCAATGTGATTTTTTTTCGATGCTATCCTATTTGCATCCCAAAGGCAAAAATCTTTCGAAGGGCGGGAATAAATGGAATGTCTTGGTTGACAAAGAGTTAGCAATTTCTGTATCAGAGAGTTAGAAAGACGGAGTGGGTTTTCTTGCGCAGGGAGGCGTTGCACTTGCTCACAGTTTCAATGTATAACCGCATAGTGATGACGTAATATTCCTGATGCAGATTGTTGGTCGTATGACAAGGAAAGACTTAGCGAATGAAAACAAAAAAAATAATTTATCTTTTAGGCGTAAGAGAAAGGGAAGGAGTAGTGAGGATTAAAAATTTGAGAGAGAAAAAATAGTTTGGTAGATAGCTTGACTTGTATTGAAAACTGCATGACTTCTTATACACCGTTCAATTTCATTGGAGGATTTGCGGATACCTTTCCTCATACAAAGCAAAACGCTTCTACAATTTTGACATTGTGCGAAGAACATATTTTTTCTAGCCCAACATTTTTTATTTTTTATTTCATAATCCATATCTTTTGTAATCGTTGCTTGTTCTAAGAAAATGTTAATCCATCATATGTCATTTCTTCAGGGACCGAACGCGAACGAGCACCGAAACTCTCCGAACGCAGACATAAAATATAAAAAAAAACAAAAACAAAAACAAAAATAAAAGTTTCTCCAAAAAATCTGAAAACACTATATGGGATGTAAAATAATAATACAAACAACTTTTGATTTGGAGGTATGCTTAAATTCGTAATCAAACTCGAATTAAAAATCAAAACAAAAAACAAGTTTTTTTTTTTTTTTTTTTTTTTTAATATGTTCGGCCGAACACGTTCGGGTGGCGTTCGGTCGAACACCCGAACATGTTCGGACGTTCGAAAAAACTCCCAATATGTTCGGTGTGCTACACAGGTGATACATTATTATACAACTGCAAATGTAATGAATAAATGTTTTCCTTCGTGGTTTTGAGGACATTATTAATGTGTATTGGGGAATTCATGTTTGTTGTACAGATTATTACATCTTTCAGCGTGGAGATTTGAAAGCTTATTCACACGGGTGCCTAATGTCAAACCGTGGCAGAAACATTGTGTCATGGTACGATTGTGGTCGCAGTTTTACATGTACAAGCTTGATGGAGGCACATAGGTCAAGGGGTTGTTTAGCTGAAACACTACAAACCTCGCGTGACGAGAATCCGAATCAAATGAATGTTTTATCTTCCAGCGATGAAGGTAACGAAAATGCAATGAACATAGAAGACCGTGAGAATGGTGGATCAATCATCAACGACTACGTAGAGGCAGAGAACGCGGTAAATGAAAATGAATTCCCTTCAGAGTATCGTTTGGCTGCTGTGATCTGTTAAGCACGAGGAGGGTTGGGATTGTCAGACGCAGATATTGATGCATTACTTTCCGTTCTTTGTAACTTTCATTCGATGTTCGTTGTCTACCATATAAAAATTCACGCACATTCTAGTCTTGGTTACGTGAGAAGAACACAGACCATTCTTGGCAGCAAACTAACATGAGGGCACATGATTGGCCTATGGAAGCGAAGACTCCTCTTTGGTGGCGTAAATGGGATGTCACATTTGAGAGTCTCCTCAGAGAGGCAATGATAAGTGATAGCAATTACACGCTAGAAGCTGAGTCAAGAGGTGATGGAAACGAGATAGTGATAAAAAATACGAAATCAGCGCGCTTTTGGAGGGAAGCACAAAAAATAGTTCGGATTGACAATGGATTAGATTGTCAAGGACAATTAAGATATGTGGTCCCATTCACTTTGTATTCCNGGAGGGAAGCACAAAAAATAGTTCGGATTGACAATGGATTAGATTGTCAAGGACAATTAAGATATGTGGTCCCATTCACTTTGTATTCCGATAAAACTTATGTAGATGGTCGCATGAAAACAAGTACTTACCCTGTCATATTGTCACTCGCGGATAGACTGAAACAAGCGATATTGCTCGCGTATTTGCCAATTCTTCATACTGTGCCCTACACGAGGGGATGAACTCATCAAGCATCCGCATTTGTTCAACGGAAAAGACGTGTATTTCATAATAGTTTGACCATTATACTGAAAGATGCCAAAACTTATTCTCATGATGGTTACTTGCGTTGGACTCGCTCGTGTCGTGGACAATTCCTCCGAAGATAGTCGGTAACTACCAACTTCGTACCATTGTGACTAGCTTGTCGTAACGACGCATTGGAAGAGGATTATTGTCCAGACGAGTAATCACTGCCCATTAACTTCTCACCCTCGTCATCAAAGGATGTGAAAGAAGTAGCCATCGACACGCAACAATCGCCCGGTGAACTTGCGGGGTGCACCTCGTCAAAAACGTGAAACACGCTTTGGGAAGCAGATGGTTGTGCGGACGGTGTCGCTAACCCCCCAGGCAAATGGATGCAACCCCCATCTCTCTCTCTCTCTCTCTCTCTCTCTCTCTCTCTCTCTCTCTCTCTCTCTCTCTCTCTCTCTCTCTC
>BFEA01000005.1:4991700-5003875 GCA_003427395.1 Chara braunii | reverse complement strand
GCTTCAACAACATGGTCGAACTTAGGCAATTGCACAACCACCTTTCCAACACACGTCTGTCTATCTCTCTCTCTCTCTCTCTCTCTCTCTCTCTCTCTCTCTCTCTCTCTCTCTCTCTCTCTCTCTCCCCCTCTCTCTCTCCCTCTCTCTCTCTCTCACACACACACACGCACACACACACACACAAACACACACAAACACACACAAACACGTAAACATTGAAACTTCTCTCTCTCTCTCCCTCTCTCTCTCTCTCTCTGTCTCTCTCTCTCTCTGTGTGTGAGCAAGAGGAACTGAGCGATGGAAAGGTGGTGAGACTCTGCTTTAACGACATGGTCGAACTTGGGCAATTGCACAACCACATTTCCAACACACGTTTCTCTCTCTCTCTCTCTCTCTCTCTCTCTCTCTCTCTCTCTCTCTCTCTCTCTCTCTCTCTCTCTCTCTCTCTCTCTCTCTCTCGGTGCCTTGGCTGTTTTAGCCAAGGCTGCGGACAATCAGACGCCTAGGAGGATGCTGGACGCTCTGAGATCCCTGATAGTAGGTAGGCAGGGGCGCCCATACATGGACTGGACGCTCTGAGCGAAAATCAGGCTCTTTGGCCCAACGGTCCTCTATATCTTACGTTTTACTTTGTCGCCGGTGTTTTGAGTCCATTGTTTTGAATCTGGTGTTTTAATTCCTTCGGATTCTATGTTGGTCTTCTTGTTGGGCGGACACATGTAGACGGGGCTTAGGTATTTCGGGTATAGGTTTTGCATGTGTTGTTCCGTAGCTCTTCGGAGTTTTTAGGGTGGGGAAATACGGCTTTTTCTCGGAATAGTCAGTAAGCACCGGACCTCTAGGCACGCCGAGTGCTAGCAATTTTAGACCTTTGAACCCGGACCACTAGGCAAGCCGGGTACAAAAAAGAGACTTGTAGGGGAGAACCCGGACCACTAGGCAAGCAGGGTATGAGAAAGCGACTCATAAGGGGAGAACCTGGACCACTAGGCTGGCCGGGTACGGAAATGATATTTATAGGCAAGTATACGTAGATGCTAGGCTGAGACGCTGACTGTTCAGACGACCAACTTTCTTGTATTCCACTGTTTCTTGACTCTGGCCGAAACGAGTTGCCTGCTGACTCGCGAGCGATAGCGTTCACAGGCGCATGGAAGTTATTTATACGAGGGAGCAAGGCCTTCGCTTACTCTTTACGGTCACACAAACTCATCAGAGTTCACCCTGCTGAGGAGACCTACGTTGGTGGCGTGGGCGAAACCGGTCGAGGGGTTCCACCGGTGTATCGAGTTTTGCATGACAGCGAGGAAGAGTTGGGCTATGGACGTTGTGAACATGAACTGATGGTATTTTGTATTTTGTATTTCTGTTTACAGTGTCTCGTCCTACATTTGTGTCGCTGCATAGACTGTGTGGGCGCTGTCTGCCAACTCCTAGGCACGTAGTAACCGTAAGTTGTGCATGCTGCGTTGGTGGCTACGTCGACACGCATCTTCGAACTTCTGTGGGGAGGTGAGGTGGGTTGTCTTGATGTTACGAGAAGGATACAATGTGAGGGTTTTTAGCTGGTGACTTATAATTCAAAAGATAGGTTGTGTGTTAGACCACCGATTACCCGATGTATCGAGTGCGAGGTACTGTAAGGGCGATTATCGTGGGTCTAGGTGTGATTTTCCTTTGCCATTGACGAAAATTCAAACCTCTGTGTACTCCCTCTCAGGAGCCGCGGTCTAATCATGTTTTTCTGTCATTTTCCTGATTGGGCTTTCTCCCCTTCATTCCATGTATTTGACCAGGTGGGTTCCTTTTCTGGCTCAATTATTGCTTCTTCTCTCCCTCCGTCTCTTGGGTTAGGCTCTGCCAGTTTCCTTCCAGTACCAAGTTTGCTGGGGGGTAGAACGCTGAATTTTCGAACACACAAATTCTTTTTTCTGATCTTTTTGAAAGGGAGTCAGTCTGATCTTTCATTCCATGGAATGCGTCCTCTTCCCTTTCACTGTCTGAGTCAGAGTTTAACACCTGATTATTCTTTGAGATGTCTTATGAGATGCCCCTGGAGGAAGGCGGTTTCTGTGTGGGGGAAGTTCAATATAGCAGACTTCCTCCTTATAACCCTCTTCCCACCCTTCCTCCCTTGTTCCATCTTTAACATCTGCCCATTCCTCGTGGATTTGTTCCAGTGGTTTGTTCAGATCTATTAGCCTCTGCTTACCCTCTCTCTTCACTTCCCCTTCTTCTTTCCCTATTTTTCATCATCCACCTTCTCCTCCTCCGATATCTCTATCCATATTTCTTCTTTCTCATCCTTGTCCACTTGCTCTTCTCTTTCTGTTCCCTCCTTCTAGTATCCTTTCTCTTCCGTCTCCTGGGTATAACCGCTTTTATGTGGGCTACTTCCCTTGTATTCCATCTCCATTTTGTCATTTGAGGTTAAAACCGCTTCCTCGTTTTCATTCTCGTTCGACCTTTTCTCGTTTAGCTTTCCCTTCCTATTCTTTTTAGAAGAGGTTGTCTTTCTGACCTTCCCTCACTGGTGTCTTTTCTGCTGGAGGTTTGGGGAGCATATACCTTCGCTGATCCACCTCGTCCGCCCTGAATTTTTCTACTTCCTTTTCATTCTTCGAGGTTTGTCCTGCCTTCTCCTTCACTTTCCCTTCCTTCCTTTTCGGTTTTCGCTTTCTCCTAACTTTTTCTTTTTGCAGCCTCTTACCCTTTTCCTTCTCTTTTCCAGGTCCCCTTTCCTTCCGCCCGGTTTTCCCACCCAGAGATTCGTCCTTGTTATTCTAGTTCTTACCCCCCCCACCTTTCAGCTCCTTTTTTGTACTCATTTGTTGTTCCCCTTTCCCTTCTCCTTGTTTTTCATTCTCTTCTTCGTCCCCTGGCTTCTGTTAGTTCTTTTTTCGACCGTCACCATCTTTCGTTTTGCAACAAGCTTCACACCATGAGGTGGACGCACACACCATATCTATCTGAAACCATCCCTCCTCTAATAAGTCTATAAGTAAGGAATCCTTAAATCTTCACTTCGTCGATGATATCAAGTCAAACCTTATGTCCTTTAGCTTGGGGGAATCCGGGGTGCTGAAGGTGGGGTAGGACTTGAGGATAGAACCAAATGCATTTTTCATGGTCGTTTCAATAAGCGTCATGACCGTCACTGGGGGCATGAATGTTTCGCGGTTTTCGCCCCCAAAAAAGAAAAATTAAAAAATCCAACAACTTAAAGGCTAAGAGGTCGGACTGCCCAGTTTTGTCCTGGAAAGGAGAATAAACAATGTATTTAAGGGATGTTGGACCCGTTTTCCAGCAGGTGTTGCTCCCCACCAATAGATGTAGTTTGTGGTTTTCGTAATAAAAAAAAAAAAAAAAAAAAAAGGTTGAACTGCAGAGGTTTACGGGACTTGAAGATATCTAATCCAGAAATACGAAAGGCGCATTGCATCCCGCCATTCCGTCAATTGTTTCTCTGTCATCCACGGGCAAAAGCATTCTGTATATTTTTTGTTGTCTAATACCAGGTTGACTTCAGCTTTCGCTTTCATCCAAGTTGCAATTTCAGGTGCAGTAGCTATATAGGTGACGAGGTTTTTTGCCTCGTTGTGGAATAAACCCCTTTTAGGCTGAATGTTAAGGGTCTTACCGTTGCTCAGCCATCCTCGTAGATTCGTATCGACTTTTTCTTTACATCGATGAGGAGAGATGTCGAATCATTCCAAAGAAGACCGTCACTGCGTGCTCCTGTAATCATTGCACCTGGGCTTTGTATATTTATGGATTAATAATGACTCGTACATAATCCGTCATAATTTCCACTTGGTTAGGCGCTAACTCATTAGGAAGAATCCTCGTAATGTAGCATTTGCCCAACATATCCCTTATCCTAGTTTTATCATCCTCTGTTAGTACCGGAGGTTGAATGAATGTTGGAGGGGGAGCGGGGGGGGGAAGATGATGGCGAAGCCTCGTTTCCATTTCCCATGCTTCTCATCCTACCTTTTTTTCATGATATTCGTTCACTCTCCGGTTAAACCACCAGTACTTGGCCCATACATCGGCCGCGGGCCGTTGCCCCACAACTTCCGGAGGCTCGGGTACCGCCCTTAAAGGTTGGCGCCACCAGCCAAAACAATTTTTTTTGTTGCGCTCGGTACGAAACGGCGCGCAGCCCGTTTTCGGCATCGATAGTTGGGCCAAGTCCTGGTGGTTTAAACCACTAGTACTTAGCCCAACTATCGACCGTGGGGAAAAATAGAATAGAAACGTTTCTAGTCGGATGAATTTGGACGCTCATGTGTAGTCCGTACTTTTCCTAATATTGTGGCGCGTTAACGGGCAAGACTCTAGGGAGTACTGGTAAAAACACATTCAAACCAGTCAATTACAATTGGGATAAATAATCAAACCACCCCCCAGGCTGTAGGTCAGCAAAGTTTATACCGACTATTTGATGACGTCTGTAGCATTTGGTCCTGCACTGACAGGCGAGAGCAACTTGTATCCTTCTCCCTTGGCTAAACAGGCCAATTATCCAAGTAGCCAGTTTACTTCCTTTGTACTGTAGTGGTTGTCCGGGGCTCGCTCGGGAGTGCGGCTGATAACCTAGCTTCTCGGTTTTCCACGGGAAGACTGCAAGCTTTCCTACGTGCAAGGTTATGGTAAACCTCGGTGTTACTGAAATCGACGAAGATTTACCTCGGTGATGGATCGCACTGCTTGAGGAAGGCGCCGTGTCATTTCACTTCCGAAAGGCCGCCGTCGTTCTCCACATAGCGCTACCAGGTCGCTGTCGTCGTCGCTGCCCCTACCCAGGGCCGCATTTTTTTCTGGTTTGCTTTTCCTCAACGAGTTCAGGCAGCATAGCTCAGCACGACAGTACATTGAAAACGACCGAAAGGGGAGCAGGAGGGGACGCATCCGACGACTCCGTTTTGCGCTCGCGGACTCACTTTGCCGGCCTGGCTCAGTCTAGCATTGCGGCCACCCGGCCTATCAAGTGTTACCGTGCCGCCATGACACGCAGTTACCATGATGAAAGCGGCTCGCTAGGGCTCACCCATAGCGACTTGACCTCTCACGGTATGCCCCTTTTTCACATGATGGTCATAGCTCTGCCTCGGGACAGTTGTTTACCACAGTAAGACTTGTGCACCGTCTGCAGATAGAAGTCTTAGAGAGACCTACTCCGGAGAACGAATGTCCTCGAGCATGCCTAGCAAAGCTCGGTGCAGCCGGTGGTATACTGATCGAAATCAGTACGGAGAAAGGGTAAGGACACCAAGACTCCCATCTATTTGTGAAGTTCACTGCGTGTGGCTTCATCCCCCTGTCATTCCCAAATACTGGTTACATAATGATGTCGCTCCTGGGTAGATTGATTCCGTAGACTTCTAAGTCTCCTTCCCATTAACATTTCACCGCCGTCCGTAGATGAGAGGAATAGTGTTGGGTGAACGATGGTCCCTGGTTTTCACGCGTGCTTGGATTCTGTCCATTTCCCATTATCCTTGGAGCCGGTAGGGCTACACGCCTTTAGTGAAAATCACTAGACCGGGTGGTCGATCTCTAGAGTAGCAGTCTCCTACTGTATACTACTCTCACCCGTGGATGCAAATCTAGTAACCCTCCCGATCGGACAATGTGGATGAATGCAGGTTATCACTCGGGGCAATTACGCGAAGAGAAGTGGCAGAACAAGCGGAAGTTGAGCGCCATCTCTCAAAGGCGGAACCCTCTACCCAAACGCCCTAACTAAATCTACCACCACTACCATCGCTCAGCCGCGTGGAAATAGATGTAGAGCACGTAAATTCAAGCCAGGTCAGCGGAACCTAGATTAAGGGCACGGATCTCCATAGACTAACACAGGGAACGCAAGCCATGAACGACTATGGCGGAAGCAGCAGTGGAACTGGAAAGGAAGAACCATGCCTCTGTGGGAGGGCGTTCCTCCCTAGGCGCTCGGATACCCCCAGATGACCCTTTCGACGAAAGGGTCAAACAACTGATGTCAATGTGCTATGATGAGGGCATTATGCCCGATGAAATTCCCTTCGATGATGTCACAATCGATGGTAATGAGGCTGTAGCGACTGTAGATGGGGATTTTGACGAGATTAAAATCCGATGGTTGATGGAAAGAACGGTGGTAATCTTGTTTAGAGAAGCAATGAGGGACTTACCGAGGAAAGTAAAGGAGGATCTCGTGCGTGCTTACGAAAATGGGTGGAGGAGGGATGACATCTTTAATCTCCCGGTCAATAGCGGTCGGGCTAAGTTCGAAGGACCAAACATGATTTCCTATGTGTCAAAAGATAAGGTAGTAGCTGAATGGATGGTAAATCAGGGCGAGGGTGTCGTTCAACTTAGAGGGAGAAGCTACTACTTCGAGACGAAACTCTAGATGACAAAATCGGACTGGAAGGAATTTCGCAGTGTGGAAGAGGAAATAACTTTTTGGGTTATGGGGTTGCAAGTGTCTCTTGAATCTTGATGCTTACTTCAAATCAGCATTGGCATATGTGATAGGCCCAGTCGCTCGGGATTCCCCTACGGACCCGAGACTGGCCAACATTAAATGTGAGATCGAGGTTAGTCGATCGGATCTGGGTGAGAACAAGGCAGGGGAACATGATAGAGGTCAAGTTAGTTTCATCGGCCACACCCTACTGCACGAAGTGTGAATGGTACAACCACACTTTGGATGAGTGCACCAGGAGGAACACCTGCCCCATGAATAGACGAGGTAATCAGGATGTGGACAGGGAAATTGGAGATCTGTTGGAAAATATGTCAATTCGGAACTTGGAATGAGCTGCGGAGAGGGAGGTCGAGACAAAGTCGAGGTTCACCCCGTTACCAGGAAGAGCTTCGACCCTCAGCAGACCGACCCGCAGCCTCCCGAAGTGGGGGCTCGTACCACTCACCACCCCCACAGGCAGAGCCAATACAGAGAATGTGCACTATGTCCAACCCTATCTTCTCGCCAGGAGTTGAGCGCAGAGCAGGTTATGGCGCTGATGCACACCCATCAGGAGATGCCCTCCTAACAACCGGCCTAGGGTCACACCCGACCGCCCACCCTGAACCGGGAGGATCGTACCGTCTCCCAAGACAACAATGGCCAAGATTGTTGCACGTGGCTACACTGCATCAGGAGGAGGAACCACTACCTCCAGGCACCGAATCTCCGCGGAGAGGAGGCCAGCCTCTGTATAGATACATACACTCAAAATTGCCAGCAAGCAGCAGGCGTCAGGCGATAGGCTCTAGGTTGGCAGAGGAAGAAACCTCTTCCTCTGCACTGGTCCCCTTCTCGAGAAGCACGAGAGGACAATCGTCGTTAAAAATAGCTAGAACAACCAGGAATGGTGCCTCCTCCAGCATGCAGGAGTTAGTGAGAGGGGAACAGCAGGCAGATGAGCTAACACGAGAAGTCTCTCGGACCTCAATTGGAAGCGCAGCAACCTCGCCAGCATCGGGATATATCGGGAATGGACAAGCTTTCCCTATGCCAAGATCTAAAACATCCCGAAGTAACGAATGGTAACATCGATACAGAAAGAGGCCGCAGGCCTGAAAAAGTGGCTAATACCTTTTATTTGTACATTGTCTGACAACAACATCCACATCATCACATGGCAAACTGAAGATGGAAAAGTTTGTTTCCCAGCAAGACCGGTAGAAGAACCTATCACCCCTCAAGTGATCCTCTTTGCTGCAAGAGACCTGGTCGAAAACCGGTTCCTGATCAGACTTGTACCGGACATGGCACTGCCGAAATTTTATCTAGAACTGCAAAGTAAGAACCTTAAAATCTTTGCCCCGGTATTGGATGCGTGCATATCTCGGGACAGGTTGCCCGCATTGATGTCAGAAGGATTAAGGTTAATCCCGCTGTTAGTTTTTATCGAGGAAGATAGAGACCTCCTCAGTCAGATGTGGGTGCAAGGGGTATTAGACGCTGAGTTCTTGGCAAAACTGAATGAGAAGTTGCCTAGGAATAAACGACTAGAATCCATATATCTGAAGAACCTATTGCCACAAAAATGGCCAGCGAACACAATTGCGGCTCCCTTCTCGAGATCTGGAACGAGAACATCCCACTCAAATGGGCTGACTCGTCCCTCGCCTCATATCTAATTAGGTAAGCAGGAGAATAGAATGGAGGGATAAATTAATTGTCGCCTCCTGGAATCTCAGGGGATTGGGGGATACATCGAGGACAGGGAAAATAGCCCACTCGAAGTCATGCATTCATCATCACAAGGCACAAATCATCTGCATCCAGGAAAGTAAACTGAATGAGGAAAAAATACAGAATTTGGGTATCTGGTAGGACGGCCCACAAATCTGGTCCTCGACCACGGGAGCAAGGGGGGGAGTAGGTATCCTTATACATAGAGACCTACCTATAGCGATCTTGGATCATGGTGTGGATTTATGGGGCCGTTGGGCATGGGTGAAGCTATCCGCAAATGGCGTCGAATGGGTGGTCATAACCGTGTACGCTCTGGTTGAGAGGTCAGATCGTCGGGTGTTCTTCGAGGATCTGATCTTTCACACCCAAATGTGGACAATATTCTGGTCACAAGGGACTGGAATTTCTTCCTGGACGATTTACACGCCCACACATCAGCCCCCACAGATGTACTCGCACTCACATACTACATGCTCGAACTAGAGGTATGCGATGCGTTCAAGATCATGCATCCCACGACACGAGGATTCACATGGTGTTCGTCGGCGGCGAAAGGGAGATCTCCAGGTGTATTTAGGAGGCTGGACTATTTGTTAACAAGTGCAGCCTGGTGGGAGGCCCTCTTAAGTATTGAAGTAGTTAATTATCCGACGTCAGACCACCTCCCGGTAAAAGCGACGTTCCAATTAGAAGAGGTCATCAATAGAGGGAAGGGTTTTTTTTCGCTTGAACACTCAACATCTCAGACACCCCAGGATCTCGGAATGGGCTGATAGGTTCTTCAGACAATGGCCGGAGGCCCAAAGACTCTTCCCATCCATAAGGAATTGGTGGGATGTTGGTACCTTAATTGCCTCTAATTTTTTTGGCGTGTTTTCTAGAATTTCATATGCAGAGGGCAAAAATGAAGAGCGGAAGATCATCGAGGACTTGGAATGGGTCGAGAACCAAATGCAGGTGCACCCAATCTCCACGGCTATATGGAAGGCCGAGCGGGTCAAACTTCTTAATGAATGAAAAGAACCACAACAAAAGAAATTTGATGAATGGGTGGAAAGGTATGACTAAAGAATCATTCCAGCGCTTACTACCGCGGAGAGTCTGTCAGGCCATGAAACTACTGCACCATCCATTCATCCCAGAGGCAAGGCAGATAGACACTTCAAAGGCCATGTGCAAGTACGCGGTTTTGTACTTCAAATATATCCTCACATCACGAAGGTCTGAGGAACATCCGGACACAAATCTGGTAGATAGATCAGAGCACTGGGACAACACTACGATAAAACTTACTCACGCAGGCAGGCTTAACCTCGAGAGGCCCATCTCGTCAGAAGAAGTGTCAGATATTGTTAAGCATATGGCAAAAGGCAAGGCCCCAAACACGGATGGCCTACGAGTTGAAGTGTACCAACAACATGGTGACGTTCTCACCCCCCACCTGGTTAGAATTTTCAACGAAGCTCTCCCAGGACGTCGCCTGTCCCCGGGCATGGCACATGGGATCAGCACGGTCATGTACAAGAAGGGTGATAAAGCCGATATTAGGAATTGGTGGCCCATCTCGCTGTTGAATGCGTCTTATAAAATTTTAGCTAAGCTTCTAGCAAGAAGGTTAGGTAGGCTCCTTCCGGATCTGGTAGACAGGGATCAGGCAGCATTTGTTCAGGGTAGATCCATTTTCGATAATATGGTAACAACGATCGAAGTCTTGGAGCAGGTGCAGCAAGAGAATCTGGATGTCGTGGTGCTACTGTTGGGTCTGGAAAAGGCTTATGACCGAGTGAACTGGGCTTACGTCCTGACCACGCTGAGGAAACTGAATTTTGGGCCTAATTTCTGCAGATGGATTCGTGTCCTGTAAATCCTCTCAACAACCTCAATCTCGATCAATGGCCAGGAATCTGGATGTCGCGGTGCTACTGTTGGGTCTGGAAAAGGCTTATGACCGAGTGAACTGGGCTTACGTCCTGACCACGCTGAGGAAACTGAATTTTGGGCCTAATTTCTGCAGATGGGTTCGTGTCCTGTAAATCCTCTCAACAACCTCAATCTCGATCAATGGCCATATCTCTGCACCCTTCGCCCTCTCTCGTTCGTTGAGACAAGGATACCCGCTGGCAACCCCGCTTTTTGTTGTGCAGCTAGAAATGTTAGTTATAAACATTAGAATGCATCCTCACATTAGGGGCCTGCCAATCCAACATCATGAGTGTCGGGTCAAGGCACTGGTGGACGACCTGATGGTCGTCTTAGAGAACTCGGTTCAATCGCTCAGTGCATTGAAGTCCTGTCTGTCAGAGTACGCGGCTTTGTCGGAAGCAGCCGTGAATTGGAATAAATCAGTATTTTTCCTTCCGGACAGATACGCGATCACGATGGAATGGGGGATGAAGTAGGTAGACTATGGCAACACAGAACGATACTTAGGAGTTTAGACTGCACTTAGCAAATGCGCAGACGCCCCGAATGATTTACTCCAGCAGAAAATTGTGCTCAGAATCGCGGTATGGGGCCCAGCCCAGCACCTAGCTCTGTTCGGAAGAGCACTAGTCACAAATGTGGCTTTGTTCTAGGCAAGCAGTTGTTGAAAGTGGTTCGTAGAGCAGCAACTAGATTCATCTGGAAACCGTACGGTAAGGCTGATGTAGGTTTTATCTCAAAGATTGCATGCGACCTTATTTGTTGCGACCGCGCTGAGGGTGGACTCGACATCCTGGAGCCGGATCAACAAAATAGTGCATTGCGAGCAAAATGGGTTACCAGAGTGGTCAGCAACAAATCAGAAGACCATTGGGTGTTGCTTGCTGAACAACTTCTGGCAGAGGATTGGAAGTTGTCAAGAGCCAATGACGTATGGACGTGCTGCATGCTGGACTCCTTCTTGAGAAGACGAGTGAAATCCGAATTCTGGAAGGGAGTTTTTCAAGCTTAGAGAAAAGTTGCCCCCACACATGGACTGCCCCCACCACAAGGGGTGAGGTGCTCTCACAACCACTATTCGACAATCCGGCTATCATTGCACCAAATGGAAGACCTTTCTGAGCCGGTTGTGCGAGGGAAGCCTTCAACCGAGCCTGGATCGAGAGGGGTATCCTCCGCGTGGCAGATATTTGGAACGCATACACGGGGCAGTGGTGCGCCCTTTTAGAGTTGGAAGATAAACTTGGAAGACTCAGATAGATTGGACCTAGATTTGCCCAGTTACTGGATGCCATACCATAGGTCTGGCATCATATTCTCAGCCCATAGGGCGTGCCCCCCCTGCCACCTGGTTCAGAATGTACTCAGAAGTCCTCGAGGGATCAGGAGAGCAACCAGAGGTGTTCTGGAAGCTGCTAAACATTGATGAGGAAGGAGGCAGATCTTTCGAGGCATGGACGAAGCAAGCAGATTCACGACCGCTGCAGCAGATCGAAGTCGAAGAAGCACAGAGTGAAGGTGAAAGACCATTGGGCAACCTAGTGCAACCGATTATTCGAGAAAGGTGTAACGAGGAGGGTACTTGGTCGTACTCTCTTTGGGCTAATGACAGTTCGGACACTGAAGCTAGATCCACATATGTGGTCATGGAGGGGAGGCCAAACCGTCTCACAGGCCAGTTGTGTGACGGACTACACATCGGCTATGGGTTACAGCCTTATGCAGCCGAACAATACCCGTCAAATGCTGGCACTCAGTAGGTGGTCCCAAGATACTACCTCTGCGGAAGAATACACTCTCACCTGCTGCTAGGAACCGCTACACTCGGCACCAATGCCAAGAGCCACAGCCCTGTTGTGGCTTCTCACAATATTAGCCACCCCATTTGCGGTGTGGCTGACAGAGAGAGGGTTGAAGATCCCGCTACATTGCTGCATATGTAAATAGATCTTTGAATCCACTTCGCACCTCTGGCTTTCATGCCAATTGTAGGCTCGCATTTGGGACTGGTGGAGAAGCCATTGGGAACGCATCAGTGGCCCAGCCTTCCCC
>BFEA01000005.1:4979253-4991655 GCA_003427395.1 Chara braunii | reverse complement strand
GGATGTGACCACCAAGAAGTACACAAGCTGCGATGAGCAGCGAGGCCTGCAATTAGCACGGCAGCAATCCCGACTGCAGCACGGAACCCGCTTCACCAACTCTGCAAAATGAGAATGACTCTTTCGCTAGAGCGCTGTGACGCCCAACGCGACTTCCTGATCGGAGTGGGATGGGGGCCCGTGAGAAAAAGGGGGTGTGCCAAGGATTTTAGGAAAGTGGGGGTGGAGTCCCAGGTCGGAACTGAGATCTCCTGTGGCAAGTTTTAGGGACAATGGTGCAAAATGGTGCGCACAGGTCATATCTGGCGTTTCAGCCTTCGGGAGGGGCTAGGGCCTCTGCCAGTGGCGTCGCCACGGTCCGTCCCTTGTGTGGTGAATCGATGGGACACCGTGGCGGTCGTGCTGCTGTCGGCGCCGCTCGTAACAAGCTTCGGAATCCGACAGGGCGGGCCTCATGCGGAGGCTGCGCAATCGCTGCTCAGCTTCGGTTCGAGTTCGGCGGATAAATCCCGAAGCTTGGCGTGTCTGGTAGTGAGCTATGGAATTCCATGGTACCACTGTGAGCTGGTGATATGGAAGGAGGAGGTGAAAGGGACGGAAACTGGTAGTAATAACGACGAAGCCCGGGGATATATAGTATCGAGTATTGTCCGTATCTGGGTAGTCTGGGCCCCTAGGGTCACGGGTTATAACCCAGTGGAAATCCCCAGCGCATAGTAGTCGGTCGTTCTCTGTCAGATAGGGGAATTCCGGGTTTTTCAAGTTTCCCCGTCGTCTGAGTTGTTCGCCTTCCCAGTACTCGCGATACTCTGAATCCCTCAGGCTTTCACGATCGGTGATCCAAAAGGGACTTTCTTGGGCCATATCCAGCTAATGAATTTGACTCCCTGCATCCTTCTGATAAATTCGAGATCGGCTCATGCAGACGCGCGCGTACACCGCGACTCGGTTTTTCGAGATCGCGGTCGTATGTGAGCGTGCGCACGAGCGGCAGTGAATCAGGATCGGGTTTCCAGTGTCACGATAACGATTGTATCCTACATACAACTATCCTACTCATGCTAAGTAGGGTGAGATCCAGATGTTTCATTCATATCCATACCATTCACGTGACAAAAGGAGAGAAAAAGGGAAAAGGACAATCAACATCTCACAGCGTTTTTGGTGGTCTTATGACGATCAAGGACTAATAATAAAAACCCAAACATCCGTAGCGGGTGCTTTCAATCAGATGCAGATGGATGAGAGAAGTTAGACAAGCATCGCAAAACAAGATCGGAAATCCGAAAAGATCACTAATGAAGAAGAGTTCACACCCATTCATGCATACATACGAGGCAAGAGTGACAAAGAAAATTTGAGACGATTTACAAGGAAAGGTCAAAAAAGGCCACGACAAAAATCAGCCATAGCAGAAGCCAAACTTATACAGACGAGCAAAAGAAAGAACCTCATCCTGTACCCACAACTGCTCTCTCTATCTATCTATCTATCTATCTATCTATCTATCTATCTATCTATCTATCTATCTATCTATCTATCTATCTATCTATCTCTTCTCTCTCTCTCTCTCTCTCTCTCTCTCTCTCTCTCTCTCTCTCTCTCTCTCTCTCTCTCTCTCTCTCTCTCTTCACACCCTCCACTGCGGGCAGTCCGTCGCCTCGCATCAACACAGAGTTGTCACCCCGCTTAGTTCAAGAATGCAAGCCAGGTTCGCCCGTGCGCCACAGTCCGTCGTGGCCCTGCACGTCAACCCCGCAAACCCGACACCAGCTCGTCGGATCGCCCAACTCTCGCACTCACTCACCTTTCAAACTCGCTCGTTAGCCGACCCTCACTGATCGCGCTAACCTCAAAATTCTTAGAGAGCAAACTAATCGCGTTTGTGAAATTTATAGTGTGCATGCCTATGCGAAAGGTAGGGGATTAAGCCCAAGTGGACAAGAGGAGAGGAGAGGAAGTGCCTATGTCTGCATGGCCAAGCCACGGCGTGGGGGTCGCAGCCACACTCCACACATCGATCCGGTCATGCAGCCGCTCCGACCAGTTAGAACAAAGTATGTAAGGCGAGGAAGAAGGAGAAGGCGGGCAAACACGAGGAAACCAAGAAGGAAGAAGAATACAGTTACAATCGCCCCCGCCAAAACTACAGTTACACAAGATTAAGGGCGCAACCCAGTCAGAGTCCAGCTCCCAGCGCGGCAAGATGCGCGCAAGCGTGGCGCAACAAAATTCAGAGTACCTAAATTCCTAGCCTAAGTCCTAATTGCAAAAAGAAATTCCAAAAAAGTCGAAGAGAAAAACAATTTCGCGGGGCTCGACATCAGTTGAAAATTCAAAAACGATATTCCTGCGCGATGATCGCGCCAAAATTCCCAGCGTTCCCACAGAACAAGAAAGAAGCTATGGTACAGTTATTTCTCGCGCTCGCCAAGGCGCGGCTACCCAATTGTTGGCACGAGATTTTCCGCACACCGATCCGACAACTCCTAGCTGAAACCGAAAAGAAACGAGGACGTCCATGCAATTTGCCGCCCGACCCATCTTCCCGCAACTCACCCATCCGACCCGTTTTATTTTCCCAAGCAGCTTGGCGCAGGAAGTCGCGCGATTTCAAAAAATAGTTCGTCACATATGTGACGCCTAGGGGGTTCCAATCTTGTGCAAGCTCCTACTTGCACCCATATCTCTTCGAGGTGCACGCGTCATTACCATAGGATAGGAGTGTGGAAGTCATCCTGTTGAAACGTCACGATCCTTGCACCCATCTTTAGTGTCCCGAGGGAGGTGGGTAAGGGAGTCGAAATACAGAGGCGGGCGGTGGGGGATGTTCTCTGGGGAGTGTGGGCAAGAAGCTCGCCATTTCTGCTACCATCCCGGGTAGTTCAAGATACCTGACGGTGCGGTGTATGCGCGGGAAATGGTGGCTGCCATAGGGAAGAGAAGCAAGGTAGTCGGGATAGAGAGTGGAAAAGGTGAGAAGTAAGGCCACGCGAATTGCTCGTGATCTGCGCACACATGAACAATTCTTATGATAGTGCAGTAGACTTCAATTACATTGTGATCCCGCCACGCGGCGCTAAAAAGAAGGAAGTGCAGGCAAAAGGAGGGGAAGACACACTGAGTAGTGGGATGCAGGTACATTGTGGCGGCGAGGCGGATAGTGTAGAATTGGTAGAAGAGGGAAGAGGGGAAGGGATTTTGGGGAAATGCGAGCGGGGTATCGATTTGCCAAAGTGTAAGGTAATCAAGGGGACAACGGGATGATAACCGGGGACGAAGCTCGATGCCCCGCATTGGCACGTGCTCGAACTGAGGGACGGGGGGAAGGGGAGGGCGAGCGACTCCGTTGCCTCTGCGTTGGCGCGCTCGAAGTCTCTGCAGCGCGGCGCTCATCTTCCTCTGTCGGCGGCTCCGGGTCTCGGGTCGGATCATCCAGAACTGGCAATTCAGTTCCCACCGATTGCTCTAGTGGCTGCTTTCCTTTCACTATTTCTGCCCTCCGCCGTTCTGCTTCCGCAGGGTCCTCTCCCTTTGTCCCCGCCTGCTCTGTCTCTTCCTCCTCACTTGCTTGCTCTTCCTCTTCTTCTTCTTCGCTTGTTGCCCCCGACTCATGCTCGCTATGCTCGCTATGCTCGCTATGCTCGCTATAATACGCCCCCTCTTCAGAGGTATCTTCTGATCCGTCTCCCTCTTCTTCTTCTTCTTCTTCTTCTTCTTCTTCTTCTTCTTCTTCTTCTTCTTCTTCTTCTTCTTCTTCGTCTTCTTCTTCTTCTTCTAACGTCGGCTCACCTCGATCCAAGAAGAGAAGATCGATTATCTCTGCGGGGCTTAGGTAGTTACCGTACGACGGGTAACTACGGCTGTCCCAATCACCCTCCAAGCACGCCAACCATTGAAGATACGGCATCAGGCTGCGCAAAAGAATATGCGGCGCCGGATTCTCGTCGAAGTGCGAGACGACGTCGATCGGTAGATCATCCAGCAGCTGCGTCAGGAGGATTAGAAGCTCCCCCACGATCTGTTGTCGATGTCCTGCTTCCACCGATCCGAAGACGAATCCCAACAAATCTCCTTCTACCCCCGTTCTCCAAGCTTGAATAATAAGTAACTCTATGTCTTCGTTCACGGCGGGGTGCTCGCTGTCCCTGGTCCACTTCAGTCTGATCTTGACTAAACACAAGGACAGAGTCGCATAAGTTTGCCACCACCGTTGCCACTGTTCGGGCTTAATGAGACGAACCGTCAGCAGCCGCACGCAGAAAGAGAGAAGAGGATGGAGCGCTGACTGCCAAAAGACAGGGAAGACAGAGGGGAGGCTGATGGTGGAGAACCTGTAACGGTTCATTGAGGACGCGAGAAAAAAGCGGTGAGCGCAGGGAGAGGTATCGCGGGATTCTGTCGGAGAGCGCAGATGCCGTTCAGGTCAATACTATTGTTATTGGCGACGTTTTCCCCCCGCCCCGCAAGCAGCGGACTCCAGGAACTCGCCAACTCTTCCCCCAAATCTCGCAGCGAGACGAGGATGCTCGGATGCGCCCCTGGATCCACCGTAGTGATGTCTCCGCTAAAGGAGACAATAGTCGAGATGTGGCTGGTCCCGGGCGCCGAGAGTCGTAGAAAGGCCGATGCTTCGGCCAATACTTGCACCTTGCAGTTGGGTATTACGAATCGGAACTCTGTTGCTGCATGCACGCTCGTCGTGCTAAAAAACTTAGCAAATCGGATGACGTCCGGGCTGATACGCGGATGATGAACCTGTCTGATCACCAAGATGTGTCTCCGTGGCGCTAGCATCCGCTCATTGAGTACCTGTTCCGTGGAAAAACTCATGGCGAAGAGGAGGGAGAAGATGAATGGGGAGAAGAATGAGAATGGGGAGCGTCACTTTCCCACTCAGACTCAGATTCCGAGGGCGATCCAGTTCGAGAGGGAGTCCCGGAAGCAGAGAGATGGCAAAGATAGGACACGTCGCGGACTCTGGGTCTACCTGACCGACTGCCTGCCACTTTAGGAGCGAGGCGCACGGTGTTCACTCCGTTAGGTCCGAGCTCGATCACTCGAAAGCACCTGAAGAATCGTGGCTCTAGTTTCCCTTGACGAGCACATTTCCTTACCTGCACCAAGTCCCCCAATTTATACTGGGGCCGGGGACCTGCATTTCAGCCTCGTAACTGCGGACCTGGCGGTCGTGGGCCAATTCAGTCATTCTCTACCTCTTTCGGGCCAATCTCGGAAGGATCCGCTCCATAAGCTTCAAATGTCGCTTTGCCTTTTCCTTGGTCGTTGCTCTTGTGGGACGTCGGTCGAGTGTCGTTTCATCATTCAGGTTCGGTACCGAGACGCAAGCTAGGTTGTTGGTTCGTAAGTGAAATAGTGAAAGTCTCGTAGATTCATGTGGGGTCCCTCGGTGTACAGCCAAGATATGATCCACAATGTCAGGCCACGACCGCGTGTCCCTAGCCGCAATATTCCGTCGGAGTGTCGTTTTGATGACCCGGTTGGAGTGTCGTTTTGATGACCCGGTTGGCGTTTTGTATGAGACCGTTCGATTGGGACATATGGGGAGCAGTATTACGAATAGACACTCCATGTATGACTAAATTCCTCATAACTTCCCCTCGGAACTCAGTTCCATTGTTCGTAAGTATTTCCTCGGTATCCTGATGCATCCCGAGGAAACGGTTGACATACCATGCTATTTCCGCCGTCTGTCTAGTCTGACATGGGTAGGCCTGAATCCATTTTGAAAAGTGGTCAACAAACACCAAGAGGATTGAATATTCACAGCTATTCGGCCCAGGGGGCACGACGATATCCGTCGCATCCATGCTAACCTTCTGAAATGGCCGTTGGACTTCAGTGGGCACTATCGATCTAGGCGGCTGAATCGGGGCCTTGTCAGCGGCGCAGACTTGACAATTTCGGACGACGAATTTAACATCGTCGCGAATATTGGACCAATACCATTCGTTCTTGTCAATTGCCGCCTGTATAATCCGTACGGCAAAGTGAGTTGCAATCTCTTTGTGTGCCAACTTAACCCAGTCATACCTTACGAATGGATGGGGCACGGCCATCCAAATCCCACTACCATCGGTCTTTCGTTTTTCCAACCGTTCATCGTTCCATCGATAGTCCCGTGCCCTCTCATTAGCCCTTCTACGGTCCTCCCTGGTGAAGTCTCGGAGGGGGTTCTCGACCACTGTGGCTATTAAGACGACATATGTTCATACCTCGGCCCTTCTAAACCTACGGGTATTTTTTAAACCCTCAGACGTGGCCTCCAGAAAGCGGTCTTCCGTAGGAATTTTGTCGGATCAACACAAGGGACACAGCCAGGCTTTGTCCGAGTTTCAGTATTGAATGCAGGAACCGTCGGCCTTGGAGACACAGTACCGGCAATCTACCCATTCGACGTACCCTTCCCCGCTAGGACGCATAGGGACCGAGTAGACATGTGAGATTGCCTCGCAGAAGTAACAAAACTTGTCAGGCAAAGAGAGGAGAGACGAGGACAAGAGGGGAGAAAGGGGGCCTCCAGAATTACCTCCATCGCCCATTGTCATGTGTCACTTCTTAGCACGTGGAAGGATAGCCACTTGTCCTTATTGCGGCCCACTGACTGGTTCCGGTTCTCTTCACGGGATAATTTCTTCGCCCTTGGTAACCTTGGCCGATCGGTGCAGTCGTGTTAGCCCATCCGCGTTCCCGTGCCTTTCCGTTTTTCGATGAACGATGTCGAAATCGTACTCCTGCAGCCTCCGAGTCACTGCCCAACGTCCAATCACGCCCGTGTAATTAGTGAGTCTCTTGAGAGCCAACAGGGGTTCGTGATCCGTAACGAGGAGGAACTTCAGCCCGTACAGATACGGATGGAAGTGTTGAATCCCCCACACCACTGCGTAGCATTCTCCTTGAGGTGTCGAATCGTTTCTCCTTTCGTCTGGTACTGTCCTGGACGCGCGGCCGTCTTACCCCTTTTGCGCCAGAATAGCAGAGATTGCCTCCGGCTGCCATTCTGAGATGAGTACGAATTGCTTCCCGGGGTCAGGTCGGATCAAAATAGGGGTCGTTATCAAATTGCTTCCTTCAATGTGGCAAAGGCCTGCTCGCACTCAGCGTCCCACCTCAATGGCTGGTCCTTTCGCAAGAGGTTCGTCAGGGGCCGTGCGATTGCCGCGAAACCCTTGATAAATCGACGATAGTACGAGGCCAGTCCCAAGAAAGCTCGAACTTGCGCCAGCGACGTGGGTGTCGGAGCGTCTCGAACTGCCGCGACTTTTCTCGAATCCCGTCGCAAGCCTCCTCGCGTCACCACGTACCCTAGGAACGAGATTTCCGACAGGAAAAACTCGCTCTTTTCCAGGGCAATTTTGAAGCCCGCATCTCGCAGCGCTCCAAATGTCCATTCGATATATTGTGCATGCCTGTTAAACGATTCCGAATACACTAGGATGTCGTTCATGTACACGATAACGCAAAAGTTGACCATTCCCTGTGTCAGTTGAGTCTTGTTAACGGAATTATGGAAGGTCATGTGCATCGCTCTTTGAAATGTAGCCAGAGCATTACAAATGCCCATAGGACATTGAACCCATTGCCACGTTCCTTTGAACAGTACGAATGTCGTTTTCGGTCGGTCCTCTTCCTTCACCAATATGTGATGGAACCCATTGCGGATGTCGAACTTGCTAAAGTAGTTAGCACACCCAATTGCATCCAGCAAATCATCAATCCGCGGGAGGGGATACACATCTTTGATCGTGATATCATTCAGTTTCCGATAATCGATGCAAATGTGAATGGATCCGGTCTTTCTAGGGAATAAAACCATGGGGAAGGACCATCGTCCAGTAGCGGGATCGATCCAACCATTGGCCTCGAATTCTCTGATCCGCTCCAGGGCGGTTCGTCTTTCGACTAACGAGTACCGGTATGGTTTACAGTGAATCAGCGGGTGGGTGCTGGTCTGGATCCCGTGCTGTATGGCCAGGGATAGTCCTATGTATGTGTCATCTGTACTAATCGCCCTCTTATATTCGGCTAGAATGTTTGCGATGAGTTTGTGTATCTCGTCCGGCACATAGTCCGACACATGCAGTTCGTAGTGGCAGTCTCGTATCGCCACCGGTAGTTGTTTTGTCCTAGCCGCATGGGTCTTTTTTCGTGGGTGAGGATGATATAAAGGAATGGTCGGAATACCAAAAGAAGATCATGGCAACCATCTGAGCTTCCTCTTCCCTGATTGCCACGTGTTCCTCCGGGGTGACACCATCTTCGATATCCTGGAGGTCCACGACCTTTTCCTCGACTTTTCGTCCAATATCGAACGGGGCGAGGTCGTACAGCCCAGGGGGTTCCGGAGTCCAGTTTTCGGTGCCTCCCTGTAGCGGTCGGATTTCTTTTCCTCTGGTGAGCAACGAGCCGGGAGAAATTCTTGAGATATCGCAGAAGGACCACTTATCCTGATATCTGGATAACAATGGGGTGGTTGCTACGTATATGGTTCAAGGGGGTTCCCAAGAATCCATCAACCGGGATATCTGAACCAGCGGTTCTCCCATGATCAGTGCTCTGGTTCGCTGCGCGTCCCTTATAAAAACGAAGGTTTTCATCGCTTTCTGTCGAAGTGGATAGCAGACTCTTTGTCGTGTTAGCTCGAGAATTTGAGGGTCTGTATCTTCCTCGCTCTCGGAGGTGGATGATGATAGTGTGGGTTCGACGTCGGATTCGTCCGTGGATTCTTCCCACCTTATCATTCGCAGGACTTCACCGGGTTTCTGTCGTAGTCGCTCAGGCATCGAAGTCGTCCGAAGGGTGAGGCGCATCGGAATGGTGTGTGGCCTTCCTCCAGTGTTGTGGAGGATGACTGCCTTTCGTTCGAAATCCAGCGTGGCCCGCAAGGCTGTGAGGGCTAGTAATCCGACGAGGACATCGTACGTGGTCATGTTTAGGACCACTACGTCGCCCAAGGCGTGGACCTTACCTATTTGGAAGGCGACGTTCGTCATCCTCCCTGCGACTCGGATCTTACCTTCGTCAGCGGAAACGAAGTGATCGCCCTCCGCGAGAGGAATCACGTCTTTCCACCAGCCGGCCCACTCGACCACCCGTAGGGAGATGGCCAGGACCGCGGCTCCAGAATCAAGGACCGCACTGTAGGGGTTTCCCAAACTTCCACGTCGCACTCCACGGATCTCCACAGTAGGGCTTTGATCCGTAGGAAGTGATCGTCTTTTCGAATTAGGCCCATCCGGGCGGGTTCGGAGGTGCTTGGCTCCTCCGGCTTAGGGTCTCTAGCGAGGGATTTTCCTTTTGCGGCTGCCAATTTGGCGAAGGTGAATCGCTTCCGGTTTGCCTTCTAGTGCTGTAGCGTCCGGTCATTACCTGTTCGGAAATGGTCAGCAGGTGTCCGATGGGCAAGGAGATGCGGTGATCCAAGGCACGAACTATATCTAGCACATCGATTTCTCCCGTAACGAATGCGGGTCCCCCAGATTCCATTTCCCTCGGGGAGGGCCTCCATTCTGAGACTTCGTTGTTGTCGGGGGCAGGTTGGATGGCCCCTATCATGCCAAGGCCTGGCAATCCCAACGATATGTATTGATTGAGCGGGATGAGCTCCACCGCTTTTTCCATGACCCCCGACGGGCTTGCACCATTATCGTTTTCTTCTACCATTGTGGTCACCCGCCAGGTCCGTTAGAAATTGGTGTTGCAGCTGCTGGTGCGGTTCTTGTTTGCGTGAGTCGGTGGGGACAGTCCCGGGCTATGTGCCCGGGCTGATGACACCTGTAACAAACACTTACGTTAGTTGCCGCCTCGCCCACTGCTGGAGCGGGGGCTGCGCCTTGCATCATTGGCGCTGCTCTGACTGCAATGGGGCGCATCGATCTCATCAATTATTGGATCTGAGCATTGTGCTCACGTTGTTCCTTCTTACTTTCTTGCATTAGGCTAACCAGTATTCGAGTTAGTTCTAGTATCGCATTTGATTCACTAGGCCTTGAAGGGGCTTCCGGGGGAGGCAGAGGTGTGGTCATAATCGGTAATCCTGAAGTCGTGTCAGGTATGGATCTCTTGGATGCGACCTGCTCTAGGTAAGTAACAGGACCGGAGACAAAACCTATATTCTCAAATTTGTTCTGGAGTGCGGCCAGCTCGGCTTTCGCTCTGGCCAGTTCCCAGGAATCTCCATCTTTTGCGTGATCTTCATTTTCTAGAAAGCTAGCGGCAAATTTCTGTTTTATTTTTTCTACCCCATCCATAATTTGTTGCATCGTATGATTGATGGGGGAAAATTGCTTCCGTAATTTCGCCCTCATTGCCCGACTACGAAGCCCATCGATAAATAGATCTCTCCCAACCTTTTTGTCCCTCTCGGATTTGACAAACATTCTATAGAACCTACTGCGATATTTTGTGATAGATTCAAGGGGCTTCTGAACTCGGTCTTTAATCATAAAGAAGACTTGTTCAGGGTGGATATAGTCGAACCTGTTCAAGAAGTCTCTTTCAAAGGTCGGGAGATATATCCAGGCATAAGTGCTAAGCCAGTGATGCGCATTCCCTCCCAGTCTGGCGGGGATGTTGATCTGAGCTTCGTCGTTGTCATATTGTTGTGCACGTAAGGTAGTTAACCATGCACCAGCCAGATGGTGTGCAGGGTCGAAGAGATACAAATCAGGTGGAGTCGTGGGTGCGCGAGCTCGGATAGGTGGTGCGGGAACAGGGGCCCCGGCTAGCTGTACATTGACATTTTGCGCCTGACTGGCGTTCATATTGGCGGCCGGTCGTCCGGCCGATCGATTTCTAAGTACTATACGATCGCGTCGCGGGGCGTTCCGCTGTCTAGCCTGCCCTCTGTTCGCCATATCGTACTGTGCGACTTATCTACCCACTTCTCTTATGAGCTCGCCACATGTCGACTCCGATACCAACCTCAAGCCCAACGCGACTTCCTGGTCAGAGTGGGATGGGGGGGGGGGGCGGAAGTGTGAAAAAGGGGGTGTGCCAAGGATTTTAGGAAAGTGGGGATGGAGTCCCAGGTCGGAAATGAGATCTCATGTGGCGAGTTTTAGGGACAATGGTGCAAAATGATGCGCACGGGTCGTATCTGGTGTTTCAGCCTTCAGGGAGGGGGTTGGGGCCTCTGCCAGTGATGCCACCACGGTCGGTCCCTTGTCTGGCGAATCAATGGGACACCGTGGCAGTCGTGCCGCAGTCGGCGCCGCTCCTAACAAGCTTCGGAATCCGACGGGGAAGGCCCCAAGCAGAGGCTGCTCAATCGCTGTTCAACTTCGGTTCAAGTTCGGCGGATAAATCCCAAAGCTTGGCGTGTTTGGTACTGCTGGCAATCCTTGCACGGTGGGATGGGCCAATAGTGAGCTATGGAATTCCATGGTACCACTGTGAGTTGATGATATAGAAGGAGGAGGTGAAAGGGACGGAAACTGGTAGTAATAACGGCGAAGCCCGGGGATATGCAGTATAGAGTATTGTCCATGTCTGGGTAGTCTGGGCCCCTAAGGTCGCGGGTTATAGCCCAATGGAAATCCCCCGCGCATAGTCGGTTGTTCTTTGTCCGACAGGGGAGGTTCGGGTTTCTCAAGTTTTCCCGTCGTCTGAGTTGTTCACCTTCCCAGTACTCGCGACACTCCGGATCCCTCAAGCTTTCACGATCGGTGATCCAAAAGGGACTTTCTTGGGCCATATCCAGCTAATGAATTCGATTTCCCGCATCCTTTTGATAAATTCGAGATTGGCTCATGCAGACGCGCACGTACGCCGCGACTCGGTTTTTCGAGATCGCGGTCGTATGTGAGCAACGGAGCGTGCACACTAGCGGCAGTGAATCAGGCTCGGGTTTCCTGTATCGCGATAGCGACTGTATCCTACATGCAACTATCCTACTCATGCTATGTAGGATGAGATCCAGATGTTTCATTCATCTCCATACCATTCACGTGACAAAAGGAGAGAAAAAGGGGAAAGGACAATCAACATCTCACAGCGTCTTGGTGGCCTTATGACGATCAAGGACGAATAATAAAAACCCAAACATCCGTAGCGGGTGCTTTCGATCAGATGTAGATGGATAAGAGAAGTTAGACAAGCATTGCAAAACAAGATCGGGAATCTGAAAAGATCACTAATAAAGAAGAGTTCACACCCATTCATGCATACATACGAGGCAAGAGCGACAAAGAAAATTTGAGACGATTTACAAGGAAAGGTAAAAAAAGGCCGCGACAAAAATCAGCCATAGCAGAAGCCAAAATTATATAGATGAGCAAAAGAAAGAACCTCATCCCGTACCCACAACTGCTCTCTCTCTCTCTCTCTCTCTCTCTCTCTCTCTCTCTCTCTCTCTCTCTCTCTCTCTCTCTCTCTCTCTCT
>BFEA01000005.1:4962279-4973450 GCA_003427395.1 Chara braunii | reverse complement strand
TTTTTTTTTTTTTTTTTTTTTTCCTCTTTCTTTCTGTCTAGTCCTTTTTTTCTCACTGTCTCTCTTTCTGTTTGTTTGTCCCTCTCTGTCTGTCTGTCTTTCTGTCTGTCTATCTCTCTCTCTCTCTCACTCTTTCTTTCTCTTTAGTCTATGATGTCAAAGGTTTGTTTTTGAAGTCAATCGAAAAGTGTTTTTTGCCTTTACAGCTTTGACTTTAAATTTATGGTCTTTTGCAATTTTTTTTTGAAGTATTTGTGAATTGTAATGTAAATATAGAGGTAGTTTTTTGTGTTAGAAAGCTTACCAAAGTAGAAAATTGTAACAAATATTTATCTGTAGCTGAATGAACAGTCGCGGGAGTTTTTCAAAGGCAATATTCTTATTATTATTTAATATGTTTTTGTTTATATTTTTTTAATAATTTTTTTAAATGAATGCTAATAAAATGTTTACGTTATTTTAAGTGCATTTATTTGTGATTTTATTGCATTTGTTATGTGCATAAATAATTTGTAATTATATTTTTGTAGTGTATATTTTTTAGGTGGATCTGGATATATTTATTGTAGTTGGTTTCTTTTTAATTCGTTATCTAAAAAATATATGTAATATAACATTTTTTTCATTGAAGTCATTAATATGTTGAAATGAATTTGGAAGTAACATATATCGCATAATTAGTAATGTAAATAATCCATAATTAAATTGATTGTATTGATAAGGTTCTTCAATATAGATTGAGTTTGTCTTGGTTATATTTGTTTTAAAAGCAAGTAATCTTTGTATTTTTTCAAAATATTATTTGTTTTTTTTTACTATCATAATAAGTTATGAAAGGTTCTTGTAAATTAATGTATCAAATGTCCACTGATTATTATTGATGTGACAAAGGAAAAAAAATGATGGAAGGTGGATAAAGATTTATTGTTTAGTCTTATTGCAAGATACTGTTGTGTTGTTGTAAAATCACTAGGTTCTCTGCAACATGTATAGAAAAAACCATCACTTGTAAACACTAATTTATAGTTTTGCATTATTAAATTCATGTATTGGTTTATATTTTTGCTATCTAACCATGCAGCTCTGTGAAATAAATAATTTTTGCAAATTAATATTTTTTCATCGTTTACAATATTTTTGAATTTTGTGCATAGTTGAAAATTTTGTTTATTATGTATATTTTTATTTTTATTTTTTTTATTTTCTGTTTCAATGTTTTTGTCAGTATTATTTGTGTTTTTTATTAGAAAGATACAGTGTTATTGTCGTCGTTAATTGAATCTGAAGGATATGTTATATTTTGTTTTTTTTTACGAATATTTAAATGATATCTTCTCTTTCTAATAATTTGCTTGCAAGTTCATGTATTTTTTTCAATTATTGATGTGTCAGGTTTTAAAAATATGATAAATCATTTGTGAACATTTTTAATATTACTAATGTTTTTGTGATAAATACTTTACAAACTAAAACATATCCTTGTTGTGGTACATTATGTTTTTTAAATTCTGTATCTGATTTTGAAAATCAATCTGGAATTACTGAAGAAGTTAGTGTTTCTCCTTGTACTTTATAAGATGTTGTGGCAACTGCACATACGAATGAGAATTATGATTGACGTAAGGTACATGTTCTAGGTTGATTATTTATATATCATAGTAGCAAAACTTTTGATTGTTGTTTATATTTTGTAATTAAAACGAGATAAATATTATCAAGCATATTTGTATTGTTTATAGGTAGTTTATCGAATAATTGTTCAGAAAGAAGTTGAACAAATGCAATTTTCGGTTGTTGGTTTGATATTATTAATATAGTATTCGATCAAATATCGTTGACACGAGTGAATTTTTTTAATTCATTGAATTGTATTGAGTGTAAATAAAAAAATATTCTCTTTGTTATACTTTTTTTTGGATCTCTATTTTATGTGAACATTATCGACATACCTGGTATTAAATCAATATATGAAGGATATCGATTGAATTTGTTATCTGAAAGTGACATTATACAGTTTGTATCATCGTTGGTTTTTGTTTTGAAGTATTTTGCCAAATATTCGGATTTGGTAATGGTCTTTTGAAAGGTTTTGACTTACGTGTTGAGTATATGTAAGAATGAGTGCAGTACGTGTTTCATTATATAAAGTAACATACGTTGGAGTTGTTGTTATTATGTCATTGTTTGTACACATATTTGTCTTGCAAAACATTATGTATGCTTACTTGTTCTTTTAACCGAATTTCTGTAATAAATCTTTGTTTGAAGAAGTAAAAAACAATCATGTATTGATAATATTTATAAATGTTTTTGTCCACAACCCTTTTCTAGCATTCTTTCATCATTTATCTCATTCAAGATTTGTTTTAGATCGAATGTTTTTATACAATATCACTGTTGTTTTAAATAATAACCATAACTTATATGTTACAATATCATAAGGTTTGGTTGTTAATTGAAGAGATGGTTTTTTATATAGTGGGATTCCTTCAACAGGTGGCATTTGAAAACTATCTCCTAAACAAACCATATCTAAACCACCAAATGAGAAATCAATTTTTCGAACTTTTATTAGTAAGTAATTTATTTGCAATAATATTTCTTTGCCTAGCATATTGACTTCATTTATAAGTAATAATGTTCGTTCTGTGTTGAATCATGAAATTGCTTGTGTAGTTGTTTGATTATTTGCGTTTGATTTATCAAGATTGTGCATGCCTATCCAACTATGTAAAGTTCGTCCTTTAATTGAAAGTGTTGTTTTTCCTGTGAGAGTTATTTTAGCAATGGTTTTTTCTTTTTTCCAATGTTTACAAAATGTTTCAATTGCATTTACAACGTGTGATTTTTCGGTTCCACATTCTCTAGTAAGATACATTAGTAATTATTTTTTCTGAATTTCTTTTTTCATTTGGTATAATGATAGTTTTCCTTCTGTTTGTGAATCAATTGTTTGTAAGTGTCAAGTTAATAACAATGATTTTGCGATTAATGCAAATGTTATATGTTGTTGTTTTGTCAATTTAAATTTTTGTGATATGTCGGAAATAGATGGATAATCGTTTATGTCGTTATTTGTTTCTATTTTATTTTTTATTTCGTTTTTATATTTCATGTTTTCGGGATCTATAGCATTTGCAAGAAGAGTTACTTTTGTTTCTTTTATAATTTTTTCAAATTCTATATTTAAAATTTTATTTTTATCAATATTTATTTATGGATCTGATTTGAGTCAATCTTTTATGAATGTGTAATTTACTTAAACTGTTTTCAAAATTTTAATTTAATTTTCAATGAAATTTAGAATGTTTTTATATTTATCTGTTGTTAATATCGTTGTCTGTGTGCATAATATTGGTTGTTCGTAATGTTTCTTTTAATTCGTTGTCTGATATAAGTATTTCTGTCTGATATAAGTATTTCTGTCGAACGGATTAATTAAATAATTTGTCGTATATATTATTTCAGAATCTTGAAAAAAGTCGTCGCTGAAGATATTATTAAAAAAATCGTATTTATTGTTTTCCGATGAAAAATCAATACGTAATTCAAAATCGCTATCATTTGAACTATTATCACTATCACTATTTTTTTGTTTTCAGATTTTTTTTTTTTGTAACAATCGTTCAATTCGTGTTTCTGAAGCTTTTGTTCTAGCAATATGAAAATTTTGCATGTTATTGTATATTTGTAAGATAAAAGATGACATTTGTGTCTTAAAATTTTCAAATCATGAAAACGAAGTTTGATTGGACTTTGATTAAATGTTAAATTTTTCTGAATAGCTTAAAAAGAAGTAAAGTTGCTTAAGCGTGTTAGTTTTTTGTATCTTCATATTCATATTTTTTTAAATCAGATATTCTAGTATTATGGGGTCTTATTGGTATAGATGGATATTTATGTTGTTGTACATAATTTTTTTATATTGTGGGTGTTCTTAAAAAAATACACGTTCTTTTGGTGTAGTTGTTGTTCGGTCTGGACGAAAATGTAGCATTGAGAATTTGTATAAACATAGATGTGATAATTTTAATGGTCTGTAGATATAATCATCTAGTGAACGATTTATGAAATATGTATTTTGTTCTTTTTTAATTTTACAAACGATTTCAATGTCTTTTGTTAGTTGTTTTAACATTTTTTTAATAGGCAATTTTTAAATGAATGACTTTTGTATGTACAACTATGTCGTAAAATGTAGAGTGCACAAAGCGTTGGATCAATTTCTTGTTTGTTTGTTAATGCGTACACTTGCGATGAAATTTGTCTTCTTTTTTTTGCTTCGTTTGTAAGTTGCTCGTTTTTTTTTTTTTTTTTTCATTTTCACGTTGTGTTCGAGCATCGAATGCAGCAAGAGCAAGAGTTATATTGATATCGACTTGATGTTGATCTTTTGGTGTGTAACTAGTTATATCAATGGTATGAATATCGACAACTTTTTGGTTTATCAGTATTTCGTGATTTTTTGAAACATGAAGGAGTATGTGCCCAATGATGTGTTTGAGTTAAAATGATTAGTACAATTTTCTTACGTGTAAAGTCATTTTCGTCATCACTTAATTGTTGTAAACTATTTCACATATTCAATAGTAATTGATATGATTCATGCTTCAAAATTGGATCATTTACAGGTTTAATATAAAAAGTTTTTTGTGAATTTTTTACTTGATATAAAGTAGGAGTTTTTTGTTTATATGTTTGGAGCAATGTTGATCGTGCTATGTATTGCGGACTGATTTCTTGTTTACAATATTTACATTTTGCTATAGTTGGTTCTATTGAAGTACAGTCTGGTTGATTTTCTTGAAAAGGTGTTTCAAATGTAAATAGGGGCATATCAATTGTTTTAAAACTTGTTATGTTATTACATTTAGGGCAAGGTATAGTATTTACGTCAATCGGTAAATTTGTTTTAACTATATTGTCTGTATAGTTTAGTATTTTTGTGAATGCATTTTCGTTTTTTATATATTTTTCATACTCAACAGTTGTTGCTGGTGTATCTTTTACCCAAAGAAGAAGATGCAAATGTAATATATCACGTCTTTGTATTTCAACCATTCAATAATACGCATTATTATATCCAAATAGTTCACATTGTATGGTTGGTGAATGCGTTGTATTATCATATCCTGCGATATGTTTAAAAAATGTTATTATCAATCTATTAAACAATCGTGTCGAACCTACATTATCTTGAAGTCCTGTTTTTTTATATTTTCGATATAGGTATATATTATTTTTGTTTTAAATTATTTCAGAAATTGTTAATTTATGTTGGTTATGTATATGAAGTCACTGTGAAAGTTGTTTCTGTATTAAGAGTTAATGTTATAAAAATTGTTGGTTGACCAAATTAAACCCATGTTGCAAAAACTTCTTGACGATGTATTTGTTGTTCTGCGTTGCTGCCCCAAACATAAGATGAAGCATATTAACATGATGTAATATTTTTTTTGCAGTGTCGTTAACAATGACAGGTTCATGATCACATAGTCGTCGTTGTTTATTTTCTAAAGTTATTTCTAAGTTTTTTCGAGGTATATTTGCTATGGGTTCTTGTATTTGTGGGTTGGTTGTGCATATGATGTGTAATATTTTATAACCACGTTCGATAATTTTTTTATCAAACATAACTAGAATAAAGTATAAATATTTTGCAAATTTTCGATGGCTTGAAAGAGAATAATGTTTTATGTTTTCAGACTTTGAAACAAGAATACATCTATCTGATTGTCTAATATATCCACGTCCATATGGAAAAAAGCGAGGGAAGATATGAGCAAAATGTGAGCATTAGCTTCTTTGTTACCTTTTCGAAATCGTGGTTTTACATACCACAATCTTCTAAATTTGTACATCAATATCAGTATCGAATTTATTACTAAGTTTATTTGATGATTGAATAACATATTTTTTAGAATCAATATTTTTTAATTTTTAATTGTATATTATTTCTTTTTTTGTCATGTTCGTTGTTGAATCAATTGTTTTTATAAATAATTTTGATTTTTCTATATAATTTTTTTTGTCCGTTGAATCTATTGTTTTTTCAATTGAGTGTTCTTCGTTGTTTATTTTATCTACTAAATTTGATTTATCTTTTGTAAGATTGTAAACTATTCTGGGTATGAATTCTCCATTATTTTTTTCTAATGCATTGATTTTATTTTCGTCAATATGTATTTTTTTATAATATTTATTGTTCAATTTATTAAATTGTAACATTTGTCGAACAACATAATGACGATTTAATTTTATTTTATTTTTTTTTTAAAGTTGTTGTTTAGTAAATGGGTATGTTAAAATAATTCTATAAAAATTATCGATATTAATTTCTTTAGGTAAAATGTTGTTGGTGGTCCAAAACTTACATCAAACAGCAGTAAGTGAGATTGAATAACCCGGTGTAGACTTCCTCGTAACACTCTTGTTTGTGCTATTATAGTAATTATATTTGTTCAAATTAATTCTGCTCAAGTAGGTTGTAGTACAAATTTCGGTAATTCTGCAATAAAAAATGATTAGCGATTGCAAATTTTGGCAAAGTGCATTGACCTCGTTTGCTTTCGAGCAATGATTTTTTACAATTGTCACAAATATAAAACAAATTTTCGTTTTTTTTTTTCATTTATTTTAAATACGGTTTTTGAAAGTAATAGATTAATAAATTGTTTACTAAATTTTGTACAATCATAATTTTTTTTAGGTCTTTGTGAAGTTTTTCATATGAATTTTTAAAGAATTTTATCATTTTATCGATTACATCTTAGTCTTTAGTTGTATGTTTATGCATTTTACTCTTATGTTCTAGTTCATCACACAAATAATAAACTGATTCTTCTAAAATTTCGAAGGTCATTACTTTTGTAAGATATCTAATATTTATCTTTTGATTTTTCTTTAATCTATATTTTTAAATGCTTTATTATTTTTAAAATTTTTTAAAGTTTGTGTTTTTGCGATTGTCTTTGATTTTTTAAGTTTTATTTTCATTATTGAATTGTAGTATATATCTATATATATATTTGATTACCTTGCATTCTTTTCAAGTTTTTTTAAGCGAATTCGTTTGTTGTTTAAACTGTTTTCTTTTTCTTCCAATTTCGGTATTTTAGTGAACGATAAAAAATATATATAATAATTTAGATCATGTATTGTGTTTTATTTCGGTTGATATTTCATGTTTAATTTTATTTCTTTTTTGTGCTTCTTTATGCTTCGCAACGTCTTTTTCTATTCGATTACGACGTTAATGCCCCGTTTTATTTTGACGACGGACTCTCTCGCGTTCCGTTTTCGTTGTAACCGTTTCTTTTGATATACGACATCCGCATCAATCTTCTACTTCATTAAAAATTGTTGTTTGACAATGAACAATTATTTAAAAAGTAATCAGAATATATACAAAGTTATTTGAAAAGACTACGTTTTTCATAGAGAAAGCGAGAAAGATAGAGAAAGATTAAGTGTAAGGAAAAAAAAAAGTGAAAAAAAAAAGAAGACACTAATGAATTTTTATTAGCATATAATTTTGAACTATTGAAGTATAGACTAAATTTGAAATTTAGATGAGAGTTTATAAAAACATTGTCATTGCAAAATAAAAAAGAGATTAAAAAAATCAAACAAAACAATTACATATAGTGTTTGATATTATTATTATTGCGAAAAACAATTACAAAATATAAAAAAAAGTGTAATTTTATGATGGCTAATTCTTCGTTAGTATTTGATATAAGTGTCAATTATTAATTATTAATTTTTATTTATTTATTTTTCATTATTACTACATTTTAAGAAAAATCTAAAGGTTTATCCTTTAATGGATTATATATTATTTTGTTTTTGTTATGTGATTTGAAAAATAGATTATAATTTTATTTCTCTATACAAAACTACATTGAGAATGTCGTCCAATTTTTTTTTTTGTCATCTTATCATGGACTTTGATATCTGATTTGTGATAAGAAGATGATTGTTACAAATCGTTGTTCATTGATGTCCACTGCTGACTTGTAGCCATATCATTAGAAGTTGTAAACTTTGGGCTTACAAACAATTAAGCAATGATATGCAACACATCAAAACAAAACATAAAATGTTTTAAATTAATTAATAGTCAAGATGTGTATCTAAATATGTAACGTATTTTATTTTTTTAAGTTTTTGCGAAATTGTTTTCATAAGTATTAGCTTGTTTTTTTAGTAGAATTCATTTTTGCTATCTTTAAAGGCTAAGTGAAAAGTTATCACTTAGAGCGATTGCTAAATTTATCTTAAACTACGACCTTCGTTTAGGGTCATATTCATATTCATTGCCTCAAATACAAATGTTTTTAGGTATTTTCGTACAACCATTTGAACTTAGTTCTTCTCTTAAGGACTATTTCTCAACTATAGAAAAGTGACATTTCGTACAACTTTCACTTAGAGTCATTGAATACTGCAAATTGTAAGTAGGTTTTTGCTTAAAGTGTGTTTGTTGGCTTTAGAAAAGTGTCATTTCGTATGACTTTCACTTACAGCCTTTGTTACATTTTTCAAAAACTATGGTTACTGATCTTCGCTTATGGCCATATTCTTGCCTCAAATAAAAATGTATTTAGGCGTTTGCTTACAAGCCATTTGAATTTCGTATAGCCATATTATCAGAAGTTGTAAACTTTAGTTTTATAAACAATTAAGCAATGATCTGCAACACATTCAAATAAAACACAAAATGTTTGAAAGCGATTAATAGTTAAGATGTGTATCAAAATATGTAACATATTTCATTTTTGTAAGTTTTTACAAAATTGTTTTAATAAGTATTAACTTGTTTTTTTAATAGTATCTATTTTTTCTATCTTTAAAGGCTAAGTGAAAAGTCATTACTGAGAGCGATTGCTAAATTTATCCTAAACTACAACCTTCGTTTATGGTCATATTCATATTCATTGCTTCAAATACAAATGTACTTAGACCTTTCATTACAACCATTTGAATTAGTCCTTCGGTTAAGGAATGTTTCTCAACTATAAAAAAGTGACATTTCATATAGCTTTCACTTAGAGTAATTGCTTACTGCCAATTGTAATTAGGTGTTCGCTTAAAATGTGTTTGTTGATTTTAGAAAAGTGACATTTCGTATGGCTTTCACTTAGAGTCATTGTTACATTTTTCAAAAATTGTGGCTGTTCGCGTTCGCTTATGGGCATATCCTTGCCTCAAATAAAAATGTATTTAGGCGTTTGCTTAAAAACCATTTGAATTTTGTCCTTTGCTTTGGAATTGTTCGTGGACTTTAGAAAAGTGATATTTCGTATGACTTTCACTTAGAGTCATTGCTTACTGCTATTTGTAATTAGGTTTTGCATAAAGTCTATTCTTGAAGTTCAGAAAAGCGTCATGTCATATGACTTTCACTTAGAGTCATTGCTATTATCCTAAACTGCGGCCTCTGTGACATTTCGTATGACTTTCACTTAGAGTCATTGCTACTGCTAATTGTAATTAGTTTTTTGCTTGAAGTGTGTTTATTGACTTTAGAAAATTGTCATTTCGTATAGCTTTCACTTAGAACCATTGCTACATTTATCGTAAACTTTGGTCATTGACTTTCGCTTGTAGGCATATTCTTGTCTCAAATAAAAATGTATTTACGCCTTTCATTAAAAGTCATTTAAATTCAGTCCTTCATTTAATAATTGTTTGTGGATTTTAAAAAAGTGGCATTTTGTATTGCTTTTACTTAGAGTCATTGCTTACTGCCATTTGTAATTAGGTTTTTGCATAGAGTCTATTCTTTGGCTTTAGAAAAGTGTCATATCGTATGACTTTCACTTAGAGTCATTGCTACATTTATTTTAAATTGCGGCGTTCGCTTAGGCCGTATTCATATTTATTGCTTCAAATACAAATATACTTATGCCTTTCCTTTGACTTTAGAAAAGTGTGATTTCGTATAGCTCATACTGAGAGTCATTGCTACATTTAACTTAAACTACGACCTTCGCTTATGGCCATATTCATTGCTTGAAATAAAAATGTATTTAGGTCTTTGCTTACAGCCATTTCATTTGCTCCTTCACTTAGGGACTGTTTGTTGACTTTAGAAAAATGACATTTCGTATGGTTTTCACTTAGAGTCATTAACTTTTGTAAATATGTCTGTGCAGTGGGTAAAAAACAGGAAATAATGACAGTAAATAAAAAACAGTAGGAGAGAGGCAAGTATGCACATTTGGATGAAAGTTTTGTCGGGTTTATGCGACAGGTGCACACCCCCAAGAGAAAGGAAATCCATGAAGAGAAAGTCAAACGAATAGTCAATACAATGGTCGGCCCCTCTCCTCAGGGAAACCCTTATGATCTTTCGCTGCTAGAGCTTGTGGACGAGCTTGAGGGGTTGGAGCAGAAACATGAAAATCGTAAAAGGCAGTCAGGGCTGAGATGACATCGGGTGTGGGGTTGTGTCGTCCAGAGCTTGGCTCCTCAATGATACACGTGGTCGCTAAGAAGACGAAGCACCGGAGGATGCAAGTACTGAAAAACAAAATCAAGCAGGCGAATGAGAGAGAGAGAGAGAAAGAGGAGACAGGAGTGAAGGCGGAGGTTAGGCGGGCAAGGAGGACATAACTTACCTCCTTTCTTTCTCCCTTTGTCTTTCTCTCAGAACGACAAGTCACTTCCTGTGGTTAATGGCGACAAAGGAGATTGATCACACATAGACACACACAAATTAGTTTCTCGGATTTACTGCTGCCATTTCTTGTCAGTGGTTTGGACCGACAATCTAGTTGGTCATATTTACTGTTGTTGTTGTCACGAGTTTGGACCGACAAAATGATAGGATGGCAGGGTGTGTATGAGTAAAGTTGACCACTATTTTCAGAAAAATACAAACTCGAGACAATGTAGTGAGTCCTTATCCATCTGTCAAATGTATGCTGGACAAGATGTCGGGGTTTAACCTCTTGATAAGTCGGCGAAAGTTCGGTAAAACAGTCTGTCACAGCCCTGCGCATCTCTGATCAGTGATCAGTTGATCGATTGGTAATCTGCCACTTCATAATCATTCTGCTATTCCATGTGATGCGAATGTCAAGTACAGTCTTCACCCGAAATAGAACGCTCCATCATTACAGCTGCATTTGATGCAATTGTCAGTCTAGATATAGCGATTATCA
>BFEA01000005.1:4920540-4942906 GCA_003427395.1 Chara braunii | reverse complement strand
AAAAAAAAGAATTCCCCCCAACCCCCAACGCCCCAGTTATGCATGTGTAGGTGTGCTGTGTGTGCGCGTATCTGTGTATGTGTGTGCCTGCGCGTGAGTGTGTCTGTGCATGAATATGAATGTATGTGCGTGTGTTTGTGTATGTGTGTGTTTGTAAGTGTGTGTGTGTGTGTGTCTGTGCTTGTAAGTGTATGTGTGTGTTTGTAATTGTGTGTGTGTGTGTGTGTGTGTGTGTGTGTGTGTATGTGTGTGTTTGTGTATGTGTGCGTTTGTAAGTGTGTGTATGTGTGTGTTTGTAAGTGTGTGTAAGTGTAAGTGTGTCTGTGCCGGGTGTGTCTCGCCTTACTTACAACCTCGTTCCCCAACACACAGATGCCACTTGCACCCAAGGACCACCCTGTGCCACACCCAGCTTACAGCAGCGCAACTCGGCTATGGCTGCCTGCTCCTTCCTGCTCGCCGATGATCGCGTGAGTGCCAGCGAGCTACAGCGCGGCAGCGCTTACGCAGCATGCAGCCAGCACCCGAATGCCCAATGTGGAGGCAGGCCGTTTGCTATATCGAAGTGGCCTGCTTGTGTTCAGTCCCAGGAAGCTTCCAGTAGGCCCCGGTAGCCTGAGGCACAACACGAACGAGAACAGGCCTTGGGCCCCAACTGCTTTTGGCATGTGTTTAGCCCAGTACCCGTATCCAGCCTAGGGCCTGCTTTCCATACATTCACACAGGCGGCCCAGGGCCTGGGTTCCCTCAACCAACTGACGCCAGACTCATGCAACCTGCTACAGACCCAATTTTGTGTGTGTGTGTGTCTTTTTTTTCTTTTTTTAATTTGCTTTTTATGGTTTTGATTTTTTAAAAATACACGAAGTTCCAAAAAAAAAAAAATAAAAAAAAAATTGTTGTACATCTTTGAAAGATCTACAACCGTATATATATATTTTTTAATTTTTTATTTTTTTTAGCCCTTAAAAAATCTATGTGAAACCCAAAACAAAAACACTCATTTCATTTTAGTTTTTGTTTTTTCATTGTGTGTTTATGTTTTTGATTTCTTAAAAATATATTTAAGCATCAAAAAATAAAAATAAAAATACAGGGTTGTAGTCCTAAAAAAAACCTACAACCCAATTTTTTTTGTTTTTTTTTTTGGATAATTTTTAGCCCAGGAAAAAAATAATCCTGGACCCCATTAATTCGCGTCCAACTCGCGTTTGAACGAGAGTTTAACGCGAATTCAAGGCGCGTTGAATTTTTCAACGCGGAACCCGCGTTGAATTCAAAATCGGACACACAGCGAGACGGGTCCAAGATTCAGATGATCAAGAAGGGAAAACCGACGCGCAAAAAGCAGAGAGAGAGAGGGAAAAACAGTTGCAATAGGAAAATAAGAGGAGGGAGAAGGGAGAGAGAGCGCGGGGGAAGAATGATGTGGGAAATAAGGAGGAGGAAGCTCGCATGCGCCGCGCCTGATAACAAAAAGAAAAGGCACCAAAACAGTTACAGTTTGCCTACATCCTACACCAATTCAAAAATTGAAATCACCATATCCGCGCGCGAAAGTCGAAGTGGGAAAAGAAAGTCCTATGCCTGTCCGTATTCTCACAAAATTCCTAGAGTTTTCTCTGACGTGACCGAGAACATGCACACACAAAAAGGACACGTCGGGTTCCGCTTATGTTGGAATCCCTAACTGTCGAGCCTGATTCCCAGTGCGCTTGCTAAGGCGCGCGTAATTTCCCATGCATTTCCCGAATTACAAAAAACATAATTCCAAGAATCAATGGAACCTCCGAAAAATGGGGGCCGGTTATGGTGGGGTCGGTATGAGACAAAAAGGAGGAATTGAGTCAAGGGGTACGAAAGATAGCACGGGGTCGGGAAGTGGTTCGTCACATATGTGACGCGCAGGGGGTTCCAAAACTATGCGATCTACTGATTGCATGAAAAAACCCCCCTCAAACCAAGGAAGTGAGAGGAGACGAAGAAGCAGGAAGAAGTAGGAGGAGACGAAGAAGCAGGAAGAAGTAGGAGGCTTAGATCAACACGATGTCAGCAGAGAAAACTGAGCCGGGGCATGAGTTGACGACAACATCCGTGGCAAAATCTTCATGCCGGCTCATGCTGTCTCGGATCCCCGTCCTCTGCAGTTCTGTCATATGCAACCCCCTGCGCTTCAAATTTCGGAGATCGTCCAGGTCGCACCATCATGGTCCATCAGGTCTCCGTGTGCTCTGCATCCCCAATCCAGCGCAATCCGTCGAATCAGAGCATGAGTTGACGTCATCGTGAATGGCGTGATCTTCGCGAAACTGCTGATTCATGTTGCTCGGGGGATACGTGGCGATTTCTCCAGTCGATCGCCACGCTCAGAACAGTCAAACAACGCCACGTTGGAATGAGAAAGTAGACATTATACATGGGGGGGTGTCGACAGGGAGGGTTGGGGGGAAGTGGGGGTAAGTAGCGGCTCATCCCTTCCTCTGTGATTGGAAGTTCCTCGTAGCGGATGATTTGGTGAAAGCGGGGAAATCGGTCGCCGCTGTGAGGGAGGGAGGCGAGGTAGTCAGGGTAGAGGGTGGAGAAAGTGCGCAAGAGTGCCGCGCGAAACAGCTGGTGATGGCGACATGCGGGGATGGTTCCTGTGATTACGCAGTAGACTTCTACTCCGTTGCTCTGCTCCCACGCGACACTGAACAAAAGGACGTGCAAACAGAACGTGGGGTTTGCGCACTGAAGGGAAGGATGGGGATGGACGGTGACGGCGAGGCGGGTGGAGAAAAAGTGACGGAAGGTATTGGGAGGGAAGGGGTTGCGAGTGAAGGTGACGGGGGTAGAGATCTGACAGAGGGTGAGGTAATCAAGGGGATGGCGGGATAATGACCGGGGACGAAGGCCGATCCCCCGCATCGGTACGTGGACGAACTGGGGGACGGGCTGAGGCGGAGGGGGAGGGGGATTGGCTTCGTCTCCGTCGCGATGCGCTCGGAGCCGCGGTTGCTGGGTCGCCATCTTCGGGCTTGGGGGGCTCTGGATCCCTGGTCGGGTCGTCGTTGATGCGCAGGTTCCCCTCACTGGAGAACTCCAGCTGGCTTTTTCCGGCGGCGATCTCGTCCCTCTTACGTGCCGCCTCAGGATCTTCCGCCTCCGTGCCTGTGCGCGTCGCTTCTTCTGGCAAGGCCTCCCACTCCGATCCGGCTTCCTCCTCTTCTTCTTCTTCTTCTTCTTCTTCTTCTTCTTCTTCTTCTTCTTCTTCTTCTTCGTTTTTTTCGTCTTCACTTTGCTCTCCTTCGCTGTGCTCGCTATAGCTCCCTTCCTCCGACGTTTCTTCTTCGGCGTCGTCCTCGTCTTCGGTGGCTTCTTCTTCTTCTACCTCCTCGGATGTATCTTGCTTCGGATAGAAGGCGAGATTGATGATTCCGGACAACTTCAAGTACTCCTGCCGCGATGGCAGGGCGCTTTCATTCCCCGGTTCCTCCAAGCACGCAGTCCACTAAAGATACGGCGCCAATGTCCGTGCAAGGACGTGCGGAGCCGGACTCTCATCACTTTGCGAAACAATATCCAGAGAGAGGTCCTCGACCAGTTGCGCTAGCGAGATGACGAGTTCCTGTGCGATTAGCTGGCGATGGCCTGGCCGCACCGATCCGAAAAGACAACCGAGAAGATCGCCCTCCACGTCAGTTCTCCAAGCCTGGATGATCAGCAACTCTAGGTACTCAATACACGCCTGATGCTCGTCAGTCCTCGTCCACGTCACCTCTACTCGGGCCAAGCACACAGATAGATCGACAAAGGTCTCCCGCTACACCCGCCAATGCCTAGGATCGAGGAGCGGGACTGCAAGGGGTTCAAGCAAGAAGGAAAGGCGGGGATGAAGATCGGATTGCCAGAAGGTGATGAAACGAGAGGGAAGTCTGAAGGTGGAGAGAGGAGCGAGAGGAGCGACGCGGTTCATTGGGGGCGTTGAAAGGGGACGAGTGTGGGGAGCGCCACTGCTGGCTGGCGCGTAGAGGTACGGAGCTCGTCGAAGTCAGTCCCGAACGTTGGGACGAGGTTGCACCTGGGGCGTGCAAGACCGTGATGCCACTCAGTCGATAACTGCTGCGTCCACTCCCACAATGAGGTCAGGATCGCGGTATGCCGAAGCGGGCTGACCACGCTGATATCGCCGCTGAAGGCAGGGACCGTGGTGACGTGGCTCGTTCCTCGAGCCGCCCGCCGATGAAATGCTACCACCTCTGCCAATACCACTGCCTGTGGACTTCCGGCGAATCGGAACGCAGTGGCGACACACACACCCTCGGTGCAGAAGAACTGCGCCAGTCGTCGAAGATTAGGACCGAGCCGCGGATGACGAAATTGTCGGATCTCCGAGATGTAGCCACGTGGCTGCAGCAGATGATTGCCAAGAGCGTGCTCCGTTATGAAACTCATGGCGAGGACGGGGAAGAAGATGAGGGATGAGAATAAGAGGGGGAAAACGAGGCGAGAGCTAGATCGTCTTCGTCCTCGTTTTCAGCAGACGAGGAAGACGGAGGGAGATCATAAGGAGGGAGGGGACGGATGTAAGAGGTACGGCGGACGATGGGGACAGAGCTATGGGTGGGGCTGGCCTCGGGCGCGATGCGCACCGTGTTGGCACCGTTAGGTCCGAGCTCGACAACGCGGAAACAATCAGAGAACTTGGGAGCGAGTTTTCGGTCGCGTGCACATTTACGTACCTGCACCAGGTCCCCTAATTTATATTGATGTTGGGGACCGGCATTTCCATTTCGGGCCTTGTAGCTATGGACTTGTCTCCCGTGGGCTAGATCAGTCATTTTCTGTCTTTTTCGGGCTAGCTTCGAGACTGCCTTTTCCATTAAATCGGCGTACCTTTTGGCCTTGGCCTTAAGGGCGGCACGCGTGTCTCTACCCCCGGCTTCGACAATTTTTGAGTTGCCCCGGTAATCGACACATGGGAGGCTATTGGTGCGAAGCTGAAAGGGGGTGAACCCCGTGGATTCGTGAGGGGTGGCCTGGTGAATTCCGGCGATTTGGTATACGATCTCGGGCCAAGGACGCGTGTCACGCACCGCTAGATTTCTACGAAGGGCAGTCTTAATCATGCGATTGGCATTTTCGGCCAACCCCATTCGACTGGGAAACGTGGGGTGCCGTGTGTCGAAGTGTAATGCCTCGTCGCGCGAGCAATTCCTCTACCTCGCCTTTGAATTCAGACCCGTTATTGGTTAGAATCTCTTCCATATCTAGATGGGTATAGATGAACCGGTCGATGTACGTGGCTATTTCTGCGGCTTTACGGGTTTTGCAGGGGTAGACCTCGATATATTTGGAAAAATGATCTATTAAAACTAGAAGGATGGAATATTCGCAACGGTTTGGGCCAGGTGGCACGTCGATATCTGTCGTGTCCATACTGACTCGCTGAAAAGGGCGCTCTACTTCCGTCGGCACTATCGTGTTTGGTCCCCGTATTGGGGCACGGTCGGCGGCACAGACCAGACAGTTGGCGACTACGTATCTGACATCGTCCCGTATATTAGACCAAAACCATCGATTCTGATCTATAGTTGCCTCTGTGACACGTATCGCGAAGTGAGCGGCCTGCTCCTCGTGAGCAGATCGGGTCCAATCATATCTCTGGAATGGATGGGGAACCGTCAACCACAAGCCCGATCCGTCAGTTTTACACTTTTCTAGGTGACCGTTGGTCCATCGGTAATCCCGGGGTCTCTCGGTGGTCCGACGTCTGTCGTGCTTAGTGAGATGATCCAATGGTAAACCAGCCAATTTAGCTAATAGAATTTTATCGGTCCAGACCTCTGCTCGTCGGTATTTCTCGTCATATTCAGGGCCGTCCGTTCGGGCAGCCTCGAATCGAACCTCGGTAGGGAGTTTGTCCGTTCTACACAGAGGACACTTTCATTCCCTACTATTCGTTCAGTATCGAACGCATGCACCGTGTGCATGATTGACACATGTGGCACAATTCACCCACTCAACGAATCCGGTCTCAAAAGGATGACAATTCACCCCGTAAACCCGTGTAATACACGTGCAAAAATAGCAGAATTTGTCGGGAAGGGTGGCGAACCGAGGAGGCGAGAGGGGCGGAATCAGCAGGGGAAGAAGGGGTCGCAGAGACAGGTGGGGTAGTCATGATGAAAGGGGAGGAGAGAGAAAGAGAGCAAGGTTGCAAAGATGGTAGAGCAAAAGCACGGTGTCACTCACTCCTTCGACAAAATTTCCACGTGCCCGTACCTCGGTCTGTTCTCATCCTCCGGCTCGTTCCACAGAATCACCTCCTCGCTCTTGAGGACCTTCTCGGGTCGGTGCAGTCGTGTCAACCCGTCAGCATTCCCGTGCCTCTCGTGCTTCCGATGACGAATGTCAAAGTCCATACTCTGTAACACCGTTGCCTATCTCCCGATCATGCCCGAGTAATCCTTAGATTTCTTCAGGGCTAATAATGGCTCATGATCCGTGACCAGCGTGAACTTCCGCCCATACAAATAGGCTGGAAAGTGACTGATTCCCCACAGAGCCGCATAGCATTCTCCTGTCGGGGCGACGTAATTGCGCTTGCAGGCAGGCACCGACTTAGACGCATATTCTACCACACATTCGAGTCCGCCAGGTCCCAGCTGGACCAAAATCGCTGAGATTGTCTCTGACTGCCAGTCCGTGATGAGGACAAAAGGATTTTCAGGATCCGGTCTTATAAGGACCGGAGCCGAAATAAGGGCTGCCTTGAGTTTCGAGAACCCTTGATCACACTCTGGCGTCCAAATCAACGGCTCATCCTTTTTCAGCAGATTCGTGAGGGGACCCGCAATAGCCGCGAAGCCCTTGTTAAACCTTCGATAGTACGAGGCCAGGCCCAAAAAGGCGCGAACTTGCGTAATAGTCGTGGGCACAGACGCGTCTCTCACGGCTGCCACCTTTTGCCGTTCCGGTCTGAGTCCCTGGTCGGTCACGACGTGTCCCAGGAAGGAAATGGTGGTGAGAAAAAACTGGCATTTCTCAAGCGCCACCTTGAAACCGGCATCTCTCAATGCATGCAGCGTCCATTCGATGTGTTGCACGTGCCCCTCGTAGGAACTCGAATACACCAGAATATCATCCATGTACACAATTACGCAATAGTGGATGATGCTCTACGCCCGACGTGTCTACGGCACAAAGTTCTGGAAGGCCATGTTCATGGCTCGCTGAAAGGTTGCAGGCGCATTGCAGATGCCCATTGGACATCGAACCCATTGCCAATTACCTTCGAACAACACAAATGCCGTTTTCGGACGATCCTCCTCTCGAACAAGAAGATGATGAAACCCATGTCGAACATCAAACTTACTGAAAAATCGAGCACTCCCAATCGCATCCAACAGCTCATCAATCCGGGGAAGGGGGTACACATCTTTGATCGTGATATCGTTTAGTTTGCGATAATCGATGCATATGCAAATCCCTCCGGCCTTCTTGGGTACGATTACCACAGGAAACGACCAAGGTCCTATAGCGGGTTCGATCCATCCATTAGCTTCAAATTCCTTAATTCGTTGAAACGCGGCCGCCCGTTGAGCTGACGAGTATCGATAAGGAACGCAACTGATGGGTGGATGGTCCCCCGTAAGGATAACATGCTCGATTATGTTAGACAGTCCAATATCGTTATCGCGAACACTTAATACCTCTACGTACCTATTCAAGACGTTAATCAGTGATTGTCGGAATTCCAGGGGGACGTGATCGGGCAGAGTGATAGTCAGTCGATCGGGTATCTCAAGGGGTAAATTGATCCAATCAGCAGGCCGATTCCGTCGATCATGGACACTAGAGAAAATAGAGCTGCTAGTGCGGACATAAAATACAGTCGCGATCATCTGGGATTCAGCGGGGCTAATCATTCGGTCTCTTTAACTTCGGCGTCAGTTTTCGAATCAGCCGAGGTTTCTTCCACGGTTAGTCCTGTTAAATCTACCATTCCTTGCATCAGATCGGGCACATCATTGACAGGAGCTTCGACTTCTTGTTTAATCAAAGCGATGGTCTCTCCTGTCGTAAGCAGTGACCTTGAAGGGGAAACATAAACATCCAGGTATTGTTTCGCCTGTTGATAGCGTGCTCGGAGGGAAAGTGTTCCCTCGTACAAGGTGCGAGGGGGTTCCAAATCGTCTGCAAGGTCAGATATTTGGAAGATGGGTTCTCCGAAAAAGGTCGAAGGACTGACCTGGGTTTCCATAGGTGTGAGCACGTTCTCCCCCAGACTCAAGTGAAAAGTCCGTGTGGTTCTGGGAACCATCCAAAATTTTTCTGGGGTTTCGTGCTCGAAAAGTTCGCCCAAGTGTTTCCATTCATTCTCACTAGGCATCTCTTCTTCGCACTCCTATTCTTCGAATCTGCTACTACTATCCGGGGATGAACATTCCTCGTAATCGGGACCTTGAATCATCCCCATCCGAGCGGAATTAGGATTCCTTTTTACTGTTCGGGTCGAAATCCGCAACGAAACTGTCTGCTGCTTTCCTCCTGTTTGCGTGAGCACCAACTGCTTGGAATCGAAATGCATGCGGGCTCCCACCGCCATTGCCCAAGGCAGTCCTAACAACACCGAATATGAATGCATATCTATGACCAAAGCGTTAACGAGGACATGTACCCGTCAAACTTTCACGGCCACATTCTCAATGATTCCTACGATATTCATTGCTTCCTCGTCAGCAGAGACGTAATGGTCCTTGCCAGATTGAGGGAGGATCGAGTTGAGTCGTTCCGTCCTTTTCACCGTATCTAATGATATAGTGACCGCAGAGGAGCTGGTATCGATGAGGGCGTTAAAAGGTTTGCCCCATACTTCGCAATCACATTCAACATTTTTCCACATATTTCTCAGCTAAAGAAATTGCAGCTACTCGCGCTTCTTCAAGTTCACCAACTTCGGGTTCCGGCGGTGCAACACCCTCCACTCCTTCTTCCTTTTTCTTTTTCAACATTCGTTGTATGCGCTGATATGCAAAGCGCTTTTGATTTTTCTGACATTGTTGCAGCAACTTGTCATTTGTTGCTTTAGATATGGTGAGCAAATGTCCCACTGGGACCGGAATGCGAATATCCAGTTGCTTAAGCGTTCGTAGTACATCAATTTCTCCCGTCCGACACTGTGGTCCGGGGTTAGACTCGCGTTCGACCCATTCAAGATCGTCCTGGGCTGGTCGGATGACTCTGATCATGCCGGCGAGATGAAGTTATTCGACCGGATCAACCACGTCAGCAGCTTCGGAGGAAGTTCTTGAGGTCGATGCAACTGCCATTGAGGGGGAAGGTAGCTCAGGGGCGTATGCACTGATTTCCTCGTTTCGGGCCGTATCCATTAGTGCGGCCACCCGTCCTTGATTCAGAGCTACGGGGGCTGCGGAAGGTGGGGGCTGATTTCGTTTTGGCTGCAGACAGTCCCGGGCGAAATGCCCGTGCTGTTTGCAGTTGTAACACTCGATTTTCAAGGCCGGGTTAGCTGCAGGAGGGAACTGAGGTGCATGTCCAGGTGCAGGTGAGCAGGCAACAGTGAGAACGATGCAGGGGCAGGTCGAGAAGGAGCCGGGTTGGGCTTAATTAGTCTGCTCATTATCTGTTCCATTCGATCCATGTGAGCTGCCTGCATTTGGACCAGATTGCTCATCCATTCAGATTGTTTGGTAGTAGTTGTATGGATCATCTGTGCCTAGTGCATGTTTGTTATGGTCATAGAGGAGGGATCTTGGGAGCTTCCGGGTTTAACAGTTGCTACCTGTTGGTTCATTGAGAGAGTCGGAGGAGGGGGAGAAGGAACTGACGGGATACCAGAGGCGGCCCCTTCGGGAAGGTCATGATCGGGCCGGGGATAAAATCGTTCTACCGCTCGTAACCACGATCGTCGTTTCGCCGCTAGATCCTGAATCGTGTCCGTGATGTCTTCGTCTCCCTGACCGATATACTTCTTTGTATCCGTCAGGTCTAACTCAGGTGCTTTAGGGATGATAGTGGATAGCTGGTTCGTTTTAGGGGGGACCTTTTTCTGCAGCTTCCCTTTTAGCGTCCGACTTCGTAAATGATCGATGAACAAATTTCGGGCGGACTTTTCATCTCGCCCTGATTTGTCCAACGTAGTTTGGAATCAATCCACGAAGTCAGACAACAATTCCCCTGGTTCTTGCGGTCGAGTCTTGAGCACATACCAAGCGACGTCTTCGCGGACCGTATCAAATCTGGCCAAGAACGCTTGCTTGAAGGTGTTCCAATCTACCCATGTGTGCTTCCTAAACCAATCATGCGTCGTGTTGCGAAGCAGCAAGGTGATGACGCGGGGGAGATCCTCCTCGCTATACCCTAGAGCTTGGACGCCCTCCAACCAAGCTTCGGGGTGGGTGTGATTAGGAAAGAAAGGAAAAGCGGCGGGAATACTGACAATCACCCTGGGGGGGGCTGCGTTGCCGTCGGCCATTGGCATAGCCTGTCTAGCCCCACCAGATCTTGATCTGGTCACTAGGCGATCTCGACGAGCAGGTTGAGGACTTCTTCTACCTCTCGCCAGCTCGACTTACTATCATCAAAACCGACACGTGTCGGCTCCGATACCAACCTCACGCCCTACGCTGTCTTTCGTTCGGAGTGCTAAGGGTGAAAAAGAAGGCCCAGAAAAACAGCGAGATGGGGTGTGCCAAGGATTTTCTGGAAAATTGAGTGTGGGGACACAGATAGAATTGAAATCCCTCGTGTTGGCCCGATGAAGTAAGTCGGTTGCTTTCGCGCGTCGCGAAATGCGCGCGCGGGCTCAGTGCGAAAAGAGAAAAATCCGAATTCAATCCAAAAAGTACTGTCGAACTTCCCACCGTGCTATGGATCTTCGTTTAGAGCGGAAGGGCTTCAGTACTCTCCGCGTGTCCCGTTTTCCTATCAAGTCCCGACGTCGCTCGTTGGTCAGTTCCGAGTCCGACGTGGATGGTCTCAACCGCGTGGCTCTTTCCTTGTGCTCGTCTTCACTCTGTATCCGGTAGTGGAAGCCCTTTGATTCGTAGCGATCGAAACATTGGCACTCAGTGCACAGGGTTCGAGGCTAATGGGGCGCCACTGCCGTCCATGGAATGACGATCAGGTCGTTAAATGGCAACAACACTAAGTAAGGTGGGAAGTGCGTATCGATAATGACAAAGCCCGCATCCACGAATCCAGAACAACGATTTTCGGGAGGGAAGTAATATTGTCCGTCGATCCGTGCGACAACTTCTCGTACGTCCCAGTCGCAGACACGTGTCCTTTCCTCATTGTAAGGGAAGGGACGCGTTGGTTAGGGAGATACAGGAGGCTGGCGCCCGATCGAGGTACGACCGTCAATCCACATATCAATCAATCAAAATGAGCTTGTAAAAACCCCGAGACGTTATCAAAAAGCACAATCGAAAAAGAACTAATTAGTATTTTCCTTCCCTTCGACACGAGAGAAGCATGTTACGGAGTTCGTTCAACCATGCAATAATCGAGTTGAAGTTTCGAGAGATCAACCCGCGACTTAGTTTCAGTAGACCACCCTTGACAAAACCCGAGGCGCCTGGCTTTTTCGAGACTGCCCCATAGAATGTCTGCAGATGTCGTGCCGTATAAGGCAGATGGCATGCGCGCCGTGCATTCAGAACGACAAATCTAAACACTCTTGCATTCTCGAACAAAATCCCGTTGAGCTCTGGGTTTAATCAACGAGAAAATACAAGCATCTTTATACATAAATCCACTGTGGAAGGCGCGAAAATGACAGTCGGTGCACATGTAAGAAATAAATCGGGGGATTGTACATAGACATCCTCCGTTCATAAGACAAGATGATTGAGTTATTTGGCATTCGGGGATTACCCCGGAAACTAATGGAAGAGTTCCGGAAGAAGTTCTTCTTTACAAGAGGTCACTCCGGTTTACCGGAGAGACAAACACATCATCATTCAAATAAGAGAGAGAGATGGGAGAGATAGATGAGAAAGGTCGAGAAAGGAGACACCGAAATTCAACAAGAAACATTCGGCTTCACAACCATGAACTCACAAAAAAAAAAAAGACCCGCAACCATGAAGGCGCATTCGCTGTTAAAATTCCAGTATGGCCCCGGGCCAATCATCCACTCAACTCCAATTACAGATCCTCATACCCACACCGACGATCCCGGCCGTCGCGTGCTAACTTCCGCCACTGCAATCGTCACCCCACTGACGCAAACTCGACTCGGCTCGCCCAGATCCCACAGTCTGTCGCGGCGATCAAGCGCGCAACCGGCCGGCGTACAGTCAGCCCAACAGGACTTTTTGACTCGCACCAAAACGCATCACGTAGTGACTGCTTCCCGGAAGCCGGCTTGTAGGTGGAGAACGCAAGAGAGATTTGCGGGCGCGCTTGTGAAATTTATAGTTGCGAATGAGAAGAAAGACGGGGGAGAAGACAGAGGGGAGATCAAGGTGTAAGAGGAAAAAATTAAGCGAGGGGTGCTCAAGGGAAGCCATATTGATCCTTCAGAACTCAATGTTCAGCCAATCAGATTCGTCGCGCAACAGGAAAATCCTCTTGCTCAACGCGTATGATTGGTAAGCGAAAGTAATCGGGGGATCAACCGGGCTTCGTGAGCCAAGGTTGAAGAGCGAGAAGGAAAGAGGCGCGAAAAGCAGCGCGAGACGGGTCCAAGATTCAAATGATCAAAAAAGGAAAACAGGCACGCAAAAAGCAGAGAGAGAGAGGGAAAAACAATTGCAATAGGAGAAGAAAAGGAGGGAGAAGGGAGAGATAGCGCGGGGGAAGAATGACGCGGGAAATAAGGAGGAGGAAGCTCGCATGCGCCGCGCCTGATAACAAAAAGAAAAGGCACCAAAACAGTTATAGCTTGCCTACATCCTACACCAATTCAAAAATTGAAATCACCATATCCGCGCGCGAAAGTTGACGCGGGAAAAGAAAGTCCTATGCCTGTCCGTATTCTCACAAAATTCCAAGAGTTTTCTCCGACGCGACCGAGAACATGCACACACAAAAAGGACACGTCGGGTTTGGCTTATTCCGGAATTCCTAACTGTCGAGCCCGATTCCCAGTGCGCTTGCTAAGGCGCGCGTAATTTCCCATGCATTTTTCGAATTACAAAAAGCAGAATTCCAAGAATCAATGGAACCTTCGAAAAATGGGGGCCTAAACAAGGCGCATGAAATCAAGAAAAGCGACGGGGGTTTTTGTGGGGTCGGTATGATACAAAAAGGGGGAATTGACTCAAGGGGTACGAAAGATATCACGGGGTCGGGAAGTGGTTCGTCACATGCTCAAGTAGATTAGGTAGAACAAGTGTTGAAGGTGGGCAAGGTTAATAGATAGGGCTGGGGGAGGTTAGAGGTAACCTAGAGTTCCAACCAGCAGGAGGCAGGAGGGATCGTTTGGGATTGAGAGCCGAGGGTCCACCCTGCCATGGTAGGCAGGGAGTTCAGAAGGGGGTGTTACCCCAGTTAGAGGGTGGGTAGGCTAGCATAGGATATGGGTGTGGTTGGTTTGCTTATTTATTTTGGTTTTCCATTTGTTGCTTTCTTTTTCTTTTTTTTTTCACAAGAAAACTCTCAAGTCATTATATTTTGCACACCAAGCATGAGGCCGGGAATCCTCAAATAACAACCCCGAGGTTTTCCATTTGGTGCTTCTTTTTTTATGGTTGTCTGGCAGGTTGTTGGAATGTTACCCCATATTGTCCGTGTTCCAATTTTCTTGTGGCTCTCTAAGTGTTGTTGGGGTAAAACCCAGCTACCCCAGAGTTTCTTTATTCGAAGTTTGTTGTGGCTCTGCCAAGTGTTGCCGGGGTAAGGGCGTCATTAGACACTCCTCGGGAATACGATTCCAAAGATTCCGTCGTTGGTACACGTGCCCTTGGAGCCAATCTTTCGGGGGAAAAAGTGAAAACAGTCCAATCCTCGGCCTACAAGGATTTCCCAGCCAGACCCTTAGCTCCGAGGAACCTCGTAAGGTCCCTTGGGGGGTCCAGTTGTGGTCCAGCGGCTGCATGATGGACATCCTGGGCCTTCTTCGTTGTGGGTGTCCTGCGATGGCCTCTGGAGTTCACCGCTGGTGGCGGTTCGTGGCGTGGCGTGTGGGCATCTTCAGGCCGCTCCTTGGGCGTTCCAACGGTAAAAAATTCGGAGTTTCTAGTCGTGCTGCCAGCCGCTCCCTGGACGATTGCGTTGTTCTTGGCATCTCACGGCCTGCCCTGTGTCATAACCTGCTGCAGATGCAAAAAGGTGAGTGCATTCCAAGTCTTCTCTCTGGTGTTGTTCATGGCTGACCTCCGTCGGAGGCCGTCGCTGTGCTCTTCTGGTGGTGGTCGTGTTCAACCTTTGTTTCCTCGTCCGCCTTCCCGGAAGGAAACAGACGAGGCGGTCGTCGAAGAAGGCGAGGAAGATGGACAACCATCTGATGAATGGCACGCTGACAGCAGGGCCAGGGGGATCTTCATGCCAGCGGTGCATGCCGGAAAAGGACAAGTGAGGGCAAGTGAGGGGATATCGATTGCTAACACAAACTACCCAAGATACTTGTTCGAGTTCAGTATTGTTTTATGAGATGAACCTGGTTATGGTAAATCGAAGTATCTTTCGGAATTGCTAACCCCCTTAGACAATAGATAGTGCGCGATTGTACGCTGAAGTGCCTTTTACAGGTTGGTGGATATGCTCACCTAGGTTTTAAATTGAAAGAGGCAAATTACCCAATTAATTGGGGACAGGAGGCGAAATGACATCTCATTACAACACAGCCTTTAGGTAATACCGGTGACATGCACCAATAAAGGTGGATCGCAGAGGATCAGTAGTACCCGCAATGTAATTTAATTTAATGAATAGTTTCATGATTAAACAAGGCGGTCGTTGAAGAAAACGAGGAAGATGGACAACCGTTTCATGAACAGCATGCTGGCAGCAGGGCCAGGGGGATCTTCACGTCAGCGATGCGCTCCCATGGAAAGTTGCAAGCGGCCATACGGCCCGACACTGTACAACCACCTGCCTTCGTAGGAGATTCCTTTGATGATGCCGAGGGGCAACAATCTTCAACGGTTCCTCTGGGCTGCGGCTCAGCGCAAGATTGGATGGGGAGCCAGTTTCTTACACGGCCACCAACATCGACAAATGCGACGTTCACGAAGCTGCTGGAGGCACGGACCCGGGGTGGCGAAGAGGCTGGACTCGTCAATCTCAGCTTCGGTCTCCCGTCCCACACACCGTGCTAGTCAATTTAGCCGCAAGCAACACAGCCGTCGATGATGGTGAGAGGGGATTGCGAGATTTGTGCAGGGTGCTCACGTGACCTGGTGGGCGGATGTGGATTTCTATCGCGGACACGTGGGGGAGGGAGCACACAAGGCCCAAGTGCTTCAAAGATGAAGACAACGGTCCAAATGACTTCTTGCTCGAGCACGCCTAACGAGGCAATCGAAAGACGACGACACTGCCATGGAGGTCGTCGGCCAGCAGGTTTGGATCGGTCATCGACAATGCGGCAAGTCAATCAGTTTGACGACGTCGGGTTGAGGCGCTATGTCACCATGGGGTGCTACGGGGAAGAACAGGAGAGACAACGGATCGGGCGATGGGGGCGATGGCCAAAGAGGGAAAGGGCAAATACCTAAATCGAAAAGGCAGCACCTCGACGATGTGGAGGGGGCGTTCGACGACGATTTCCGGTAGAACGAGATCACGGTTGTGGACGCTCAACGAATGAGAGGGGACGCACCATTAGGCTTCAAGCGAGATGGGGTTTCGAGGGAACAACTCGCTGGATTGAAATTTCGAGGGAACAACTCGCTGGATTGAAACTATGCGGCACCGTGGTTGGCGACGGGATCTCGCGAAGAACGTCCAGGTCTCCAAGGATTGTCATTGGTGATGGAGCCATCCACAAACAAGGCACACCTGCAGCCGAGGCGATGACGAATGTCGGTCGTGCGACGATCGTTTTGGTCAACGGGGGCGGTTCCTCAGACAAGGCACCAGTTGCATAACCGCAGCCTCACCAGGGTGACCCTACTTAGCGGCTATGGGGTTGCCAAGGACTCCGCCCGCCGTAGTGGGTTGGGAGGGAGCGGTCATGCACACACCGGTGGGACAACTTCAAGCCAACGGCAATGCTGCGGCGCAACGTGGGGACGAGGGCAACAACGAGGATGTCCACGACCGCAACGGGAGAAAAGAGGACAGGGAAGAGGGCGACAACGATGATGACAACACCCTGAGCAATAGGAGGACGTGGATGAAACACGAGGATGATATGGAGGAGAAGTCCATACTAGGGGTTGGTGATGCCCAACCTCACGCCCGACGTGACTTCCTGATCGGAGTGGGGTGTGGGCCTGGAAGTGCGAGAAGGGGTATGTCAAGGATTTTTGGGAAATTGGGGGTGGAGTCCCAAGTAAGAACTGAGATCTCATGTGGCAAGGTTTCAGGGGCATAGGTGCAATGAGGCCAATGGACGGGTTACTTTCGGTCTGATGGTGGTCGATGTCATGCATCATAAGGCAGATGGCTTGCGCGGTGCATCTTGGGCCGTCCGATCCGCCTGTTTTAGTGACGGCGGTTCGGGAGAGGTCCATCCGTGGGGGTTGCGATTTCTATGAGCCGGACCTCCGGGTGTGGACACGTGGCGATTGGCGTCGCTCGTTGTGGTCAGAGTTAGGCTCCGTAATTCCAGAGGCTCGGCGGTTGCCGCATTGTCTGCAATTTCTGCACGGCGTGTGGGGCCAATACGGGGCTATGGAATTCCACGGCACCACCGTGAGTTGGCGATATGAGAGAAGGAGATGGAAGGGAGGGAAAATGGTAGCGATGCCGACGAAGCCGGGGGATATGAAATACTGCGTATTGTACGTAGTCGGGTAGTCGGGGCACCTTGGGTCGCTGGTTATGGCGCGGCGAAAGTCCCTGGCACACAGTCGGTCGTTCCCGATTAAACAGGGGAATTCCGGATTTCTCAAATTCCCCCGCCAACTAAGCTGTTCTCCCTCCCAGTACTCTCGATATTCTGGGTCCCGCAGTCTCTCCCGGTCCGAGATGTACGACATCATGTCATTCCGGCGGATCGCTAGCTGCAGTGTGGAGGGAACCCTCCGCACGCATCTGGTCATGTTTAGATTGACAAGGGAGTTTCCAGGTATGGTGGCGGAAATTCCTACCGGTTCAAATTCTTGCAACAGGGAAAATTCCGTACTTAACCCGATACTGGAGGTGCCAAGTTCATCAGTGATCGTGCATCCCCGCGTGTGGACACGTGTAGGCCGCGTTGATCATATCACGCTTACACGTGCGCACACAAGGTGTTCAATCGTACACGGGTCTTTCGTGCAAAAGTTTTTAGGCTTACATGCAAAACCGCCACGTGGCATAGATAATCACTCGTTCATCTAATCATTAAGTGATCCTGGGGTCGGCAAATATGCAAAGTAACATCGCAACAACATCAACTCCTGTCATTAACCATTCATCGTGAGCTAGGATGAGCAAAAAGAGAAATAACGAGCACATCATTCAACCATCCCTTATGCAGAACCCATCCATCCGTCATACACAAAAAGGAGTAGATCAATATTGAGGAGCGTCAATCAAAGGCGAAAACAAGGAGAGATGCCGAATCGAAAAATAAGGGCGAATCGCCCGAAGCGGAAATCAAAACTTATGTACAAGATTGGAAACAACAAAGAAAAAAACACAATCCTACGTCCATCCATCTCAACTCTCCCTCTCTCCCTCTCTCCGATGCGGACAATCCGTCTTCACGCACCAGCCCACAAAGTTGTCACCCCGCTTAGTCCTTCTGTGCCCGTTAGGTTCGCCCGTGTGCTACAGTCCGTCGTAGCCCCACGCGTCAACCTCGCACATTCGGCACCAGCTCGACGGGTCGCCCAGTGTAACCGTTTGAACGCCGTGAACGCACGTTCGCATTCAAATTTGCGTTTGAACGCGGATTGCGCGTTCGAGTTCAAAATTGAATGGCGTTCAATTATTTTTTTATACTTTTATTTATTAAAAAAAAATAATTTTAATACCTAAACATAACTTTTTTTTTCTGATTGTTTTTTTATGAGTTTTGTATGATGTGAGGTACATCCCTCTCAAATTTGGAGTCATTTTGCTAAGGCAAAAAAAAAAAGAAAAATCGCCAAAGATGGCGGTGTCAAATCGTGTTCGCTCACTAATTTCAATTCTTTTTTTACTTTTTATTTTATTTTCTGTTTTCTATTTTTATTTCCAATTTGGTAACGAATTTAGATGTAATGCTCAAGCAAATGTTGTTTATTTTATTTTTCTTCATAACAGTTTTTTTTTTGGAACTTTTTTAGTTTTTTTTTTTTTTTTTTTTTTTTTTTTTTTTTTTNTTTTTTTTTTTTTTTTTTTTTTTTTTTTTTTTTTTTTTTTTTTTCCCGCGCGGAATTGAGCTCCGCGTTCGGTCTCGTTCATTGAACGCGCGTGCATACCGTTCAATTTCTGAACGGAAAACGCGCGGTTTCACAGGGGTCGCCCAACTCCCACTTCAACTCACCTCTTACCTCGCTCGTGAGCCGACCCTCATTGATCGCGCTTCCCCGAGCTTCCAACCACTGCTTAAGAGAGCTATCTAATCGCGCAGCCGGAATTTATAGAGTGCATGCATGCGTGAAGAACACGGAATTGCAAAGAATTAGAAAGAGAGAAGGGGAGGGAGTGCCTACGTTCTGCATGACCAGATCGCGGCGTGGGGGACGTAGCCCCTCTCCACTCATCGGTCCGATCATGCAGCCCGCGGGTTAACTAGACACGGCACAGGCGAGAGAGAAGAAAGGTACAGTTACACGGGCGCCCTGCCCAAAATTACAGTTACACGCAAGATTAAGGGCGTCAACTAATGAGAGCTCCGTCGCAGCCGCAAAAAGAAACGCGCGAGCAAAAAGCACCGCGCGGCAAAAGAAATCTTGAATTCCTAAATTCCTAGCTAATGCAAAATGCAAAAAAAACTTCCAATAAAGCACAAATTCCGAAAAGAAAGTCCGATATTCTGAGAGCCATCGAGGGCTCGACAAGATTCGAAAAAGAAATTAAAAAAGAATGACGTAAAATTCCCACGCGATTATCGCGCCCACAAGAAAGAAGCGACGTCAATCATTATTAATCGCGCATCCGTCGGCGCGTCAGCCACTCAACCATTCCGGAACTTGCCCAGCCCTGGCCCCAACCATCCGAAAAGAAGCGACATAAAAAGAAGAACAAACAAGGACACCGATGCAATTTTCCCGTTGGATCCCATCTCCCGTAATTGGCCGAACCTTCCTAGCTTAGGACCCCTCATTGTTATCGCGCAAAAAATTGCACGGCACAGAAATTGGTTCGTCACAGTGGATTGTGAGGGGTTTCAGGGGCAAGGAATAAGGAAACCTTTGGAGGAGGCAGTGGTCGACTGCGCAGATTACTTTATTGCCATCACCAACGGATAAGTGGGAACTGAACTGCTGAGCATACTAATCATGCCACTGAACAAAAACTTGTGCTTCAACATAGAGGACCTTGTGCAACACTAACCAACTTTGTACAGAGTGAGGAATTTGGACAAAGTGGTGCTGTGAGCCATCCACGAGTGGATCTTCACATCGTCGTCCCGAGCGAATGACTTTGCCCCTTGAGGATCGTATATCATCGTCGAGCTGTTTGGCCTATATAGCACGAGCTGTTTGGCCAATGTGGCGCGAGCTGTTTGGCCGTGCATGGAATGGTCGAAAGTGGTTTCCCCAATCGTCATCCACTACATTGTCCAGATGATGGACACACCTTTATGGTAGGCCTGAAGATGACAACATGGTGGCGCACAAGGAGATGGTTGTTGTATGCATAGCGGAGTGCTGGACGAAAGTGCTTTGGTGCAGGCAGCACTCAAACGATGGTAATGTAAAACTTGATAGGTTAAACAGGCTTGCGGACTGCGTTTGCCTCTTATTGAGTTCGTGCATGCGGATTATGTGTTTGGGTGATGACGACGACCATTCCCACTACAAGGCTTCCTTTTACACGTCCGTGGTCGAGAAACCCACAATCATCGCCGCGGGATTGGACAACTTCAACTCGCAAAGACATATCGTTGAGTCTACTAACTTGGTGTTGGATCGCCTGGGGAAACCTCCCCTCGTGCTAGGTGTGTATCCACATTACATCCTGAAATGGGTTGATTGTGGGGTGGTGTTCAATCACAACGCAACCCTAAAAAACGCTTGTGATAAGCCAGGATTCGTACTCAGCGGCTTCCGTACCCTTAGGGGGAAAATCCATCAAGGCTCTAAGTAGGGATTCCGGTTGATCGGGAAAAGCGGGGTGTCGTTTTTTTTTTTCCAGAGTGGGGCACCGAAAGGAACTTGTATCTTTCAGAACTGCCCCTGTTTATTTCTTCGAGCAGACGGTTAGCGACCGCACCGAGAAATCCAAGAAACAGTTAGGAATTAGTGTAAGCGGAATTTTAAAATTTCTTGTGTAATTATGCACGCGCGACTGCTTTTCAAATTTCTTCCACACCGCATAAACCCACTCCTTGCTTTGCATCTATGCGTCATCTTTCTTTCTTGCTGCACGCTTGTTTTTGCATGCCTCTTCGTCTTCCCCCAAGCGATGCCCGATCCTCTCCTTACCTATCATCGCTAGTGATTGGCTGTCTAGTTGGGCTAGTCGGATCAATGTGGTGAAGGAGGAACGAGAATATCACTTGAAAGACCACCCCAATTACAAAAAACTTTCGACTCGCCTCTTTCGATCCTCCTAGAATCCCTGCCTTTCTTCTGTCCTGCTCATCTACACCCTACGAATCCCCCCGGGCGGCCGCCAAGCGCGACGAAGTAGGCGGCCGCGGCCAGGTCCGCGACCCTGTGGATGCGTCCGCGCGACTTCGCGGCCGCATGGCGGCCGCTAGGGAGGGGCATAAAAAAATTGAGTGGTGGCATGGGGCGGCGCATCCCAAGCCCCACCCCCTCAAGCGAAAAAAAACAAAAAACAAACAATATTTGGGGGGGAGGGGGGTTGACAGTGAGTGGAAAAAAAAAAAAAAAAAAAAAAAAAAAAACGTCGTTTTTTGTTTTCTTTTTTTTCTTTTTTCTTTTTTCCGTTGATTGATTGATTGATTGATTGGTGGGGGCGGGGTTGCCCCCCCACCCCCCACACGAGCGCACACACACACGCACACACACACACACGTAGTACTGTATAATTCTCTTATACACATCTAGATGTGTATAAGAGACAGCACACACACACACACACACACACACACACACACACACACAGAGGGCATCGCCACAGCCAAATCGAAACAAACTACGGGCTGGGCACCCGTGCCCATAATGTGCTTTGGAAACTTGGACTGGAAAAAGTACACAAACAACCCGCTCAGACTCAGGAATGTGTGAAATGTAGCCCCGTAAGTAAGAGTGCACCTGGATGTGCAGATGTGCACCGAGTCCATTTTCGCTGTGATGTCCTTCAGGCTCTAGTAATCTCTCCGTACCTGTATTTTGTGTGTTCTGTGGATTGCTCTTCTTCTTTTCCTTTAAATTTGTACCATTTGTCGATTTATGGGTGTTGTCGTTGGGCAGGGGCCATGCTAATCTTCTCTCTATATCGTTCCAAGTTTTAGCGGGTGTCCCGGAGGGCTGTGGATTGCTCATTTAGCCTTTAGAAAAGCATTTGAAAAGCAGTACGGTTTCTCTTCTTAAAAGATGTGCACTCTATTTTGAGGCACATGCGTGACAGAAGGGCATGAGTAGGAAGTGGGAGTATGCATCCGGTGAAATTGGAACGCTACAGATTGTGCAGAGTATGTGTTTTTTTTTGTTTTTTGCAAGTACAGTGTAGGTTATCATGGCCCCTGCGCAAGGATGGCATGCATAAGGGTGTGGTTCAGACAACCCCTGGGTGCCTCTGCACCATTGCTTCGAAATGGAACCGAATGATCCAGAGGTTTCAGTCACCTCGCATTACTCCTCTGTGCTCCTGGTTTATCATGAGCATAGGTGTGTGGTGGGCTCCTCTGATGTTCGTGCAGATGGTAGGCTGGAACAAAGACTTGGAGAAGAGGACGAAACATGCTCTCCGGCCCTCCTCATCCCAACTTCCAAAGGTTTTGCAGGTTGACCGAAAACAAGGTCATGTGGGCAGCAAGTACTCCTTCGATTACCTTGCAATACCATGGCACTAGAATGGAAGGTTGTGGCGCAAGGCTCTGGCCGTGCTCACATTAAACCACCAGTGCTTTTGACCCTTCCCTTGCCAAGCCTGGAAACGCCCTGTGCACCAAAAAGAAAAGAACCGAGGCAGGCCTTCT
>BFEA01000005.1:4894889-4915124 GCA_003427395.1 Chara braunii | reverse complement strand
CCTTTTTTTTTTTTTTTTTTTTTTTTTGGGATAATTTGACCTTCTTTCAGGTGCAATGGATTTCCTTTTGAAGAGAAAAAATGGATTTCCTTTTGATGATTGGTAAATTCTGAAGCCAGACACTCGTAATATACTCCCAGGCCTACTGTAGGGTGGTTATTGGGTGGGTACAGAACGTAGTATCCAGCTGACGTATTAGGTGTTTACAGAACACATAAACATACCAAAAACAACAATAGAGAATAGACAATCGTTCAGATGCAATGTACTTCCATTTGATTTTCATGAATCATGAAGGACCTCGGCGCGATACCCAGCAAAATCGTTTTTTGGTGGGGTGGTGGTCGCTGCACTACTCACACACCGAAGTTTTATGTGTCAGAAACTTGTCAGAAATGGAGTTCTTGTTTGGTGAGCGCTAACCAAACCCGGAAACTTCCCGGCCTGCAAATAGAGTTTTTGGTAGCAGCTTTTGCTGGCCGCTTCTCTGGTGAGGTTGGGACCGGTCTGGACCAGTTTGCTTTTAGTGATATGGTTTATATACTCACCAGATTCGGGAGGTGGCAGAGGACTTGAGTTTGAGTGAATCTAACCGACAGGTGGGTAAGGTACAGGCAAGAAGGTTATTAAATTTGCTGTTAGAGTGAGGGTGGCACTCACTAGAAACTCATTCGTCCTTATGCATGATTGCTGACTTCCTTGATTTGGGTAGCGGTGTGGCCATGAGCGGGATGATTGAGTTTTCAGGCCCTCTAGACGTTGGTGAGATTGGCGGCAAGGCCCGAAGACACACTCAGAGCATAACCCCCATGGTGGTTAGGATGGGTATGAAGGTATACTCGCAGTGTTATTAACTCCTACAGTAGGGCTGTTACTACAGATATGAACGTGGTTAAATTCTTGTGTCAATAGTCACATGTGCATGACAAAACCCATTTAAGCCACCAGTACTTCCGAAGGTCGTGGCTGTAAACGAGCCGCGACGCTCTGGGCCCGATGGGCCTGGTGACTCTGGTCCAAATTCGTTCGACTTGAAGTGGAAACACCACGGCTCTATTTTTCGCCACGGCCAATGCGCCTCGCTGCACTACTCTCGAAATGTGCAAAACGATAGTGAATCTTCCTCTAGAACATCGAAAGATACACGACCATGATTTTTGTCTTTTGTGCATTTCAAGAGTAGTGCAGCGAGGCCCAATGTATCGGCAAAGTACTGGTGGTTTAATAAATAAATTGACACTCTGTCAGATACAACGGATTTTTGTTGGACTCTCAATGTATTACGAAGCCACAAACACATGGTAAAATCCACAAGCATAGAGTACAATCCCTACAGCGATGACTATGTGTATGAATGTGGTAGTATCCAGTTGACGTACATATAGATAGAAACATGTGTATGAACTTGGAAAAAATAAATAATTGACATTCTTTCAGGTACAATGGGTGTTAGATGACCAATCAAAAACGAAGCCACACACTTGTAGAGAAATCGTAGTATCCTCCCCCACACAAAAAAAAGTTGCAGTATAGTTCCAAAGGTAGTCACTACATGTAAGAATTCCAGTATCTATAGTTGGCATACGTGTAAACAGAGAAATTCAAGATGCACGGAACGCAGTCAATAGTCAACATTCTTCCAGATGTGACAGAATCCCATGCAATGGTGGAGCTGGACTTGAGGAGCTCTGTGCAGCAGCAGGCGCTTTTCTGTCCCCCGTTTCAAGCTATCTGCAAGGAACCTGACCGTTCACAGCTTGGTTGAGAGCATCACACCGCATGCCTACATGTCATCACACGTACAAAGTGGTCTCACGCAAAACCAGATTGAGATGAGATAAGAACCAGTGGCGCAGCTTATATTATCAATGTCATTGAATACAAAGAGTATCATGAGTTCCAGAGTTCAGCATCGGCCAGAGGTAAGTCTCCCTTATCCAACAACAGCGTGGGACCTGGCTCTACCAGCGTCCTCCTACAGATCTCAAATGTGGTGCAACAGGTAAGTGTCCACCATATCCAGACTGACTCCCTGTCTTCTTTCTCTCTCTCTCTCTAGAACTGTATCTTGGTTCTCTCTCTTCACTCTGCATGCACACTCTCACCTATGAAGATCTACTCTGAATGTCACTCACTGATGTCCTACTGACTAACCCTCTACTACTAACATGGGCTGGCGCAGCTATGGCTTCCCTACAGCCAGCGCCCAGCCTCCCTTCTTCCGGGCGCAGCTCTACTTCAGCCAGCGCCTGCCCAGCCAGCTAGCGCACAAGTGCCGCAGCACTTCCACGCATCAATGCCAGTGGAAAATCTGCCTTGTGGGGAGGCAGTCTCGTTTCTTTTAGTGCTGGCCTCCCCAAACGAGGGCTGAATTTGGTCTGTCTTGGGTCCTTTCCCAGTCCCAGCCTCGGTGTATGTGTCCCAGACTCCCTGTCCTTCAAGGGTTGCTGCTGCTGTGGCCTGTAGGCCTCAATTTCGGACTGCTTGTCTGTATCTAGACTGTCCCCCTGACTCGAATCTCGACTGAGACTTAACTCTTTGACTTCTTTTCAGACAGACACATCTTTTTCATGAACAGACACTTTTCATTGCATGAAAAGACACATTGACTGCACGTACAGACACATCCCTGCACGAATAGATGTGACTCGCACACCCCCTGGATGAACAGATGTGACCCAGATATTGCAACTGTTCATCCAGGGGCACAACTGTGACCTTTGACAATGTCTTTTGCTTTAGTTTAGGATGTGACCTTTGATCCAGAAAACATGCCTTTTCTGCTTTCACGAATTGGGCTTTGGGCGAGGTACCCCAATATGCTGCTCTCGTCGAACAGGGGCTGAATCGGGTAAAGGCCCTTTTACTCTCGCCGGCCTAGATTCGAAGTCCTCTGAGAAAACCTTCACCTATCAATAATACTTATTCCTCTTTTAGCTTTTTCATATGCAGATACAATCTGAAGTGCGGACTCAAGTAAGTCTTCTCTTGTAAACCAGCGATCTTCACTTGGATTTTGATAGGCGAATCTTACTTTATATTGTCGCTGGGGTCTGCCTCTTCGTCCGGTTTGGAAAGTGCTTTCAACAATTATCTTATCCACGTCATATTTCCCATCCATACTAGGAGGTATCGCCGATCTGCGACTGGGAAACAACTCATTTGTCACGCAAGGTAGAAGCTTTGAGGCGTGAAACACCGGATATGTATGCAAATGTAGAGGAATCTCAACGACATAAGAAGGTCCATCTACTTCTCCAATCACATCAAGAATCTGCCAAGGTCCTCTGTAGGCGGGTAATAACTTTTGAGAAATATTCTCCCCTGGGTTGTCTGGTCCAGTTTTTTCTTGGCCAGCCAGAGAAGCTACTTCTATTACATTGTTGTTGTGAAAGTCATGGGAAGTCAGAATTAAACTGGGAGCGACTGCCATGAAGCGACACGCTTGCCTGTGCATTACAGTAACATACTACATGGTTGTGGAGGGCACTGGCCAAGGAGAGCCTGTGGAATTCCGAGTGGTTCCATGAATTGACAAAACTAGTGACCGGTCGTGTAGTATAATCCTTCCTATGGTGACATTGACAGTGTGTGTATGACCCTAGTATCTGGTTGATGCGAGGATCTAGGTCCTTGGCAGGCCTAAGGGCCCCTGTTGTAAATGTGCCCGCCCTAAGTGAGGGTGGGCCTAGCAAATCATGAGAGGCCCTCAGCTGTCAATTTCGTCTTTGGGGTTCAGGCAGTTGTGATGCGCCAGTTGGTTGACGGAAAACACAGGCCAAGCAGCAAAGACATTCCACGGCCTTCCAGGCCTTTCCGAAAATGCAGGCCCTGGACGAGAATCGCAGCCTCATACACAGACAATTGGGAGGCCCAACTGAAAGAGGCCCAGTGGCTGCAATAGAGGTGCAGCCTCTCGGGGCCTACCAGAAGCTTCTGGGCCGAGGCCCGGGCCAGCCAGGCCTCGAAGGCACGCAGGCTCTTTCCATATAGGAAAGAGGTGGTGGACTGGGAAGTCATTCAGCACTTGCATGCTGGCGGCAGCGCTGCTGGAGCGGACGCTCGTAGGCTGCTCCTGGCATTGAGAGGCAAGTTGCTAGCGCGTGCGGTCGCGTAGGAAGCTGGGTGCTGCTGAGGGCAGCGCCATAGCCCAGCCTCCATAGCTGGATGGGCTTGGACTACAGTGAGGCGCAGGGGTGGTCTTCGGGTGTGCAGAGAGAAGACGTGGGTGTAAGTTAGGGGAGAAAGAGAAAGGATGATGATGATGATGATGTGAGGGCACATACCTGGTATTGGCGATGGTCTGCTAAGGGCGACATCTTCTAGTACTTCGTGGGCTGTTGACATCAACAGTTGCATTGTCAATTAGTAGGCTGGTAGTAGCTGTGTAGGGAGCAGACTGGGCGCCGAGCGCCCAGTAGGGAGATAGGCCTGGACACATATGTTGGTGGTGGCGAGAGCAAACTCTCATTGACATTGGTTTTCAGTGTTACGATTCTCCATTGGTGTCTTATTGGTGCAGTGCTGCTTTCTGACACTGTGATACGATCTGGCTTTCCATGTGATTGTGCAATTTGAATATTGTCATCTCGCTATTGCTCATTTTCCTTGCAATTTGGTATCGGAGCTGGTTTGAACTGCGCTTCATTGACTCTTCGCAATAGCTGTTTGCTGCTTCACATGAGGTGTGGGGCAGTAATAAGGCTTGGGCGTTGAGTGATAGGCGGCCCAGGGTCGTGTGGGCGCGCCAGGAAGCTATGTGGTGACATTAGTACGCTGGATGATGAGAGCTCGCTAATGTGGCATTTAAGCCGAGGTGGAACTGCATTCTGCTGCTGNCGCGCCAGGAAGCTATGTGGTGACATTAGTACGCTGGATGATGAGAGCTCGCTAATGTGGCATTTAAGCCGAGGTGGAACTGCATTCTGCTGCTGGTTGTGCCGAGGCAAAGATCGGTCATCATAAATRCACATCGGGTTGCCGGTGAGAAATCTGTGGTTGGGGGCAGCATTATGAGGTACGTTGCTCTCTTCATTATCTACCCTCTTCATTACTTCTTACCGTGAGAAAGTGAGTTATGTCCTGAGAGTCCTCTCGATGTGAGGTGTCGCGNGTACGTTGCTCTCTTCATTATCTACCCTCTTCATTACTTCTTACCGTGAGAAAGTGAGTTATGTCCTGAGAGTCCTCTCGATGTGAGGTGTCGCGAGCGCTCAACCTTGAGAGTTGACATTCTTCCTGGGCGGCAAGCTGGTGGGAGACGGGCGAAGCCTCTGAAGGGCCCTGGACGAAGCACTTGGGTCACGGTCACCATGCCAACCCGCTGGGACTAGTACACGCATGCTTTGCCGCAAGTCCTTGGTTCTGCTGCTGCGCAATGGAGGTCATGCAGGGCATGCCAAGCCTTTGAACACATGCTCACCAGACCGTGTATAAATATTTTTGGCGGGATTCAGTGTTGAAACTTGGTTGTGATCGTTGTCCTGTCTGCGACGTTAAATAATTCTTGAGGACCTTGGGGGCTGTCCTTAAACTGCCTCTTGATCAGCCAGATCAATCAGGATGTAAGGCTCGTTGTATGCGAGGGTAAACAACGCGCAGGGGCTGGCAGCTTGGGCATAGACTTGGGGCACCTTCTGACACACTGCTCAACCAGACGCTCAGAGCGTTGACACAAAGTGACCAATCAAAAAGGATACAGGGAGAGGGGGGACTCCGGTAACTGTTCGTAGTATTATTAATGGGGAAAATATTTCTGGCGGGATTCAGTGTTGAAACTTGGTTGTGATCGTTGTCCTGTCTGCGACGTTAAATAATTCCTGAGGACCTTGGGGGCTGTTCTTAAACTGCCTCTTGATCAGCCAGATCAATCAGGATGTAAGGCTTGTTGCATGCGAGGGTAAACAACGTGCAGGGGCTGGCAGCTTCGGCATAGACTTGGGGCACAGGGGTGGGCCGGATTGCACACCTTCTGACACACTGCTCAACTTGACGCTCAGAGCGTTGACACAAAGTGACCAATCAAAAAGGATACAGGGAGAGGGGGGACTCCGATAACTGTTCGTAGTATTATTAATGGGGAAAATATTCCATCCAGCATGCATCTCTGCAGGTGACACTATTTTTATTATTTAGTTGTTACAGACTTGACTGGCAACTAATAGACAACTGCAGATAGTTAGTAATCTTTGCTGCATGCAATCTGTTTCAGAGTAATCTAAGAATAAAATTAGTGTACCCTGTAGGACCTGACATTGATTGCTGGTTACCACTTGACTACTTCTCTCTAGGCCGATCCAAAATAGTTGTTAATCATACTCGATTGGGTGTCACGCTGAGGTAGGATTCAGTGTGGATTCTAGTTTAGATCACACACCACTGTAGCTCATGAGTGAAGCTGCTAGTAGTGAGGAGGAGTTAGTGGAAGATCTTAGAGTCACTCGTAAAACTGCTTTCAGTCAACCTTTAACCTTCCTAGAGTTAGGTCCAGGAGAGGAAAGGAGGCTGCGGAGAGAAGCTAGGGAGAGGGCGACATTGCGGAGGGTGAGGGACGCTGAGGCTAGCGCCAGGGCTAGGAGTATAGCTAGCACAAGTGCGACTATGGCTACCTCCTCTACCATGTCACCGGCCTCTTCTCAGGCCTCTTCGCCAGGAATCAGTCAGAGTATATCTCAGTTTTCCGTTAGCCAGATTGTTGGTTTGCAAGTCAGCCAACAGACTCAACTCACACCGGAGGATTATGAGATGCTCCAAGCAGAAGAGCTTCATGACGAGCTGGAGCGGCAGTTGAGAGAGGCAGCAGAGAGAAGGCAGAGAGCAATCACGAGAAAAGTTAGACTAGGGGCTAGGAGGCAGGAGTTAAGGAACTTAGAAGAAGCACTAGACAAGTCAACACTTGACCCTGTGTTGCAAGCGCTGCGTCGCTCACTCTTGTATGTGGCGAAAACACAGGTTGTCCAGCAAAAAGTGCTGGCTGAACTAGTGGAAGGCCAAAAATGAATTATGGCTGCACTGCAGGCTCCTTGTCCTATGATGAGACAAACTCAGTATGCTGTAGCTCCCCCTTCAGTTGCGGGTCCTTCAGTGACGGCGTCGCCTGTAGGGCCCTCTTTCTCTTCTTTGTTTGACACGCCTCTCACAAGTAGTCAACTAGTAGTCAGTGGTCCTGTTCTTGCCTCTTCTTCCGTACCATCGAGGACGGTGGCAGCTACAGGGCCATTGTCAGGATAGGCTCAGGTTAGCACGCAGCCGCCTGTGTCAATGGTTGTGCAGTCACTGCAACAATCACCTGGGCAGATCCAACCCATGCGGTAGATGCCCTAAGCCCTTCTCTGGTGACAGGAAAGAAGGACGAGGATCTGTATACCTGGGTGAGGATTGTGCCTACCTATGTGAGGCACAAACTCACAAGGCCAAACAGAAAGTCATAGTTGCTACCTCCTTTTAGAAGGATTGACAACACGTTGGTTAAACGGGTTAGTGCAACAGCAGGGCTATGTCAGAACTTTGATGCCTGGGCTCAGACCCAGACATTGGAAGAGTTCGTACGGACTGTGTATAACAGGTGGCATGACCCTCAAGGGGCTCAAAAGGCCACTGACGTGATCAACAATCTTTGTGCCAGAAGGTACAAGAATGTAGTCACAGACGTCGTAGAACGTCTGATTGTAATACCCGGTGTGCACTTCGACCCGCAGGTACTCCTCACATATTATTTAAGATGTCTACCCACACATGTCAAGAATAAGCTGGTGGACGAGGCCTACGTTGACCAACATAACTTCGCCTCCTTCAGCAAGAAAGCCTTAGATATAGAGGCAAAGCTTGGGTCCGCTCATCAGACTCAGGGAGATGGTAGGAGGAAGAAACTTCACCAAGACTGGAAGAAGAGGGGTTAACTAATTCGACCATGATGGTCAAACGACTGAAATTGACGACTTCTAAGACCTTGGGGATGAGACAGAGCATGATGGGGCCAGCGAGACTTCGCACGGGGGAATCGTGGCACCTGTCAAGGAAAACACTAGGGGGACCGGGAAACAGAAGGTAGGCCCGTGTAGGGCCACCCCCACCTACTGCTTTGAGATGGATGGGGGTAGACCATCAAGCGAGAGAGCTTTGAAATTGGGGGCTCAACCCTCATGCCGGGTGGTAGTCTCGCTGATCATTTCGCAAGCGCAAGTTTTCTGATTCTTGGTTGTGTTCTCAGACAACTGCTCCTTTCAATACTTATGCAGTCCAAGAGGGGGTTCCTTCAGAAATTTTCTTCTTTCGTGCGTAGGCTAAGCGTCATCCTTAAGCCACACACTTTTTCCTAATGCAATAGTCCTATGGCATCATCGGGGCACGACGATGTCGTCTTCCCCCTTCGCCCCTAAACATTTTCGTGTTCCGCACCTTCCATCCATTGTCATTGGGGCATGCCCCTTAGTCTTTTTGGGGTCTTCATACGCATACAAAGACTACTTCACACTTCAATCAAACAAGACCACATTCATCCCTCAGTCCATATTCAAAACTTTATACACCAAGGCCCCATTCGCAGGGTAGGATTTACGCTAGGGCCCCATAGCCCCTTTTCTCATCCATTCCTCTTCCATTTTGCTGACACATCCCTGACGCAATCCCGCTGAAGTCATTCCAAGCTACTCACCTGCACAATCAAACATAAGTGCAAATGCTAATACGATCCCTCATTCGGGGGTCAACACACAACCCTTCCCACATGCCTATGCTTCCTTCCTTTGTTCTTGACTTACTTTATCGTTATCTTTTCCCCTGCCTAGTCAATCCATCCTTTTCTCATAGTCATGCAGTTCGGGTTCTGGCTGAGTCAACTAACCTCTCTCTTAGTCAACAATCTCTTCCTCTAGTCCCCTTTGGACTAGTCCGATTTTCAATTTCTCAGCGTTTTTGTGCTCACCGCTCTAAAGTATTCTCTTCCTTTTCCTTCTTGGTGGCATAAGGGACTGACAGTCCTTCCCTTGCCCTCTTTCTCCACCAAGTGAGGTTAACTTCCTTTCAACGTTCGTCCCCTGGCAATGTAACAAATGAGAGGGGAAAGGTTAGTTGTATGTCAAGCGGGAAAAAAAAGAGTTTAGACTTAGATTATGGGAGAGATAGAGACAAAAAGGCCAAAGGATAAAATCGAGGAACTAAAGAGATAGATAGATAGATAGATAGATCGATACATAGATAGATAGATAGATAGATAGATAGATATATAGAGAGAGAGAGAAAAAAAAAAAGACTCCCTAATCCTAATCAAACCTTACCCTTACTGGTCCTCCGCCCCTCGTTCGAGATCTGACCCAGTACATCACGAAGTGAAGGAAGAACTGACCTGCACAACATAAAACTTACCACTCAAGAGGAACGATTCGTGAGGGAGCCACTCACGGTATGACGGGGTCCTGGGAGGCATGGACTGGACCTTAATAATGTTGCCCGTCCCCAAAGGAGTGGCCACCTGACTAAGTGGAGGATGGGGTGAGTTATCAGCAGGGGAGGGACTGATCACCCTTCCTTTTAGGGGCTGATGGGCCGACGTCCGTCCACTTAGTTGGCAGATAAGGTTTGCGTACCTCCGAGTGAGAACCAGTTGCGGGATGAGGATATCGCGATTGAGTGGTGGGAAGGTGTGTCATCTACCTGATGACAAAGCGTGCAAAAAAAACAGTAGCCAAAAAGTACAAAATGATTGAGTCTGGGCTTGACAAAGGTCTGGCAAGACGCCAGAGAGAGAAATTGATTAAGCCTGGGCTTGAGAAAGGTCAGGCAAAAATGTCGGAGAGAGAAATTGATTAAGCCTGGGCTTGAAAAAGGTCTGGCAAGATGCCAAAGACACCTGATTAAGCGGCTTGATAAATGTATGTGAAATGGATTGAGTTCAGACTTGAAAAGGGTCAGGCAAGGCGCCAGAGAGATGTGAAATGGATTAAGCTTGGGCTTGAGAAAGGCCTGGCAAGACGCCAGAGAGAAATTGATGAGAAATTGATTGAGTCCGGGTATGAGAAAGGTCTGGCAAAACGACAGGAAGATATGTTTGTAAAATTGATTGAGCTCGGGCATGAGAAAGACCTGGCAAAACGCCAGGAAGAGATGTATGTAAAATTGATTGCGCTTGGGCGTGAGAAAGACCTGGCAAAATGTCCAGGAAGAAATGTACATAAAGATTGACTGACCTCGTACTTTGAGAAGAAGTCTGACAAAAGTTTTTCTTTTAAGAGACTGCCTGAAAACGTACCAAGGGAAGCTTGTCGAAATGACCAAGAAGCATCATATACGAAACTATCTAAGAAAGGATTGAGGAAGCTAGCAGAATGGACCGAAGAAATTGCAAGAAACAATTTGACAAGGACTCGAGAGGCCTAGCAAAATTGACATAAAAAACACGAGGAAAGAGGGCATGAGAATGAATGCGGAAAGCCTAAGAAAAGGTTGAAAGCATTGAATGGGATCAAATATGGGAAAGGTCAAAGGTCAAAGTGAATGGGGCGAGTTAAGGATGAGACCAAAGAGAAGAACAAATCAGACTTGAAATCTCGAGCAGGCACAAGGTCAGGCAAGAAGGGAGCATCACATTTGAGTAAGGCGGAAAATATGGGCTGTTATATGAATGGCACGGGCCAAAAAAACTGATTATATGATGCGTTGAGAATGGTCAGGAACATGGACTGCACGGACCAAGAAGTTAATTGTTGGGATGACTTAAGTGTGAGAAAGAAGCACGAACTATGAAAGTAGGAAGGATGGAAGGTTGAAGGCATAAGCGTCGGCGCCTAGGGGCCTAGAGAATGCATTGGGGCCGCCAGAGTCACTGGACCAAGAAGAGACTAGCAAAATAGCAAGCAGTGAATGACCGCAAGAAAATAGTAAAGGCGGTCCTTCCCGAAAGGAGAAGGACCGCCGGGAAAACTAATGCCCCGGGTTGCGTACCACAGGGAGAAAGGAGTCAAGGGAGGTCGAGAAAATAATAAGTAAGGCACCGACACGTGAGAGTGTAGCCCGGGCCAAGGAGGCCACCGGGATGCGGCACAGTAAGAGTCAAAGGGCAATGCGCCAAGTAAAGGGCCGCGGCCGAAAAGTTCGGCGCACGAGACATAGGAAGAGACTAGAAATGGGGCGGAAAGGACCACGAGAAAACGCGACACTGCAAGGAAAAGTGTCGGAGACCATAGGGGACTAAGTAAAAATAATGGCATTTTGGGGCCACGTACCGATGGGACCACCGGCAGGACAAGTGTCGGCGGGACCACCAGCGGGACAAGTGTCGGGGACTAGCGCGGGACAGGTGGTGGCGACTTGTGATGTCCCAAGGCAAGGTCATGAAGTGTCATAAGAAAGGATGCCCAAAAGCAAGACGTGCCGTCAAGATCAAGATCTAGACGACCAAGAATATTAGCACCACTGGTGTAAGCACTAGTGGAGGCAAACGGGAGAGCCAAAATAAAAAGGAAAACAAAAGAGAAGCAAGGGAAGAGGCATGGCGGCAATCCGAAATATCTCGGACTAGCCACCTTAAGGAAAATGGAGCCTAGAGAGGCTTCATGTGAAAAATAGGCTCTCGGAAGAAAATTCGAGCAACGCGGGCCACAGTTTGGAACAAAGGGAGGCAAAAGGAGGCTCCCATGAATATGGGGGAGCCTCAATTGCAGTTCGAGAAATAACGGTCTGCACATTGGGCATAGGAAGGGTCAAAACCAAATGTACGGCCCTAGAAAATGCCTTAACAACTAGTTGACACTTGACATGCTAGAAAAAGAAAGAAAAAGAAAAGAAAAAGGTGAGAGAATAAGACAAAAGGAGTGAGAGGGGGTGAGTGAGTTGACCATCAATAGAGACTGCCACAAGTAAGGACTGGCGGGTCCCTACTGTCCGAAAATAGAGGAAAAAAAAATGAAAAGAAAAGAGAAAAAAAAAAAGAAGAGAAAAAGACCTTAACGGTAAAAAACGGTCACTTGGGGAGATACATTCGTGACTAGATACATTATCGGATATAACGATTGCAAAGGATCTTGATTTTCTCTTGATTTTCCTGAGAAAATAAAAAAAAATCAAGGCCCCATGCATCCGAGATACAACGGATTGCATGGGGAGGAGAAAACACATGTTTTAGACGCAACCGGAGGCTCGGAGTAAATATTGAGCCCGGATGTACTTGAAAGTTGACCGTTACATTTGGTCTCGGTTTGAGACATGTTGTGGGGCCATGAGGCTAGGGGAAATGCCATTATGGCAGTCCGCGAAATAACGGACTGCATAGGGATGCCTAGGCCAAAAGAAAAGGGGTCTTGGCTCAACTAGGACACTAGAAAATAATATCGTCGGCTTGGGCAAATAAAAACGGTAAGTGGGGGCCGCGAGATGGTGGATCTCGTGGCCTAAAATATTCGCAGCACTTGAGGCCCATAAAGGGAGTGGGGCCTCCGGGGACAAGGGAGCTCCCCCCCAAAAAATGGGACGTCACTAGGAAGGATGTCGATGACTAAATGGGCCCAAACGAAAATAGTCGAAATTTTGGACCTGCGCCGGCGAGACCACCGTCGGGAATAGAAAATGGAACTGTGATGGGAGAATAGAGGAGACTTGAGTAGTCCCAAGGAGACCATCAACTAGCAAAAGAGGAAGAGTGCGCAAGCAAGTAGTGACCGTCATGATCAAGATCTTGACGACGGAAAATATTAACATTGTGAATACAAAACTAAAAGAGTCTAAGGAGAGAATATTAGGAGACAAAAATGAGAGAAAAAGGGTGGAGGAGGGGCTGCCCAGCAGTCCGAGATATCTTGGACTAGCAAGGCATAAGGAAATAGAGCCTCAATGGGCTCTATGCAGAAAATAAGCTGCCAAGGAAAAATCGAAGCACAAGGGGGCTCAAAAATGAGAAAACGAAGGGAAACAGGAACCCCCATGAGCATGGGGCCTCCATTATTGCAAGCCGAGTTGCAACGACCAACTGCTGGCCATGAATCTGGTGATTGAGGTCCTAAGGCCTAAAAAAAGGTTACACAACAGTTTGACACTTGTCACAACAGAAATTGAAAAAAAAAAAAAAAAAAGAGGAAAAAATGAGGGAGAATGAGACAAAATGAGAGAAAAGGGTGGAGGATAATACACCGGCCTATTGGGACATGCACAGTAGGGACTGGCAGGATCTCAGCAATATCTGAATTAAAAAGAGTAAAATTTGACAAAAATGCAAAAAAGGAGTTGACCGTTTTTTTGTGAGTCATGGATATGAGATCAGATCTCATGGTTGAGAGCATATGGCTGTTTTTTGTGGGACCATCTCAAACGGCCACCTCCGGAATAAGTTGGCAGCCCAAAATGGAAAGAAACAAAAGAATGAAAAGGTTGAAACTGTGCATTTGGCCCAAAAAGAAGGCCAAATGCACAAAAAATTGAAAAAGTGAGCATAGGGGCTCAAAATTGAAGCAAGTACCATTTGGGGGTAGCTCGGAATTATGTTGGCCTTGGATCTCAGCCAGATCCAAGGCTGAGATCGATCCGAGACATGAAAAAATATCTCGGCCTACCCAAAATGAGGTAGGAGAAACAAAAAGTAAGAAAAAGGTTCAAAAAGGTCGTTTTCTTCCAAGTAAGGCTGCCCCTTCAGCATTTGGACTCAAGGGCGCAGCATTTGAAAAGGAAAAGGAGGCTTGAGGAGGCCAAGAGGCAATCCGAGTTGGTACCAGCCACTCGGACTGCATGTACTTGGCGAAAATGAGGCTCATGTGCCCTCGAAGAGACCTAGTGGTGGGATTTGGCCTTGGGGGTACCTCGGTTCACCTGGAGGCACATGAAGAGGCCCATGGGTTGGTCGATACTTCGGTTTCAGCCTACATAGGCTGAGGGAGCAATCCACCACACTCACATTTGCATGAGGAATGCTCATGCTGCCCAAGTGGGCTCATAGGAGGACTCTACTCACTTGGACTGAGGGGAGGGGAACCACTGTCAGTTAGGAGCCTTGGAGGAGGTTGTGAGCTAGTAGGGGCTGTCATTGGAGCTAGTGTGAGTAGTGGAGGCTCAAGGGGGTGGTCCGCCATAGCCCCCAGGCTGTGGGAGAGAGAGAGAGGCTTGGAGGAGGCCATTCAGCTCTCCTAGAGGGGAGGACTCCATAGCCGTGGGAGTGGGAGCTTGTCATAGCCAGGGGGAGACTGAGAAAGGGAGGAGATGAGGGCTTGAGGAATAAGAGAATCATAGCTAAGTGAGGAGGAGGGAGCTTCATCAAGGTTGGTCTTCAACACCAAGAGAAGAAAAGAGAGGTGAGTGAGAACAAGGAGGAAAAACTTCTTCTCCTTCCTCTTCTTCCTCTTCTTTCTCTTCTTCTTCTTTTTCTTCTTCTTCCTCTTCTTCTTCTTCTTCTTCTTCTTCTTCTTCTTTTTCTTTCCTTTTCTCCTTTATTGCTTACTCTTCATCCCCTCATCCTCTTCACTTTCTTCCTCGTCATCTTCTGATCCTTCTTCAGGGGAGGTAGAAAATAGTTTCTCCATTGATATTGTCTCCATGATGGCCATTTCCTTCACTCCCTGGGAAATCGCCACTTTAGGCCGTGACTTTCCTGGCTTGAGGGAGAGATTTACTCACTCTCACCTCAAAATCTATCTCTCCCCCCACTTGGGGGTAAATCATTACTTTGATTTTCACTCATGGAGACACATTGGTGATCCTAGTCTCCCTCATTGTTCACTTGTCCATCCTGTAATGATCCGATTCAAGGCTGGATGCTTCTATGAGTGCTATGCATGTGTTAGAGCAAGTCTCACTCACCTGCAACTCTTGTCTCTCACTTGGGGATGTGGCGGTTCCTTCCTAGTTGCTCCATAGTTCATGTATGTATGCGTTGTAGTCTCTTTGGTGCAAGTTTTCACTTTCTCTCACTTGGTGATGTGACGGTTCTTTCCTAGTTGCTCCATAGCACATGTATGTATGTTGTAGTCTCTTTAATGCAAGTTCGATCGTTTTCTCATTTGGTGATGTACCGGTTTCTTCCTAGTTGTTCCATAGCTCATGTACGTATGCGTTGTAGTCTCTTCGGTGCACGTTCAGTTTTTCTCTCACTTACTGCTGTGGCGGTTCCTTCTTAGTTGCTCCATAACTCATGTATGTGTGTTGTAGTCTCTTTGATGTCAGTTCAGTTTTTCTCTCATTTGGTGACGTACCGGTGTCGGAGCAAACACCCTTGTAAGGGTGTTTGATCATGATTTTGCATTCGATATAATAGCGACACCGGTTACCGTACCGGGACGGTCTGGAGTAAAAAGTGAATTTTTTTTTGGCATAGCGCCGTGAAGCAAACTTCTCGACCATTGAGGCCAAGGTTGCTAGGTGACAATACGCAATGATACGACGCATACGGCAACCGGAAGGGGTTAATAAAAATTAAAAGTCTTCGACCGCAAGGGTCGTAGGGTTGAAAGAAAAACAAGAAAGGTCGCACGAGATGCGACGACCACAATCTAAAACCGTTAAAGGATCAGATGCTAAGGCAAAAGTGAATTAGAACGAGTGACGGGGCATCAGACTGGCCGGTATAGGAAAGTCCGCAGGTCTCGCCGCCGTAAAATTTGAAGAGAACTGAAAAATTAACATAACATGGCCGGGGCAGCCAAAATAAACACACTTCCTACCATAATAGGTAACGGCAGTCGGTACCTCTGTCCTTACTCATATGCCGTGAGTAGGGTCGAGGTTCCAGCTTCGCCTCCCGTATGTAGAAAGGAAGTCGCCTCTTGAGTGGGGACTTCGTATCTGCGCGATCACCAAAGCAACTGGTGTCTTGTCTCTTTTAAGAGGGAGACACTTTTGCAAGCTCTGATATCGTCCGCACAGGGTTTGGACTCGGGCTATTTGAACTGGTACCCGCCTACCTAACGATACTGGGCCTCTAAAAATGCTAACTTTTGTCTTCTTCTGCTTGGCCTCGAGTACCCGACACATCTGCCTCTACTTGGTGTGGTACCGGCCTACCTGCTACTTAAGTATTTTCCGGTGCTCTCAAGTGTCGCGGGCCTTTTTTCCCGCCGCTTGAGTGTTTTTCCCACTACAACCCTCAATGTCAAGATCATGGGTAGGTACCGGCCTTTCGGGCCTTCCGATCAGCTAAGTACCCTTGCGGGTCACACACACACTCAAGCCGACAAACACTCAGACAGGCACGCAGACCAGCAAGCGTGCACACACCCAAACTTAGAGAAACGGGTCCAGGCCACTAGCGGACTGGGCCCCGCTACTATATATGTACCGAGTTGCTCGCCTTCTATTTGAAGTGGGAGCTAACTCAATAGGTTTCGGTACTGTTTGACAAGCGAGGGATGCGGGGATCGAGGCCTATCGGTCGCTAAGACTAGTTCCTTTTTGATAGAGACTACAATGCACTTCCGCTCGCGTTCAGACGGTCGGGGCTTGAACCCGCGACCTCGGGTTTCGAAGTAGGGAGAGTTAGTTAGGATTAGACCCACTTCTGTAAAGCGGGCCTGCCACTTGGCACGATAGGGTAGTTAGAAGTTAGATTCTGTTTGATTTTTGTTCTTTTCGTTTCTTTTTGGATTTCCTATTTTTCTATATTTTGAGTTATTTTTCCTTTTTCTTTTTTTTCGTGTACGAATTTCTTCAGTAAAACTTACCGTAATGAATTTACCCCGAATTTCGGGCAAGTCCGTTGGCCACTGATCGAGGACATCGAGCTCATTCCGCTCGATACTGGGTCACGCCTCGGGAGAAGAGCGAGGTAGAGCCAATCGCGAGAGAAGGAGCTCACGACCTCGAAGGCAAGGGAAAGCCTCGAGCGGAGTCGAGGAGGAGGCGACCTTGAGGGCGGGGGATGTGTGCGCCGAGGATGAGTGAGCAGACGAGCGATGAGAGGAAGCGGGCGCAGGGAGGGAGCGCTCGCGAGTGAAGAGGAAGAAGACACAAGCACTAAAGAGAGGGGTATGGGCGCAAGGAAAGAGAAAGGCGCATGCTAGCAGGCGGAGGTGGAACGCACAGAGGAAAAAAGGCGGTCGCATGAAAGAGGGAGGCGCACGTTGCAAGCACGCGGTCAACGACATGTGCAGGGTCGAAGACAACGCGCAACGTTAATAGGAAGTGCGCGAAGAAGAAGAAGAAGAAGAAGAAGAAGAAGAAGAAGAAGAAAAAAAATAAAATAAAGAAGAAGAGGAGGAGGAGGAGGAGGAGATGAGGGGAGCGGGCGACTTACTTGGTAGTAGGTGCGCCCTCCCTTGCTGTCGATGATGGCGCTGTGAGCTTGGGCCCGTCATCCCCCCCCCGACTTGTTGAAATGCGAGCTTGCACTTGCCCTGTCCCCCATGTTGTGGTCGCGATATGCTGGTCATCGTGGCGGATTGGGCTGCATTGGCTGAACAGGGAGCCGCCATCTGTCAACTACGAGGACAACGACGACGGCGTCGAAGGGGTGTGAGAACAGGTAAGTCTTCAAACTCGTGGAGATCTCACCTACTTCCAGCAATAGGGTGATCTTGATTGAATGAATCTACTGTGACAACGGGAAAATATACACTACGGAGGTTGTGTGTATGTGTACGTGTATGAGTGTGTGTGAATGTGTGTGTGTCTGGGAGAGAGGGAGAAAGTGAGTGTGTGTGCGTGAGAGTGAGAGAGAGGGAAGGAGAGGAGGCAAATGGTGATCTTTTGGTGCAAGTGGCATCTGTGAGTCGGGGATCGAGGTTGTGAGTGATACGAGAGACATACCTGGTGTTTGAGGGGAACGACATTGGCCGACATCTGCTCGTACTTCAGGAAGTTGTTGACATCACCAACGACATTATAGATAGGCTAGATAGGATCTGCCCCGACATTGTAGATAGGCTAGATAGGATGTGCCATTTGTAGTTTGGGCGCTGAGCGCCAGATAGGAGTTCAACATCGGTTCTTTGATGATGGTGAGACTATTCCGATATTGTCACTTATGAGCTTTTGCTGAGTTCTTATTTGGAGAAACTCGTATTGCAATTCTGCTTCTGGCCCGAGGTCACGATTGTCTAGTCCCATGAGCATGATGCTGCATGGTTCTGATGTTAGCTGTCGTTCGTTTCCTTGTAATTTATTATCGCTACTGTTATTATTATTATTATTATTATTATTATTATTATTATTATTATTATTTGTTATTATTATTATTATTATTATTATTATTATTATTATTATTATTATTATTATTATTATCAATTAGACTCGCTTTCTTTCTTACTTCACAGGCATGTAGACAGGTGGCACACCACACTCGCAACTAGCGCCCACTCAAAGCTCAGAGATATGGCAACTCAGAACACAATTCGAATGCAAGTTCACATCAGATGGCTATGGCGCACACGCGTCCACAACTCTCGGTTCATCTCTATGCTCAACACGCTATTTACACACTCACAACTTTGGATCACCCTGGATATTCCACACGCAACACCCTGTATACTCGCATGCACACACACACATTACACTACACTTACAGCTATGGCGGCTAAAGACTGAAGTCACCACCTACGACTATGTCTATACTACCGCCTTGCCCACTTCTGCTTCGGGCAACTGCAGGTTGCGCACGAGTCGCTCAAGCAGTGTTTCCGCAAGGCTCAAGCGACAATGAATGAATGACTGGGTGCAACCTCTTGATTTATACTACTGTTCATGGCTGGCCTGCCTCGTTTCCGCCGGCTACGAGTATATACAGTCCCACACGATACTTGCTGACTGGGCTAAGTGAGACTGGGACTGGGCACCGCCTACTCAGCAAAGGTGGACGTACCGCTGTGAGCAATGTTTGAAGGGCCACTTTCGGACCTTCCGGAGGTCTGCAGGCTCGACCCTTCGACGCTGTAGCAGTTATGACCTCGACTTTCAGAACTGCAATAGCTACGACCTTGACTGTCCGGACAGTGGCAGCCATGACCCTGATCTTCGGCACTGTAGCAGCTACAGACTTAATCTCTATACGGCAGATCTACAGTTCGAGACTCGACATACATACAGGCCTCCTAACTGATGAGTCGGTGAAACTCTGACGAAACAGCCCAAAAACAGTCGTATACTTTTATGTATAGTGAACGGGACGACGTGCAGACACGGGCACAGATGTGCACACACAGGCAGTGTGGAGCAGTGGGGAGCGAACGAGACGACACAAACACCTGCACGCACGAAGACCAATAGGTGCAGACAGATGGTCAATCAAGACAAGCTGACAGATAGACACAAATGACTAGACTGACAGACAAAACCAGTCAGGCACGGTCAGTCACCCAAGCAGACATAGTCAGCCAATTAAACAAACACAGTCATTCAAATAAACAGACACAGAAAGTCAGACGGACCAAGACAGGTAAACAGACAAACACGGACAAACAAACAGACAAAATGACACAGACAGACAAGTAGACAAGACTCGAAAAGAGAGAAAGAAAAGGGTGAGGTCGATGATGTACGGGAACGTACCCTGCCTCAGCCATGGTCTATAAGGGGTGAACATCATCAGGAACTCCGGTTCTGCAGCAGGCGTCGGCTAGATGCATTGTCAATTTATAGGCTGCTAGTAAGTTGTGTAGTCATAGCCTGGGCACTGAGCACCAAGTAGAATGGGAGAACGGGATCTATGAAGGTGATGGCGAGAGTAGGCTCTCACTGACACTCGGATTAAGTATTGAGTATGCTCTCATTGACACTTGGATTCAGTGTTTGGTGCGATATTGGTGCAGTCCTGATTGTCAGACTGTGTCAGGCTTCCTGACTTTCAAAGTGACCTTGCAGATTGAAATCTTTCATTTCATCTTCCTTGAATTATTAGTATTATTATTATAAGTTCGAATATTATTATTATTGCTATTATTATTATTATTGTCACTATAATTATTACTATTATTATTTATTGCTATTATTATTATTATTATTATTATTATTATTATTATTATTAGGGAAAATTTGTCTGGCGCCCCTGTATTTAACGTTATTTCGCGTCACACCCCTTCGACGGCCGGTTTACACTGTCGCGCCCCTCGGCCAAAAAATATTTTCAGCAGCCCCTTGTCGGTGATGACCTCAACTTTCCAGGATACCCTCCTTCGACTGGCGGTCCCATTTCTATCGGGCCCTGTGCCATATGCCCTCATGAAGGGAAGCCATCTTTCTGCAATGCCCCCGCAGACGGAAAGAAAGAAAACCATCTTTGTAACAATCGGGCGCGGCAGAGGGGGGGGGGGGGAAGAAAGAAAGAAAGGAAAA
>BFEA01000005.1:4765573-4801577 GCA_003427395.1 Chara braunii | reverse complement strand
CTGTCTCTTATACACATCTAGATGTGTATAAGAGACAGGGTGTGCACAGTGCCTAGCTAGCTCGTTGTGCCTTTAGTGAGGGACCCGAGAGAGGCGAAGGTGACCGAGGACATGACGTCTCACACACGCGTGCGAATCTGACGAAGAGTGAGGAATAACTAACTACTGGTGATAGGGCACCTGGCATGCGCAGCACGCAGGGGGGCCTGAGTAACACACATAGTGCGCTGCCGCAACGGGCAGAGATATTAGGGATATATGAGTGACGAGGCAGGCTGAGCGGGGTAAGAGAGTGGGGAGGAGTGCGCAAGGGCGAGAGAAAGCGAGTGACCGATCAGGTGCGAGCGAACCCGAAGAGTCATGATCGTCGAGAGGGGCTTGACTGAAGAAGGCCCGCCAGGGCGGGCGAGGAGAGGAGCTTGATTCAAACGCGAGAGGCATTTACTGTCTGCATAGACGGACTCACGCCCGTACAACAAGCGGACCAAAGTCACTGAGGTATAGCGAAGGGCGGCCCTCGAGCCAACTGTGCGGGAGACTGGATGTGGTTATTGCAGCTCTCTCGAACTGACGCATGTGGGGTACGCTCGCTCGGACTAGATTGGCTGGAGCAGGAAGGTGGTACGGGCTGATGCCCGCTCGCTGAGCCTGTCGTGGCTATGTCGAAAAAGGGAGAGTGTTCCCTGGAGTTGACTGAGCGAAAGGCGACAAAGTGGTCGTAGGCGGGTGAACGCGATGTGCACGAACGGTGTGTAGTCAAGCCGTCATCGAACGGTTAAACTAAGGGCGGTGTCTGACGCAGCTTCGAAGCCAACTAGTGTAACTCGTCCGGATGGGCCTTCACAAACGAAAGGTGACTGATCAGTCTGTATATTTTCAGAACTAAAGGTAACCGTTCTTTCCCCTCCGAATGCCCAACTGCAACACCGAGACACTGAGAATGAGACGATTCGTTGGCGACGTCAAGCGGACCGCGATCAGCTGAATATTTACGGCGGGCAAGCAAACGCGAATCACCTAGTGAGAACAGCTACAACTCGTTAATTCACTCCCGGATCTGTATGTGATGCGGGTCCGCTAAGGACTGGAATAGCTAGTCTCGAGGAAAGCAATTGCGGGTTATATTCATACTTATTCGGGCATGTGAGTTGCTGTGGGGGCGAGCGCCCAAAGTCTTTGGGGACTCTAATATGTGATCAGTTCCCTGTTTCCGGATGAACATATGTCTTTTTTTGTCTGATTGATGTTTCGTGTACCCCGGAATGGAAAAGCACTCTCAGGGTGTCTCAAAGACACTCCGGGAATTTATTTCCAAATTATATTTCCTTTTTTTTTATTCCGCTTGAGAGCAAGCGCTCTAGTGTGAGCTGAAACAGAGCTCCCAAGGAGCGAGAGCCATCCGAATGTGTGCGTAGCGCGGCTAAAAGCACCATGACCAGCTTTCTTAAAATGAACCACGTGATAAATGATGTGGGGGAGTTGGGGGCATAGAGCACTGCCCCCACTAATTAAAGGTTACGAAGGGAGATACGTAGAAAGCTATAAATTTTTTTTGTCTTCAACTATATTGTTTATTTTCGATATATTTTATTCTATCTGAACTGGTTTCACGCCGCAACTTCAATTGTCAAAAGACGAATGACTCTCCTGATCACAAAACAATCAAGGCAGCCCGTGCAAATCCACGGGCATCAACAGGAAACAGCGAGTACTCGCGCCTGCGAGTGTGTGCCCGAGTGAGAGTGGATAAGTCGTTTCGCTGATAAGCTGTCAAGCGTGGATTTCAGAGAACAATGAATTACTAATGATTTGACTGTCTGTGTTTTACATGATAATTGAAACATCACCCTTGAAGTCTGTGAGCTCCGGAAACTGTGTCTGACCAAAGCGAGAAAATGAGTTATTGCAACACATGCAGTTTCAGAACATAATACAGTGAACATACCCGAAAGCAAGAAGGTTGAAACCAGCGCTTTCCTAGGAGCTACAGCTAGTCAAACTCAGAAGGTTTAATTTTCTTCTTTTTCCTCCGCCTTCCATCTTACTTTTGGTTTCCATCCTGAAAAGAGATTGGCCATAGCTAGGCCTAATGCAACCGGGTCGTCGTGCGGTTCCTGATTTTCAAGTGAATAGTTTTCGCTTTAACCGGTGGAATAAGGGAGAGGTGCTCCCTCCCTGAAAACGTGAGTGCAACAGGCATTGCAGAGTCCTATACCCTGCTGATCGCTGAGGACCTCGGAAGCGGACGCAGTGAGTGACAGGCGCTGTAGCCCTTGGCTTCAGCGAACAGTAGGCGCCCCTCCCCGGGTTTCCTCACAACGATACTGACCCAATCAACCCCTTGACCTTTTCGGTCCGAGGGTATTGCTACTAATCCTAACCATCATAGTGCACGTCAAGACAACGCGCGCACAGACTCTTGAAAATTTCTCACCGATTCGCCTCGGCCTCAATGGCCGAGGAAATCGTTTCAAGTGTCACGCCAAAGCATGCACACCCATTTCATCTCAGATCGGCTCCATCATGGTAGCCGACGCCGTCACCGTGTCAGATGCAAAAGCATGGACAAATACCCTTGTAAGGGTATTTGGTCCGACACCGGCGTTGACCGAATATTGACTGGCTTTGACCAGAGGTTAACAGTCATTGACCAGCGGCGTTGACTGGCCCCCGTTGACCAAGCTGTAGTGCGGAGCGAGGAGCGGTGTATTTCCCCCAAGCCTTAGCCCTTGTCCCTCATACCCAGTGGATGTTGCACACTCACCTTGGTACTTGCTGAGGAGTATAACATCGCTTTTTGCATCGAGTCTCTCCTATCCAGGTCGATAGGTTCCATGCATGTGGTCTGATAGGGTTTGTGAGCCTGTGTTTCCACTGCACTTAGTAGGGGTACGGTGTACCTGAGGTTGGACGACTTGGGAAAACACCCCAAGGACCGGTACAGACCGGGAGGTTGCTCGGGGTGGTACACTATACCCGAACTCCGAGCTGCAGAGCAGGTGTCCAGTCCAGTCCTAACTGCGACGTTAAAAAATTCCTGAGGAGTTTTGGGGCACCTCCTTAAGATGGCACCTGATCAGCCAATAGTTCTCTAGCGAAACACTAGCAGTAGTGTAGGCTAGAATCGCATAGTTGGCAGAGAGTCAATCTGAAGTTTAAGCCAGGTGGAATTGGTGATTGTGGTTGTCGAAGCATCTGATCACTATGGAAATATTGGTGACCATGGTTGCGAAAGCATCCAAAGGCTGTGATAACGTGGCTGAAGTGGACGAGAAACCTCTATAGTCCTTTAGGGAGTCAGTACTAGGGTGGTAGGTCTAACTATTGAGGAGTGGAATCGCCAGTGATTGTGTCCCTACCAACATGGTGACCACCAGAACCGAAATCAACACAACTCTATATAGTACGATCCAAGAGGAGAGAGATCCTGCAATTCTCCATGAGAAAAAGGAAAAGATGGAGAAGGAGTTGATCCGGCAGGCCAAGAATCTCGCCTTGATGGAGGAAGAAGCGGTCAGGCAGAAGCAGATGGAGAAGGAAATGGAAAAGTGGAAAAGAGAGCAGGAGGCGAAGTTGGCCGCGTTCGAAGAAGAAGAAGAAGAAGAAGAAGAAGAAGAAGAAGAAGAAGAAAAAGAAGTGGAAGAAGAATAAGAAAAGCCCCTGCTGGATAGAAGAGGAGGAACGTTGGCAGGGACTGGAGAAAGAGAGGACGAGAGAGGAGAATCAAGTTCAGGATTCGCATAGCCAGAGGAAACGGAAAGGGCGGTGAAGGAGTGGGTGGCAACCTTGTCCTTGGGCACAGACAGAGAGGTTGAGTTGATAGTCCCCAAGGCTAAAAGAGAAGCACTGGACCAAAAAGAAGCAGGAAAAACGGTTGGAGTGACAATTACGTCTCTCAAGGGAAAAAACGAGACGTTTGGAGATGCAAGACCATATGGAGAGAGAATTGAGGGTGGCAGAAGAGCGGTTGGGTAAGATAGGGGAAGACGTAGAAGTAGGAAGGAAAATTGATACCTTGACCCAAAGCATGATTTCTATGCTAACCGCACAGCAAGAGCAGTTGAGGCACCTCCATGGGCACAATATTGCCCTGGAATCCCTTCGCGTAAGGTTCCAAGATTTTGCCCAAGAAATGATGCTCCGCTTGACAAACGAGATGCGTGCCACAATAAGTAGGACAAAGAAATTTTGTACAGGTGCAATAGAAGGTGTCAAAATGGTGGTCCCGGAACCGCGCACACGACGTGAACGGGTCAAAGTTAATTTTCCAGAACCCTATACTGGGAAGAATGGGGAAAACTTTGATAACTGGGAGGCCAGTGTCAAGTCCTACATGCATTTGCAATACGAAGATCATTTCTTGATAGCCTTCCAAGCTTCGCGAGAAGAAGGGACCAGCTTTGCAAGGTCGCTCGCACGTGCCGCTCACAGTAATAATGACATGGTCCAATATTCTGTTGTCACTCACCTCAACGATTTTCTCGCGGCACTGCGAGAATGATTTGCCAACGTCACTAGTGGAATAAGGGTGTCTGATAAGATCCATACAATTTGCATGCGACAATGGAGGAGCGTACATGCCCTCAAATTTGCTATGGACAAACTTATCGATGTGCCCGGACATGGAGTTACTTAAACACGGCTCGTCCAACTCTTCTACCGCGCGTTGCCCGAACATTTGCAAGGGCAATTCTTTGATAAGAAACAGCAGCCTGGAATGACCTACGATTTCCTCAATAAAGAGGTTGTTGCGTTTGCCGCCCAAGCTATGCGAGTTACCACTTTCTGGCATAAAGACCTAGCTAAGGGAAAAAAGTTGAAAGAGCGCACCGTCTCAGGCCAAGTCAAGGCCAAAGACAGTTTGATCCTTACAATGGAAGAAGGTGGTGCGGAGGAGATCCCTTACACTGACATAGAGTGGGGGCTAGAGGAAGAGGACAGTACTGCAGGAAAGAGGAGTACTTACGCTGCTGTTGTACTCGGGGGGAGGTCGCAAGGACGAGGACGAGGCCAGGGCAAGGGTGGTCGGTCCTCAAGTGGTCATGGACAAGGTGCCCAGGGGTTTGGCAGCAATTGAGACCGCCAAGTGGGAGGAAGGGGTCAAGGTCCCCCGGCTAACCGTCCTAGTCCCGGTTGATCACCTACCAGAAGGGGTGCATAGCACCCTGGACGGCCTGAAGGCCAGCCTTGGGAAACCCTCAACGTTGATCAGAATGTCTGGCAAGAGCGCATTGATAAATATCAGTGTGTGTTCTACGGTGACCCTAGGCACATCATCAACTTTTACCCGATGTATAGGGGGTTCCGCAATGCTGCACCTGGGGCAGCAAAAGGCAACCGTCGATAGAGGTATCAACTGCCCCTACCCCAGTACGTGGAATTGAGTGTGCGCGCAAGTCATAAACTCCCACTCCACATACCTACCTGGCAGAGATTGCTGGCCAACGCCTAGTTAGCTGCCCAAAGACTGTTTGTGTTAGTCTCTCTAGGTGTTTCCCTCGCAGGCTTAGCTGAAGAGTCAGGAGAGAAGGCAAGTTTGGGCCACGATGAAGAAGGATGAAAATGGGCAACTCATCTTAGCAGACGACGGGATCTTTAGAGCTAGAGTAGGAAGCCTTATGGACAGTCGGACCACTAGAAGCTACAATTGTCGTGAAGCGCTAAAGAAGTCGAGGCTAGGCCTCAAAGTCCAAAAGTTAAAGGAACCTGTAGTCAGTATCCTCGCAGACAACTGTACCATGCGGATCGAGGAGTACATATTAGAGAGAGTCCGCCTAGAGCAAAGGGGGGATGGTAGAGAAAGTCCTTCACGACCTGACTCTCCTCGTGGAAGATAACCTCCCATTCAATATAGTTCTTGGAACAGATTGGGGAGAGGAAGCCCGGGTGATATTGCACCTCAGAGAGCACGCGTGCAGGCTCCTTAGGCCGTAAGGTGGGGTCAAGAAAACCCGCCTTTTCCATACTTCAGGAGTCGATAACTCTCTGGCGCATTGCTGCCTCAGTGCTCCTGTGGTTGCTAGACTCGCCAAAAAGGAGCAACTTGAGGAGCATGTGTTCGTAGCTTATGTCCGGTCAGTTTATGATCAGCCGAAGGAGGATAAAGAGATTCATCCGACTATCACCAGTTTTTTGAACGAGTACAAGGACCTATAAGAGGCACCCTCAAGGGTAGTGCCAAAACTCATTCAGCATCGTATAGAGATAGAACCTGGCACTAGAACACCTAAGGGAGCAGTCTACAGGATGTCTCCCAAGCAATTGGAGAAGTTGCGTAATAAGTTAGACGAGTTCCTCGAAAAGGGATGGATTAGACCGAGCTCATCTCCTTTTGGCACACCTGTCTTATTTGTCCCTAAGAAAGAGGGAGAGTTAAGAATGTGTATAAACTACAGTAGTCTAAATTCCATAACAGTTAAGAATGCAGAACCATTGCCCCGCATAGATGACATGTTGGATCGGGCACAAGGTTTGTAAGTACTTTACAAAGATCAACTTGAAATCATGGTACCATCAGATAGAGGTACATCCTGATGATCGGTACAAGACGGCGTTTCGGATCCGATACGGGCATTATGAGTTTAGAGTATGCCCTTTGGACTAACTAACGCACCAACCATATTCTAGCGCTGCATGAATGACTTGTTTCGGCAGTAGCTCAATAGATTCGTAGTAGTATATTTGGGTGATATTCCATTTTTCAGCAAGACCGTCCAAGGATATGAGGGTTATCTGAGGTAGATCATAGAGAAGTTGAGAGAAGCCAACTTCAAGATCAACGAGAAGAAGTTTTTTTTTTTTTTTTCCCTCTCTGTTTCTCTTCTTCACAGCTTATTGGTGACAGAGCACAGGTAGAAAATTGGAGAGCATATTTTGTCATTTTCCCTTATCCCACCTCTCTGTCAGATCTTCTTACGTCGGTGTCGAGTTGTTCAGCATTGTAAAAGCTCTTCTCCGTCTTTCGTCAACTTCCCGACTCCCAGTTAGGATTTTTTTTTTTTTTTAATTGTTGTTGATGTTGTTGTTGTTGTCGCTCTCGTTGTTGTCATCGTCGTTGTTGTTTGTGGTTGTATTGTTGCCACTATTGTCATTGTCGTCGCCAACACTGCAGGCGCAGCGATTGATGATGTCATTTTTGTGAAGAGTATTGGCATTGGGACCTTCGTTGTCTTCGCAGTCGTCAATATCATCGGTGTCGATGTTGTTGTCGTTGTTGTTGTTGTTGTTGTTATTGTTGTTGTTGTTGTTGTTGTTGTTGTTGTTGTTGATCTTGATGTTGACGCTGCCACCTCTGTTGCCACGTGCGCCTCCTCACCATCAATATCGCCCTCCAACCGGTCCTCCAGAAGAGCACACAGATCGCGACCCTCATTGAAGAGGGTTTTGCAGACAAACATGATGCCATCTGCCTTGCCGACTACCTACCTCCGCCGAAGGTCAACCCCCCAATCAACCACAGCCCCAGAGTAGCGCAACCCACAATTACTGCCCTTACCCCCTCATATGCAGCATTTCCCTCCAATATGTTGTTGCCTCAGGATAAGGCTCTCTCCTCTCCCAATGATACTAGTAGTTCCAAACCAACCGTCCACGCAAGAGTTTGTTCTTCATGTCCTTTGGAGTCACCCTCTACCCCTCCTACCAAATCCCAATACCTCTGCCTCCATTTGCCCCTGTCGGGCCGGATCTTTGGCCCAGAAGGTCAGTCCCAACCTCAGAAGAAAGTGAACCCACGTGTCCGCCCCCTCTCTCTCAAGAAACCACATCTCCCTCCTTATGCAATCCTTGCAGAGAGGGGCTCCCTCCATCCTTAAGAGAATGCTCCAAATACAGCCCCATAGCCCAAACTCTTGTCGCACAGTCGATGAAGAATTGCCCGTATTATTGAAACAAAAAAGGGCAGAGCCAATAAAATCCTCACCTGTTTAGATCATTTTTAAAAAACAGAGAGAAAATGGAAGCCAAGATCTTACGGTAAACTATGCCACTTAAAGTGACCGTCAGGCGAAACAGGACGGCTTTTTCGGTTGTTGTTGCTTCCTTGTCAGGCTTCTCTGCCAGCGCTCCTTTCTACTCCTCTTCCCCTCACAACGAGCCGACCTCCTCCACCACATAGTTCGCCAGAGGGAGGATAGAAGAAGGGTAAACTAGCAGACTGCCATTACACTAAACCACCCCCCCACTACCACAGACTCGTATGACGGAGCTTGCACCCATTGTCCCTATCTGCCTCTGCTAGGGTAAGAAGGCGACCAACTCTTCAACCCCAGCCCCAGAGTAGAACAAACCTTAAATCTGCCCCAGCCCCTCCAGAGATGCCACCTCCCACCTTATGGCGCTCCTGTAGGATAAGGCTCCCCAAACCCCCCCCAGGACCACTACCTCTTATCACGCATTCCTAAAAGTCCCCCCTCGCCTCTATGCCTCGATCGACAAGCCAACCTCCTCCACCACATAGTTCACTCGAGGAAGAACAGACTAAGGGTTGCCTCCTAGGAACGCATTTTGTCACCCAATCAGCCCTCTTGCTTCCCCCGAATTGTAGACAATAAAAAAAATAAGGACATCGAAAGGTATGTGAACATTTTTTAAAGGCAAAAACAGAGCGTCCAACGGTCTCCGAACAGAGCTTTCCCCAACCCACTCACCCTGTCCCACACTGCTACCACCAAGGATAAATCACCTCGGCCTCAACCTGGAATAGACCCCACCCACCCTCCCATCCATGAAAGTAGCCAGTTCCCACCTAAAGGATGTCTTCGCCCACCCCTTGTCCCTATCTGCCCCCGCTCGGGTTAGAAGGCGACCAACTCTTCACCCTCAACCTCATAATCTGCCTCACCCCCTCCAGAGCAGCCACCTCCCACCTTGTGGTGCCCCTATAGCGTAAGGTTCCCAAATTTCACCCCCACCCATCCCTTGATACCTAACAAATCATGTAGACCGTTGGCTCTGTAGCCCTATCACAACTGAATTATTCCAGAAGATTCGATTCATCTGAAGACCTATTATTTGAGACAACGAAAACTTAAGTATGAAAACCCTGGGAATAAACTCCAGGGTGCACGGGACAGTAAACTTTTGAGCGACGGGACCCGGCAATCATTTTGCAAAAGACAACAACCGGTAATAGAATTTGTGAGGAATTAATAGAGGTAAAAAGAAATCCTGGATGTTAATTCCCTAAAAAGAAAAAAGTGAGAAGAGAGGGGATAAAAAATCCCGTATGAACAAAAAGAGAGAGAATCCCGCATATGTGCTTACTTGCTAGATAAGAACTAGTAATAAAATTTGTGAGGAGTTAATAGAGAATTCATAGATGATACCGCCCGGCAGGAACGGAACGAGTGAAGATAAAAGGGAAACAAGTGCGAAGAGGGAGGATAAAAATCTTGTATGAGCAAACTGGGAGAAAATCCCGCATATGTGGTTACTTGCTACATCGATGACAGCCCAGGAATGCGTGTAATTGATGATGATTCTTGTAAAGATGATGATGGTGAGTATGACTCGGATAGTAATGATGTTGATGGTGCCTCAAATAGTGGTGGTGATAAGCAGACCAGTAATACTACAATATCGATGATATCGTAATGATGAAGGTGTGGATGACTAAGCTCACACTAAGGCTATTGTAAGAATTAAAATGATTTTACGACTAATGACAAGGACGATGCTGAGGATGGTAATAGCGAGCTTTTTGCGATTCTGTGAGATGACCACTAATCAAATGATGGTAGTAAGGACGATGATGAAATTTGGGATACTAATGAAACAATTTCCTAATGATAAAATACATCACCTGCTCGAGAATGACGAACCAGTATGCAGATGACGCACCTCGCCGTGATGATTCCTTCAAGTCATGCCCGGATACTGATGAAGCGGTGATGACGAACCTCTTCCTAATGCTGATGAAATGGAACACTGATGATGACAGGTAACTACTACACTCGCACTTCGGGTTACCTAAGGCTTACTCCATTGAACTCCACAGGCGTCCACAGAGTCGACACCTCATAGGCCCTATGTCACGGGCAAAACGCAGCGACAATGGAGTAAAAACTCGAAACTCCCTGAAAGTCTTCGGGAGTTAGTATAACCTCCCCATTAACCTGTGATACGGTGTAGATGAGCACCTTCGCTCCCCGCGCGTGCGCAAACTGCCTGGTTCGTCGAAGAACATCCCCATACTCCACCATCACACGAGCAACCGATGAAGCAACAGCCATAAGCTTGACGCCCAGCCCAACCCCACTTATGTCATGCCATCGTCATGCGCTACTTCGTCCATGTGAAAGTTCCACAGCGAATCCAGTTCGAGTCAGGCGCACTTCCGCTTCGCCGCCTCACTCCGCCGCCATGGTTGGTACCGGGGCGCAGTGCTCCCGGTAGCGCTGTGCCCCACCGCAAACCAACGCGAAGAAGTTTAAGTGGGCCAAGACATAAGTTCTTTACTTGGGCCACATGTTAGATGGAGACAACATCAAGCCAGAGGACAGTAAGATAGAAGCGATTAGAAACTGGCCAACTCCACGCACTCAAACTGAATTGTGATCGTTCTTAGGACTGGTGAACTATTATAGGAAGTTTGTGAGGAACTCCTCCACCGTCGTTGCTCCCTTCGCAGACTCCTAAAGGAGGAAGCAATCTGGAAGTGGGACCATGATTGCACCTCGGCGTTGAAAAAGTTGAAGAGGGTCTTGGTGAAGTATCTTGTCCTCAAAGTAGTTGATCCTTCATTGTCATTTGTCATCACGACTGATGCAAGTCAATATAGGATAGGTGTTGTGCTACAGCAAGATGACGCCAACGGCTATAGACCCGTAGAGTTCATATCAATGAGGTTGCCCTTAGAGAAAGAAGCATCCTCGACATACGAAAGAAAACTTAAAGCTCTCAGGCAAGCCTTAGACCATTGGAGACATTACCTGCTTGGGAGGCACTTCAAAGTCTACTCAGATCATGAGACTCTGGGATGGCTAAAAACGCAAGCCAAGATGACGACCAAATTGACTAGGTGGGCAGTTGAAATAGACAAGTTTGACTTCGAGCATAAGCCCATTAAAGGTAAGTATAACGTGGTCGCCGACGTTCTAAGTAAAAGGGCAGATTACTTTCGAGAGATTGTACATTATCTGGACATAGGGACTGACATGCAGCAAAAGATAAAAGATGTTTATGATGAAGATCCAATCTATGGCGATTTACTAAAGAGAGCAAAGGAAGCTCTTGATAGTAAGTCAAATTATCGCACCACAAACGGGCTACTCTTTGAGAAGACCAACGTCGTTGATAGATTGTGCATCCCCAATAATGAAGAGATCCGTAGTTTGATCTCAGAGGAATATAATGATACGGAAGGGCACATTGGTTGGCAAAAGACTTTGGCCAATCTCATGATGTCGTATATGGTCTGGCATAAAGATAAACTGCATAAAATATATTCGCAGTTTTAAGGTTTGTCAGCGCAACAAAACAACAGCACAAGCACCGTTAGGTCTCCTCAGACACTTGCCTATCCCCACAGAACCCGGAGAGTCAGTTTCCATTAATTTCATGGATACAAGAGTCAGAAGTAGGCATGGCAAAAGCCAAGTCGTGGTCATAGTAGACCGATTTAGCAAATATGCAGTCTTTATACCTTTGCCTTGAGAGGCAAGAACAAACTTAGTTATAGAGAAGTTTTTTGAATTCTGGGTAAGTGAGCATGACATACCGTTGTCAATAGTTAGTGACCGAGACACGTGGTTTACCAGCCAGAACTGGCACGATCTTATGAAAGTTTACGGCTATACGTTGTTGATGTCATCAGGTCATCGTCCAGAGACAAACGGCCAGATAGAGCAGATGAATAAGATCTTGCAGCAATTACTCAGAATGTATATTAGATCAGAGCAAGTAAATTAGGATGAGATGCTTCCCAAGGTAGTTGGCGCTTATAACAACAGTGTACATCTAGCTATCTGTCGGACTCCTAACGAGTCACACAAGTCCTTTAGACTTCGTAGGCCGTTTGAGGGACTGAACCGGAATCATATTCAAAGATTACCTCCCTGTACCAAAGAGTTTGCCTTGCAGCATGAGAAGGAAGTCGCCATGGTGGTTGAAAACCTTAGGAAGGCTCAGGTGCGCATGATTGAGCAAATGAACAAGCATCGCAGACCGTCACAGTTTAGGGTAGGCGACCTAATCAGGGTCAAGTCAAAGGAATTCGCACGAGAGGAAAACATTTCACATAAGTTTTTGCCCGCGTACAAAGAATTGTGGTCTGTCCTAGAAGTCAAAGGTGGAGAGGACGGGCCATCCTACACAATAGAGTTTTCACCACACCTTCATACGTATCTGGTCTTCTATGCGTTTAAGTTGTTGCCTTGTGTCACCAAGCAACAGTTTTCATCGCGGAGATCCATGATTCCACCTGATATGGATGACACATACGACATAGGTCACATAGTAGAAGAAGACATCTTTAGGACTGGAGGTCGGGGTCGTCCCCAGAAGTAATATAAGTTAGTTTTGCTTACCATGAACCTGAGGACGAGAGAGGGTTCACCAAAACCGAACTTCTAGAGACTACTGTCATCATAGGTCATGCCTATGAAAGAACAAGGAAGGGTAAAGGTACTGCCTTGGATTAGAGAATTCTCAGAGGACCTCGAATTTAGGACGGCCGGAGTGAAACGGTTTCACCCAGTCGCGTGACAGTGCATACCCCAACCCCTATCCATAACCCTCTATAAAGTTACCCACTGACACTTTTGAGTGTTTGAACCCGCATTTTGCCCGTCAACTCATATACGAATGTTACCCATATGTAGTCTGGGTCGTGTGGACTTAAGCCAACAACCTAGAGGTTAGTAGTCTTAGGGTCAATCCTAGAGATTAATCCTACGTGTAGCGAAAGGTCAGTCTAGAAGTTACTACGTGGCTCTTCGGAGCTATAGAGGTCAGTTAGTCGTAGACTAGGAGATTCTAGACTCGTCGACTTGACTTTCCGAGGCCATAGGAGTCAGTGTCTGTAGTTGGGTCAGCAAGGGACATTTTAGTCCTAGTTCAGTCAGTCGTCTCAGTCCCAGTCCACCTTGTCCAGTCTGCAAGTACCAGGTGGACTCGCACAACACTTGGACCTAGGACTGAAGGCCGGCCAAACCACCAGCAAAACAATATAAATAAAGAGGCACCACTGTCAGGGTTAATACCTTACAAGGATGTTTACCCATGTGTTTGCATTCGATAGAACGTCGATATCGACTACCATGTCGAAGCCGGTTTGAGATGAAAACAATTACCTACTTTTGTGTGACACTTTAAGATGTTGGGTCTAATACGCCCACAAGGGTATTTGTTCGTGTATTTTTATTCGATGGAGTGACGGTTTCGGCTACAGTATCGGAGCCAGAAATGAACTGAAAAGCGTCCACACTTTTGCGTAACATGTTGGCCATTAGGCCCGAGGCGTATGGGACAAAAAAATTGGTTAGCTCATGCACACGTTATCATGACGCGCGTTAGGACAGTTAGAATTAGTATTTAACCCTTCCGACCTTGGAAGATTGGGGGGGGGGGGGGGGGGGGGGGAGCGGTTTAAAATAAAACAACCCCCGAGGTTAAAGGTGTGTGTAAAACTTTGGGATTAATATGCTAACGCTCTTAAAGCCCGACGGCATGATTAGAACTGTCGTAAAATCCTCACTGTAGGGTCGGGACTATTAAGAGATTACTTGTTGAACAGGGTAACCGTCGGTACATTAGTTATACAACTAGGGGCAAAACGCCGATAAGCCTAGAGACCGACGACATTCGAACTGTATCCAATCGTATGGTCAAGATTGATAGGGTATACGTTCACGAACACAAGTAAAAGGGCGGCGAGCGTACACGATAGTAGGGCAAACAGTTTATGCTGACGCGTGTCCGAACGGGGGTTGAAAATTAATAAAGCCCCCGGCCAAGCGGCCGAGGCGACTAAGGAAAAAAATAGAAAACGGATAGGCCTAATTTTCCTATAAGGTAAGGATGGCTAATATCCACTTATAGGAAGACATCTCATTACCATACTGTAGTAAGAGTTAGCCTTGTAGGTAACCAATCAAACTTGCATGAGGGAATGAGACATGCGGCCCACTGGGCAAACTCTTTTAGCTTTAGGGGCTCGTTCGACACTCCTCGGGCACGTAAAGTCCCCAATGAATTGTTCATTCCACCTATCCTTGGGGATGCAGTCGGAAACAAAAAAAAGTTAAAACACTCCGAAGGAAATTCCTTGGGCTCCGAGGATTCCCCTACCATTTCTTCCTTTTGCCCAAGGGACCTCAAGAGGTCCCTTGGGCAAAAGGAATCTGCGTTTCACGGAGAGGAGCAGGCATATGGGTAGAGAGACGTTACAACCGAGAATCTGGATCGTGGCGGCACCCTATTGCCTGACAACCTCAAACAGATTTGATTTTTTTTTTCTTTTCTTTTTTCTTGTCTAACATCGTTCGAAGGAAATGTCATCGGGCGACGTCCCCGAGGACAGGTGGAATGACGACGGGAATTTCCTTGAAAACCCCCAAGGAAACTTCCTTCGGCCCCGAGGACACCCCAATGACTGTCAAACGAGCCCCTTAGAACCCCAAGCAGGCCCCACGGACCACGACAGTCCAAGAACTCAGCCTCGAACTCACTCACTCCCGCGAATTGTTAGTTGGCTAGTTTTTGTTAGATTTAGAACCTATGCTCGACAGTTGGCACAATGGGATCCATAGTCATTAAATTTTTCTCGTTGTTTTTTTTTTTTTAGTTATTAACGAATTATTTTATTGTACTTTCTCTTAGATTTTAGATCAAATCTATTGCCATATCTCTTATTTTTATCTTTATTTTTTATCTTTTTTTTGTCTTTTTACGTTAGGATTTTCAAATCTCCCTAAAAATTATGGAGCAGATTCATCCCCGAGGGGTAAGTTCGATCCGTCGTGAGTAAGGGGGATCTGACCATTACCCGATCCCAATTGGACTGCAAACTAGAGTATGGGAGAAGAGAGAGGCAGCACGCGGGCGTTCGAATGGGTTGATGGGTGAATGGACGGAGATGGTGGCGACGTGCGAGGGAGAAGGCGCGCAAAACGGAGATGGAGAATGAACCGCGCGCCGCGAGAGAAATGCAAAGGCAACAAGGAGGAGGTCATAAGACCGAGGAAGGAGTATACGCGGAAAATGGCAAATGGGCACGAGGGAAAAAGAGTATGTAGAGGAGGAAAGGAAGGATGAGCGCAGGGAGGAAGGAAGGAGAATCATAGGAGAGTAGGAGAACGACGAAGGGGAGCAACGTGCGGTGATGGAGGAGTTCGCACTCAATGGTGCAGAAGCATGAGTGTGGTGAATGGAAGGTAAATGCGCACAGGAAAGAGGAAAGATGCAAAATAGTCTTCGATAGATGTGGAGAAGACACAATCGAGTTAGACAAAGGAAAAGTTGTAACAAGGTTCCCGTAGGTGAACCTGCGGAAGCATAAGAGACACGCGAATGGCCGATCTTCAGTGTGTGGGACGCTGACTTGCACTCCTTTCCGCCGCCCTTGCCCCCATCTTGCCTACATCTGCTTTCTCTTTCAGATCCACCCCTTCTTAGGCTTACGTAGTAGAAAGTAGAGGATGCATTATACAAAGGAGAAGGATGTGAGAGAAGAGAGACGCGGAGAACGAGATGGAAGAACAATAATGACGCAAGTATTTTCATTATTCATTTTTCATTTTTCACAATGAATTTGTCCGCAATTTCGGTCGGATTCATGGTTGATGGCTTGACGAGACGTGCGATGGAGACGAAGAAGAAGGATAGCAGGAAAAGAGAGAGAAAGAGGAGAGGGGGAGAGAGAGGTGAGAGGATACATAAGAGAGGGAGGTCGGTGATAGAGGGGAGCAAGGCGACCGAGGAGAAAAATGATCGGCCATGGGGAGAGGAAGAACTAACACGACGATGGCTACTATAGCTACGACACAACGGACACGGCGATGTAGTGGCGAGGAGACGAAGACGAAGGAGAAGGAGAAGAGGGGAATAGACAAGACAATTAGGGGGGGAGAGAATAGGGGCACAAGAAGAAGAAGAAGAAAATGGGTAACAAGTCAATCGGGCAGTGGCCGGCTGCACGCTAGACTGTTTTGATGAACTTTCACCGGCTTGTACGACATTGAACCGTGATACTCTCGCACGGTGCATTTGCCTTATGGTCAAAAGACTCTCCCACCAACGACCCTCAGGTATGGGTAGGGGCAGTTGTCGGCCATATGGGTCTCCAAAAGATGTTGGCTCGTGTTTGCCACCTATACGCCTGGCCGAAGTCGAAGGACTTCGTCAAAGCCTACATCCAGGAGTGTCGTACGTGCCAGGAGGTGAATTGTGCGAACCACCTTCCGTATGGGTTACTTCAGACCCTACCCACACCAGAGGGTCGTTGGCAGTCCATCTCCCAGAGTTTATGATACCGATAACCAGGAAGAGTGTGTATGTGTGTGCGTTAAAGAGAGAATGTGCAAATGGCAGGAAGAAACTTTAAGTGTGTGTGAAAGGAAGAAGAAGAAGGAGGAGGAGGAGGGAGTGTCGAGGAGTGGAGCGAGGGATAGAGGAGATCGACGGAGAAAGGGGACACTTATTGTACATGTAGGAAAAACTAGTAACAATAAATATTAGTAAACAAATCCGGGATGTATCTTTTTATGTTTTAACAGAAGTTTCATTATCAATTTACATATTGATGAACGGAGGAGTCGAGCTTGTGGTCGCAGTTGACTCTTCCTTCGCAGTTGGGGAGCGAGCATCTTCGAGGTTGCCCTTCTCCACGAGTATCCTGTTCGTGATCATTTATCATTCCTTCGTATTCGCTAGCACTTCCTTTGGGGTCGTGAGCACCTCTTTGAGGTGGTGAGTGCCTCCCTCATTCTCATGAGTACCATCCTCGTAGCTTGTGTAACATCGTGTTCGGGTTCGGTGACCGAACCTGAACGTTTGCGGCAGAACGCGAACGAGCGCCAAAACCCTCCGAACACGAACATAAAAATATTTATTAAAAAAAAACATTATCAAAAACATCTGAAAGAAATATATGTTATATAAAATAATAATACAAACAACTTTTGCTTGGGAGGTATGCTTAAATTCGTAACCAAACTCGAGTGAAGAATCGAAAACCTTTTTTTTTTTTTTCTAATATGTTCGGTCGAACACGTTCAAGAGGCGTTCGGTCGAACACCCGAACATGTTCGGACGTTCGGAAAAGTTCCGAACATGTTTGGTGCGCTACATAAGGTCATCGTTGTGCACATTATCCTCGTATTCAAGAGTACATCTTTCTTTATCGTGAATGCCCCCTCTTGTAATGAAGAGTATCTGCTTTGTGCTAAGTCTCCTTCTCCTCGATGGCGCATTGGTCTGCCCCGCTCTCGTGCATATCCTCCAGATTCCGCTCCTCACCTCTGCTCCGGAGTTGGTCGTCTTAATTATCTCGGCAACTTGCATTGGGTCATTGGTAAGAAGAAACATTGAGAAGTAGGAGAGAACGAGAGCAAGGAGGTTCGAGCATGAGCAAAGGAACAGGATGGAGAGAGAGAAAGTTGAGAAGGAGAGAAAGTTGGATATTAAGAAGAAAAAGAACAAGGAGGGGATGTGGAAGAGAAGAGCGGCACTTACCTCAGTTCATGAATTTCCTGCGATTAGTAAAGTAGGAAGCCAATAGCGGGATGTTGGCTTTGCCCGGGCATAGCACCCCTCATCGTGGATGCATTAGACTGGAAAGATAACTTGTATACATTTTATTATTATTATTATTATTATTATTATTATTATTATTATTATTATTATTATTATTATGGATGTGGCCGTGATTATGGCTACATAAGTTTAAGGGAAGTCGGTAGGCAACAATAAGAAGTAGGTAGGTGACAACGAGAAGTAGGAGGGGGGAAATAACAAAAGAGGATAACAGTGCGAAGAGATACACACCTGGTCCTAGAGGAGGTTTGCATGGTCGACAGTTGCATGTACTTTGGGTGCTTCTGCTGATGCCAACGAGTTTTTTTGAAATTTAGAGTAAGCTAGATTAGTAGTTGTGTGATTGTAGTATGGGTGTTAAGCACTCGTAGGAGGAAGAACTTTGAGAGCACTGTTAGTGATAGGATGAGGTTTTCATTGACGTTTCAGTTCGCTGCTTAGGTTCTCCTCTAGCGGTATATTAGTGCATTTCTGCTCTTCTTGACAGTTCACGACTATTTTACTGTCTATGTGAAATTGCGATTCTGAAATGTCGTTTCATGGTTTGCTCATTTTCCTTGTGGTGTTTATTTCCCTTCTTATGATCTGCAGTTGGTCGAGATCATGGTCGGGTGCAGCATAATGGGAAAAGGATAACTACAAGTGGGGAGGGTCCAATGTTTCCCAGACGGAGAGACATAAAAGGTGATGGACTTATTAGAAGTTGAATGTAGCGAGGAGGGGGAGCGAAGGATGAAGAGAAAGAGGGATGCTTACATGTGGATGCGCCTACCCCAATGCAGGAGTAAATGCATACAGTCGAAGGGGGCAATATCCGGGTATAAGCTTTGAGCTTGTTATGACGCTTATAAATTTAAGAAGGTTTTTAGACACCACGATTGAGAGATTATTCCGGAGGAGCTCGTCATACGTATATACAAGATTACAAACTGCTACCTTATGATAGCAAGTAGGTTACCTACTCAACCCTCACTCAAAAATGACACTAATATTTTCGAGTCATTATCTCAAAGGTCCGATTTAGTCGAAAAGGGTTCTCAATGGATAAGGTCAGGTCGGACTAAATAGCTAGCTGAAAATGGAATGTCTGGTTGTGTGAGGTTTTGGAAAGTGAGGTCAAGACGAGTGGAAGTGAAAAGAGGGTTAACTTGTTAGACTTGTAAGATGGTGGTTTGTTGTATTTGCATGTCAGTAAACGACCTTCACTGTGCAGGCTATTGCAAAGTTATATTGATAATAATGTGCTTATATGGGCTTAGACTCGGACACTTGCAAAGTTATATTGATAATAATGTGCTTATGTGGGCTTAGACTCTGACACTTCACCGATGCGTTTTTTCTCTTATACATTTGGTTTGGGTTATCTGCTCTCTTTTGTCTTGATGTTGAAGTAGATTAGGATTATTGAAAAGGTCACGAACCTTTTGCATTTTATGTTATTTTGAAAAGTCATGAGCACGTATTTATTTTGGGTGCATAATTAAATGGTTCGAGACATTCATTTTTCATTTTGATGTCGCTTGTGTGTGTATCTTATTGTACTTTTGCAACCCAACCCTCAACAATCCTCATAATTCATAAAGTACTTAGGAAAAAGTATTGCATATTGACAATACTTGGATTGTTAGGATCCGTTTAATATTAGACAAACAATAAGGTAGAGATTCAAAGGACGATTTTTTTTACTATTTTGGTAAAGGATAATCGGACTGCTTGATGATTGACGTATTGACTACTTAATGATAATGTTTCACTAATTAACGAATGAAAAATTGAATGGTTTTGAGAAATAGTTGGATAAAGGGTCTAAGTGTCCGTTCAGTTGCTTCATGTATATTGATTTGATTTGTTGATTGAATGGTTTTGAGAAGTAACTGGATAGAGGGTCATGGAGTGTTCGCCTAGTTGTTTCACGTGCGATTATGAGATCTGATGTGTTGAATAATATTGATGGAGTGATTGGATACAGGGTCAAGGTGTGTCTGTTCAGTTGCTTCATGTGTGATGATGTGAAATGGTATTGAACATGAGATGGATAGAGGGTCAAAGAGTGTCCGTCCAGTTGCTCACTAAGTTTGATTTGGATTAATGTGTTGAATTGTATTGGAAGAGTAGCTGAATAGAGGGTCAGGGAGCGCCCGTCCAGCTGCTCGATGCGTGTTAATTTGAGTGAATCGTTGTCTATGTTCTTGAGGGGCAATTGGATAGAGAGCCAATGACTGTCTGTCTTACTATTCTATGTGTGGCAATCTTGTTGAATTGACCACATGATGTATGACAAATTGAGTGCAAGGTGGTGAAGATTTGAGGATTAGTCCTTCTCTTGTTTGAATGATAGATGATCTACGTGACTACTGTTTATTTGTAACGGAGTCTAAGTAAATCTTGAAACTTTCTTATTTAAGTTAGATGACCGTTTTTTTAATACCACATGATAGAAAGTTCGAGATAATATCTTTCACATGGAAGATGTTTCCATACTCTATCACCTTTTCCAACATTTAAAGCTCAATTCATCAAGCGCCAGGCATGATCATATGGATAGATAGAATATTGAGATCGCATTCAAAGTTAAGATGTTGATCTCATATTAACCTGTAGACGATTACAGGTCCTCCCAATTGATAGATATTCTTAGAAGGAATTACTATGAATGGACACAAAATTATCAACTGTTATCTTATGATAACATTTTAATAAACAAACTTTCATGTATCACTTAGCGAAAAAAATTGTACTAATGAGTTCAGCTTATCACCCTGATGGGATATAGTATGCATTTGGTTTGGATTTTCCGCTTTGTCCTTTCTTAATGGGGAATAGATTCGAAATATTGAAAGTCTTGAAACCTTTTCTCTTCTACATTCATTGATAGGTCATGGTCTATCTCTTTGATGTTTGTTGAAATATCAAGAGTTTTTGCTCTCATTGGTATGTTATGCTTATGTAAAATATTAATGGCATCTTTGTGCCTTAACTTCAGTTTTAAGCCTATTTGTAATGTACATATTTAATTAAGAATTACTCACACATATGAAGCGTCGTGCTAAACCACAACCCACTTAACGGTTACATATTGTTGAGTATTTCATAGCACCTCACCTTAGTATGTAAAATGACTCAAGAAGATCTATGTTGCCAGCAACAATAGATGGACACGTGAATATCGACGACATTGTTGAGCACAATTGATGGTTATGCCCAAGCCTTTGGGCAGGGAATGCCCTCCAAAACCGCAGATACAGTTTCAAATGCGGTTCAGAAACCATACAGATCCTAAAGAAGATCGGTGGTTTATAAGGAAAAAGTTAATGAAGACTTATCCCCATAATATATCATGCTATGAACGAAATTTAAAAGGGAAGCAGCATGTTGTGTAACGACTTCTAAGAGGACTATTGAAGTAAAGGAGGAAGGATTGCGAGGGTTTATGCCTCAGCATAGGGCCTTGCAACATGCGGGTGCCTGCCCTAAATGAAGGTGGGCCCCCTTAATCGCAATGCGTCCTAAACATGTCATTTTTGCAAACGGGCCAGTTGGGTACAATCCGCCTTGCTCGTGAAAATCAAAATATTTGTGAGCCTTCTAGGCTCTTCTAGCAACATGGTCGAAGCAGGGAGCATCGCACGTTTGTACATGGGCGGTTGGGCATGCGTAACCAATTCGGTCCCAGACATTTATCTGAATTGGGCGTGGGCGCAGACACTTTGGCCGAAACTGAAGCTACTGAAAACTTTGCATCACGTAGTCTAGTAAAGGCAAGCGCCCGCCTCTTCCCATATAGGAAAGAGCAGGTCGCAGGGCTGGGTAATCGGACACTTGCAAGCACATAAGGCAGTGTTGCTCAAGTTAGCACTCACGGGGCTGCTTCTGCACGTGGGCAACTGTGCGGGCATGTATAAGGTCGTGTGAGAAGGCAGGGTGCTGCTAAGGGCAGCGCCATAGCCAGCCCCACATAGCCGGGGTTCGGCTTAGACATAGCCAGCGAAGGTGGTGTTGGTCTTTGTGTATGAGGGAGAGGACGTGGGTGATGACATCAAGGTTGAAAATGAGAGATGAGGTTGATGATGTGAGGGCACGTACCAAATCCGGCAATGGTCTACAAGGGTCGACATCTTCATGTACTTCGATTCTGCTACTGACGTCAACAGGATGCATTTTTAATTTGTGGGTTGCTAGTAGTTGTGTATAAGTAGTTTGGGCGCTTAGCGTCAAGAAGAAGGAGGATTCTGGATACATATCTTGGTGGTGGCGAGAGTACGCTCTAATTGACATTCGGATGTGCTTTGTTTCTCCGTTGGTGGAATGTCGGTGCATTACTACTTTCTGGACAGCGTTCAGACTTGTTGGCTTTCAATGTGACTTCGCAATCTGGATATCTATCATTTCACTATTTCTCATTTTCCTTGCAGAAGGGGGGCAAAAACAAAGAAAAACAATCTGCCAATTTGAAAGACAGGACCACCAAATTAGACAAAGGAGTGTCAAGGTATGGCAGAGAAAGTTTGAAGGTCTTCTGAAAAACGTTTTGTGGACAATATATGACGAGGTAGTTATGAAAACGAAAGAGGCAAGTACGCATGTGTCACACCTATAGTTCAGAATGGGCAAAAAAAACACAGTTCGGCAGGTCCCTATACTTCCCAGTTCATAAAGACGAAAAAAACTTATAGAAGCGCTCCCAACACATGGCAAGTTATAAATGGGCAGTTTTCTCATTTTCAGGACCAGGTACCAGGGCAATCCATTTAAGTTGGGATTAAGGATAAAGGAGTTGAGAACAGAGTAGCGCCTACCAGGGGCCAAGTACCACAAGCAGCATATAGTTTGCCCAACGCCTGTATTTGGACCGTTTGTGGAGATGTGGGGTTGAGGAAACTCAACGTGATTTCCGCACATTTGCACCGACACATCCAGATTCGAGCGTCAAGAAAACGCAATGTTGCTGGTGGGACTCGGCACCCGGCCCTGTGGAGCTCTCGCAAAGAGGTTGCAAATTTTGTGACTAGCAGGCTACGCTAGCGAACTCGAAACTGACTCCTTGCCCAGAGAGAGAGAGATAGAGAGAGGGAGAGAGAGAGCGAGAGAAAGATCACTCTCATCAAGTTAGCCACAACAAGCATCGGTTATCCCTGAGATTAATAAAAAAAAAAAAAAAAACATCATCACTTGGATGTGAGAGATTGGAGAAACGAAAGCAGACAAAAAAGGAAGATTCCCCAAGGCCACGTCGCCCTGTGGAGCTCGCGCAAAGAGGTAGCAAATTTTATGACTAGCAGGCTACGCTAGCGAACTCAAAACTGACTCCTTGCACAGAGAGAGAGAGAGAGGGAGAGAGAGAGCGAGAGAAAGATCACTCTCATCAAGTTAGCCACAACAAGCATCGGCTATCCCTGAGATTAAAAAAAAGAAAAAAAAAAACATCATCACTTGGATGTGAGAGATTGGAGAAACGAAAGCAGACAGAAAAGGAAGATTCGCCAAGGCCACGTCGTTGAATGGTACACCCAACCGCTGTTGATGGACAAATTCTGTTGCACTCAGGTAAGTAAATCGCTTTGAAGTTTGAATTACTTGCAGTCGATCAGTTTGGCGACGATCCTCCAAGGCTATTGCCCTGTTTGTATATACAAAGAAAAAGGAAAAACAAAAAGGAAAAAGAGGGCGTCCTCTGCTTGGGGGGTTGGGTACATGCATCAGTTGCTTGCGCTTAACAATGTCGTCGATGTCGACATATCCGTCCATGGTTGGGAGCAACATTGATCTCCTTGACGGAAAGTGGTCTGTCTCAGCAAAATGTGCTAACCTGGAGGCATGGAAAACAGGGTGTGTATGAAGGTAACCAAGGATGCGAATCACATATAAGGCACCATCTGGTTGATCACCCAATATATCAAGGATTTCCCATAGTCCAAAATATTGTGGCGTCAGTTTACATGAGATTCCCAACTCCTATCCCAACTATGATGATTTGACCCAGACTCGTTCACCTACCTAAAATGCAGATCGTCGTTTGTGTTTGTTCTAAGATGCACCATGGCATCTTAAGTTTTTTTATGTGCTCTACAACTTGCTACAACATTCGTTCGTGCTTGACAACAAAGTTTATGCTACCAGGTGCTGCGGCTGGCTGGTTTTCAGGAATCAGAGATTTAGGCTTCCAACCAAGAGGCAGCTGGTTGGGAGTCTTACCGATAGTGTTGTGCACAACAGTTATACAGGCTGGCGATGAGAGGTAACTTCTCATTCCAGTAATCTTGATGTGGTTTAATATAATGTCGAACCAAGTGTTACACTACCCTGTTCATCTGTTCGGCCTGTCCCTTTGACTCAGGGTGGTTCCCTAATGCAATTTGCAGTCGGGTACCCAGCTGTTTTGTTGTACTTTGCCACAATTCACTAGTGAATCTAACGTCCCAATCGCTTACAATAGACTTAGAGAGACCGAAGTCACCCAGTTGTCCATAAATAACTTGATGACGTGATCAGTCTTACCTGTCTCAGGCATACCGATGAGTCTAATGAACCTATCCACAATGACAAAGATATATCGTTTACGGCTCTTGCTGGTCACAAGGATATCCATGAAATCCATAGACACACTCTGAACTGGTCTAGCACGAATGGGCAAAGGCTTAATAAGCCCAAGCGTTGCCTGCGTCCATGATTTGTCGCGCTCATTAACATCCCAAGTTTCTACATATTTTTTTCAATCTTTCATCCATGCGGGCCAGCAAACTTGCTGAACTGAATTTCTTGTTGTCATTTTATAGCCAAAATGACCAATTGCATCGTGACACTCACCTAAAAATGAAATACGCAAAGAGTCTCTATTCAGTACACACAAACGTTTATTCCCAACTTTCTCAAGGATCAACAATTCGCTAACCAGCAAAACCTGTTCGAAAGTAGCCTAATCTTTAGCTTTCAGTTTGCGGATGATCTTGGACATAATTGCATCTTCTTGATGGGCTTCCACCTTAAACCAATTACATCGTCCGAAATTTCAAACTCAATCATTAGCGCGCCCAGATAATGTGCCCTACACGATAGTGCATCGGCCACTTTGTTGTACTCTCCCTTTAGAGGGTTAAGCATGAAGCCGTACATATTTATGGCTTCAATCCACCTCTTAATTGCGTCGGAGAGCACGGGCTGTGCCTTAATCCAACGCAACGTTTCATGGTCAGATCTCACATAAAAGAATTTGCCTAAGAGGTAGTGTGTCTCCAATGGACCAGCACTCTATAGAGGGCATAGAGCACACACTCATACATGGACTTAGCTAATTTCTAACAAGGCATTTTTTACTCATGTACTCGATCGACCTTAACTTGTTCCCCTCCTTCTGCGCAAGGACCGTGCTTGTGTCGTCCAAGATCGAAAGTTTAAGAACTTCATATTTTGTTAGGGCATACAACTGTCATTTCATCAAAATTAACATTTTTTTATTTTTTGCATGAAATTGGAGCTGAGTTTTCTGACTGAAACTCGTTTAAATTTGCTACTCCTGAGGCTCTGGCATTTACAGAACGCAGGACCCCCTGGATGTATGTGGACTTAACTAGAATCCAGATATATCCATAGAGTACTGCCTACATGTATTTGGTCTCAAGCTAAGTCCACGTACATCCAAGGGGTACATCCTAGGGGTCCAGCGTTTTAAACAGGCTGGACCCTCAAGAGCAACAAATTTGAACGAGTTTTCGGCCAGAAAACTCTGTTCCAATTTCATTCAAAAAATAAAAAAATGTCCACTTCAACATAATGGCAGTTTTCAATTTCTTTAACATTGTCTCACACTTGTCGGTCCACTTTCATGGGGTGTCAAGGCATGTGAGGTCAGTTAGAGGGGCTCGTTGTGTGTTGGAAGGTCCCAGAAGCATTGCATAGTTCAAATGGCATCATCACAAACTCGTACAGACCGCACCTGGTTTGCAAAACTATTTTGTGTTGGTTTTCAAGTCTGATAGAAATCTGGTGGTATCTGAACTTCATATCTATCTAAGTATAGTACCGGCATCCCTACACTGTATCCAAGAGGTCGGTAATGCGTGGTAGGGTCTCCACATTTTTAACGGTGATGCCATCGAGGCCCCTATAAGTCAATGCACATCCTTAGGTACCCCCCTTTCTTTGGGAAAAATAAAACTGGCGCTCTGCAGGGGGTCGTACTTGGCCAAATCCAGCCCTTCTTTATGAGCTCCTTGACCTGGCGACAAAGCTCGTCAAACCTGCAGGAAACATCCCATCGATTCGCCCTCTAGATACTTCGCTACCAATGACATCTTCTATTGCGTTGACAACCTCCCTTTCCACCAAACCCCTAGGCTCCTCAAAGAAGTCTAAATATTGCGCAACGACTGCTTCTATCTCTGGGAGTGATTTTACAGCCTCCCCTTTCTCAGAGAAAAAAACTAGGTACATTCCTTCCTCGCAGTTTTGCTTGTAGTCGTTACAAAAAGACAACGAGCACATGCCACCATTTTCTCCACAGTTTAGCATACCCCAATCAGGTGGATTATTAGTAGGTTGTGGTGGTCAGATTCCGATACCTTCTTCACTTTCGTAATCAGCGGTTGCCGCTGAGGGCCGCCGCATGTACAATAGTTTGTGCAACAGTTACCCCTACAGTAGCAAGTGCTGCAGCAGCAGACGGATCCATTGGCTTCACAACCAATGCAGCAGGCACAGGCTGTTATACAACCCATGCAGTGGACCCCCAAGATACCCTTGCTGACTCTCTTGCGACAAGCAGATGGAAGAGCACCTGGATACCTGGGTGAGGACTGTGCCCACATACTAAGCTCACAAGGACAGAGAAACAAGTCGTCACTTTTGATATATGAAAGGGCAGGGCTCAGTGCAGGGCTCAATGTACGGCTCAGTGTCGGGGATCGAACACTTGCATGCTGATGCGGCATCGCTGCTAGAGCTAGCGCTCACGGGCTGCTGCGCTGATGTATGGAAAGTCTGCACGCGTGCGTGCTGCCATGCGATAAGCAGGGCGCTGTTGATGGCAGCGCCGTAGCCCATCCCACGTAGTCGAGCTTAGGCTTGGACAGTCAGCGGGAGGTGGCGGTGGTCTTCATGTAAGAGGGAGAAGACGTGGATGATGAAGTCGAGGATGAGAGAGAGAGTGAGGATGAGAGAGAGAGTGAGGATGAGAGAGAGAGCGAGAGACGAGGTTGGTGATGTAAGGGAACTTACCTGGTCTTGGAGATGGTCTACAAGGGTCAACATCTTCATGTATATCAGTTTTGGTGCTGACGTCACCTGGATGCATTGTCAATTTGTAGGCAGCTAGTAAGTTGTGTGATCGAAGTCTGGGCACTAATCATCAAGTAGGAGGAAGGACTCTGGATACATATGTTGGTGATGGTGAAAGTATGCTCCCCCATACCTTTCTCAGCCTTTTGGCTAAGATCAAGTGTAGTATCTGTTATGATCAGTTAAAAAAAAGTACGCTCCCATTGACAATCAGGTTCAGTGTTTTGGTTCTCCGTTGGTGGAATATCGGTGCATTTCTGCTTCTCATTTCTGCGATGGACTTGCTGCCTCTCTAGGTTTCTGTCATTTAGCTATTTCTCATTTTCCTTGCAATTTGGTATCAAAGCTGGTTTGAGCCACTCCGCTGGCTCCTTCGCAATGGCTGTTTGCTGCTTCGCAGGATATGGTGAGGCAGGGATAACGCATGAGCGTCAATGAATGCCGGCCTAGTGTCATGTGGGCGCGCCAGGAAGGATGTGGTGACATAGGCTGTGCACGTTGGATGATGCGAGCTTGCTAATGTGCCAATTTAAGCCGAGATGGAATTGCATTGCCTTGTGGGTTATGCTGAGGCATCGACCGACCATCGTAAATGCAAGTCAAGGTACCAGTGAGAAATTTGTGGTTGGGGGCAGCATTATGAGGTACGTTTCTCCTTACCTTGTCAACCCTCGTCATTACTTTTTACTGTAAGCAAGTGACTTATGTCTTGAGAGTCCTCTCATTGTGAGGTGTCCTAAGCATTCAACCTCGAGAATCGACATTCTTCCTTGGGAACATGCTGATGGGAGACGGGCATTGCGTCTGAAGGGCCCTGGACAAGCACTCCGGTCACGATCACCATGACAACCCATAAGGACTTAGTACACGCATGCTTTGCCGCTTGTCCTTGGTTCTGCTCACTGCGCTGTAAATATTTCCCAAGGACCTTGGGGTTGTCATTACACTGCCTCTTGATCAGCCCGATCAATCAGATGGAAGGATCCTTCCATGCGACGGTAAAGAACGGGCAGAACTGGCCATAAGCGATTTCCTGAGCACAAGGGTGGATCACGCTAAACCAGAGCTTCAGGATGTTGACATCAATTGACTACTGAAGAGGGATAGGGGGGGAGGGAGGGAGGATATCAGTCAACAATTCAATCATTGAAAAACAATACGGCTGCATGCACACCGAGCAAACGATTTTATTTTTATACTTGACTAGTTAGTTGTGACAGACACTGCTAACAACTGACAGACAGCTGCAGATAGGTTGTAAAATATTTTCCTTGCTGCATTGCAATATGTCTGAGACTAGTCAAACGTAGGAACAGAGTATTCGTGGAAATCTAAAATTATTTGTTGTCACCGCTTCACTACTTTCTGACAAAGTTGGACCCATATGAGCGGGGACTCGTATGCATCCTGTCCACGACACATATAAGTCCAAACATGGTTGCACTTCGTCCCAATTACGACTTCACAGAGCAACGTACACCAGCCTGCTTCAACATAGAAAAACCGAGTCAAGAGAAACTAGACACAAGGTGTCAATCGAGAAAACCTTTCGGTGAATCAGAGAGCACATACTCGCACATCAGGTTGATGCTCCGTTGCCAGGCAGCTTTTGCTGCAGGTCCACTGGGGTACGAAGCCAAGCCAATCCTGTGCCACATTTTACTAACTCCCACACCTCGGAGGACGACGAAACGGCAAACTTCGAGTGGGGGGGAACTGAAACTTGAGAGATACCAGTCCCCCGTACAGAGCAAACTTCGAGAGAGAGAACTGAGAATTCGAGTGATACAACTTCCGTATAGGAGGGGGCTGCACTGCACGCCAAGCAATTCTATTCTTAGTCTAAGTGCACATTCGAACACAGGTCTGTATTTCTTAAGTTCGTGTTATAGGATATGACAACCTTTACATGGATCAGCACGTGCTTAAACCACCCACCTCTCCATCCGGACCTAAATCTGACCACTCAGAAATTGCAATTCACCGACCCTATAATCAACAGAGACACCATGAGGAAAAATGATTGTGGTACCCTTCCTCCCCTAACCTCTACCAGGCCTGCGCACTGTAGATTCTGTCCTGAGACTTGTGGGCAAGAAAAATGAAGTGCACAGGCAGCTGGAGTTGGGGTGGTATGAGAGAGCATTTCACATGGCAGCAAATGAGACTTTCCAAGCTAAGGTGCCTTTCAACATGTTTGGATAGTGGGCAACGTTGCTCAATCCCAATGGGGAGGATTTTGCAGGCCGATCCATATCGTTCCATTTCACTGCTTTTCGAAAGGGTGAAACCAAAGAGCAGGGGAAAACCAAAGAGCGCTTCAGGAGAACACATAGCTGTCTTCTGGCATAAACAACCAAAGCACTGATGGTAAATCAGTTCCAATGCCTTGACAGTGCGCACATGTTTACGGAGAAAAAGGTTCATTGCCCAGAGCCCGTATGGATTAAGAAAGTTCAAGAGAAACGGTTAACGGGGGCCCAAATATTCGCCGTTTTCGTTGGCAATTGCGCTGAAATTTTAAAAACAAACGATATGAGACCATAGTGCAAACGTCAAAAAAGGAAACAGGCCAAAAAGAACCAAAAAAAAACAAAAAAAAACTATGAAACCCTAACACAAAGACACCGTCCGAGTCTAAATGAAGCGTCCAACGAACTCAACTTTTTCATTATTGATCCGAACATGTCAAAACTGCACACATGACGCACCCTACAGCACATATATATCACACAAAAAGGAAAACAAGAAAAAAAGCAAAAATTCAGCACAATATGACAGTTTCAGTGCAATTCAGTGCAAAATTCGTCGAAAATAACACCCCTGGTTAACCGCATGTGAAGTTCAAGGCAGTACATTGTGTGTATGGAAATCGAGGAAGGCATCTCAAGTGAACTAGATGACCTGTTGCCACTTCGCCCGCAAAAACAAATATGATGCGTCACACATTCACAGAGGTACATGACCAATGCTCTCTCTCTCTCTCTCACACCCACACGATCTCTTTCTCTCTTACACTCACAGAAAATAAAACGAAAAAAAAGAAAAGACAGAAAAGATTGCACCAAGTGGTACCCCTCCACACCACTGGTGTCCCCTTCAGTCCGCCTCCTCACCCTCTTCCTTGCCCACTCCCTTGCCTCAACTGGTGCACCCATCCTCCTCCGACGGTTGTAAGTCTGCTGCTTCGTCCTGATTTCAGATCCCCAACGACTGCCACACCCATGATCCTTTTCCCTGATCCTGACTTCCCCGCATTCTCCTCTCCATCACCATTGCACTCCAATCCAGAGTCTTTCACGTCATCTCCCAAGTCTTTTCCCTCCGCTTTTGCACTTGTAGTACATGACCTAATCACATCACCATGTCCGATCTTCATGTCCCTCTTTTCCTCTCCATTTCTTCCCGATGCTGCCCTGCCTCTTCTCCTTTTCCCAATCAGAGTCAATACGAAGGAAAAAAACACAACAGCGTGCTTCTATCCCTTCCCGATGCAACTTCCTGATGTCTGCGACATAATATTCCTACACTTCTCGTGGTCTCTCTTACCATGTCATATATCATGCTCCATATCTTCAGCATCCCCATGATCATGCTCTCTCTCTCTCTCTCTCTCTCTCTCTCTCTCTCTCTCTCTCTCCCAATATTTGCCATGGTTCCTTTTTTTTTGGGAAACGTAAAGGATTCCATTGTCATGAAAACACGAGGCCGGGAATTCCTCACAAAACAAGCCGTAATGTAACAATGTGCCTGTCTGGGACCATTACCCACGGTTGGTTTGTGGGTCTTACTTACCCCAACGACAGTTGGCAGAGCCAAAACGAGCAAAATTCAAATGAATAAAAAGTCGGAGGGGGCTACGCAACCGTAGAAAAGGGGTAAAATAACAAAGTAGAGAATCAACCACGAGAACCAAAAACTAAGTATTAAACCACCAGTACTTGGCCCAGCTATGGGCCGCGGAGGTGTCCCGTTAACGCGCCGCATTCGAGGGGGGTCTCGTTCACATGAACGGTCGGTCACTGAGAATTGCGACGTAGAAAAGAAAACCAAAAAAAAGAAAGAATACTAAGTTGGGCGAGGGTCGTGGTCACGTCTGTTCTTGGTGGAATGCTCGTAACTAGCATTTCAGGTAGATTCTGAATGTCTATTTTTTCTGCTTTTGTTTCTTTTCATTTCTCTTAGATACCCCTGCCAGCGAGGCAGGGCATATCCCGTGATCTACTGAGCATCCCTCGTTGAGGGCAACTCACACTTGCACACACAAATGTATCTAACTAATCTCAGGGCCAAATTCATGTTTCGTTTTTTTTTCTTCTTTGAGATTCATTTCTTTGTTCTTTTTTTTTCGTTATTTTACTTTCGGATTCTGACAAAAACGTCACGGGGCTTATACACCCAAACTGCGACGTGCTCACATTATCACTCAGGAGAATTGCATCCAACTGCATTCACATCCACACGGTTGTTGTTTGTTTTTTTTCTTTTTTGCTGTTGGCCCCCAGCCTCGGCCCGTCCAACTACTGGTACTGCCAGGCTTGGCAGGCTCAACATACCGGTCGCTGGAGGCTCGGAATTGATAGCTGTGCCAAGCACTGGTAGTTTTAAGTCTAAGAGCACCCGTCTTAGAACTAGTCGACACCCTGTGCTCACGGTTAGGCCCCTGTAGATCTCCCCACCTATTGCGGCACTCTCGAGCCCTTTCTGTGTCCCTCTTCCTTCCTACTGCGGAACACTCTCGAGCCCTTTCTGCCCCTCTTCCTTCCTACTGCGGAATTTTACCAACCAAGTGCGCCTGCTTGGATATTTGCCATGTTCGCTATTATGAGGTATGTGTGCATGTTGTGTGCGTGTGCACGCGTGTTGTTTTAAAAGACCCCAGATTACCTCTCTTTCCCTCGAGAAATCACCACAAGCCATCCATAACGAAAAGTATAGATAGGCAATATAATAGAAAATGCAAGGTTGGCCACATTTGCCTGGTTCAGCGCCAAGTGCCCAGACACCCGTCTGCCAGAAAAGCGGCACACTCGCACATATGCACATGCATACATGTATCTTTCAAACCATAAGGGGATGGGGGGCAGAAGGCAACTTACCTAAGACAGAAGACCACTCCAGCAAGAAAAACCGACCCGGACCCCTCGAAAGGTCCGAAAAAACAAGGAGAGCCTTCCACATCGCCCCACAAAAAACTAATTTACCAAAAGCAAATCAAATATGACAGCATTGGAATTCCTGACATTCATCCCAAACTACTTACCAGCGTCACTCCCAAAGAGGAATAAGATACGAGACAGCTAACCTAAGACAGAAGACTCCTCCAGCAAGAACGCACCAACCCGGTGTGTGTGTATGTGTGTGCGCACGTGAATGGGTTTGTTCGTGTGCGCTGGTGTGTGTGCCGATGTGTATGCGTGTGCGTGTGCATGATTGTGCTCGTGCGTGTGATTGTCACATTCGCCATACATAACTCCGCAAAAGCGAAGAATGACAGACTGTTTCGCAGGACTTACTCATAGAGGAGAGGAACCTCAACAGTCTGCCCGGGATCCAAGTGCATACATGCGTGGGCATGTGTCCAGGATGCAAGTGCATACACGTGTGACCATGTGCGTGTCCAGATTACGAATGTGAACATGCACGGGTATGTATGTGTCCATGTGCGTGCTTGCTTTCGCAGGGGAAAGAGGGCGCCTTTGACCGTCAGCAAGAAACATCAGCCACACTACAGAGCCATAAATTCAGAGAGCCACACATTCAGCGCGCAGAGAGAGTCTATAAGACGTTTGTCAGCTTCGTTACGATGCAGCACATCCTGTAGAGTTTGTCACCGGGTCGCGCATAGAGTATGACCAGGCCCTGAACTCAACGGGCCGTCAGCTGGCAAATGCCCAACATCCACTGGGCGTTAGGCCCGACAGTTTTTTCCAGTGCCTACCATCCCGTACAGGCCCTCTTTGATCCAGAGCGTCGGAGTGGCTGCATCTTGAAATCCGTATTGCCAATGCTCTGCAGCGTCCATATAAGCAAATCTGAAATAACCATTCGTTTTTCATTTTGTATTGTATGTTCTCGTTTTGTTGATGGGCCCTTAAGAGGTCGCGGGCTGCTTCACAAGTAGAGTAGAGAGACAAGCAACAAAGCGTCTCTAATGGACGGCCTGGATGGTCGCGCAATCTTAAAGTCTTCAACATCGTGCGGAAATCTGGACCGCCGGGCCGGTAGGACCGTGGCCAGCCGGGATTGCCCAATTCTCACGTTAGCAATTTCTATCAAGTGTAGGGATAAAATAGAGCACCATACTGAACTCGGGCCGTAACAATGCAATTTCTTTCCCCCTTCCTTTAGCGCACTTAACAGCCCAGAGCTGCAAAGACTATTGGACGCACGAGTGAAATTCCATGTACATTGTTCCGTTCAATTCTCATTCTCGTAACTGCCAAGACCAGCTGCAGACTCGCCCTTTCACCTGCTGCTCATGCATGATCTTCGGAACGACAAAGCATTCAGTACATCTCTTTCAATAGAACAACACGTCCTGGTTCCACTACACGATAACAGCCATCCAACTATACTCGGAATACCAGAGGCTTCCATGCTGATTTTGTAACACTCAGCACTGCAGTCCCCACTCTCATGTAACCAAGAGTGAATCCGTACGCAGAGTTTGTAACACTCGTAAACTGAACTTTACAAAGCAAAGAGTTTGCAGGACTCGGACACTGCACTCCACGCTTATACATAACGACGAAATTGAAACACTTCCGAAGGATTTCAAATAGGTTAGCAATGCCATAGCACACGAGCGCTAGCTCAGGAAAGAAATACTCCACTCAACATGAACACCACCACATCGAAGGATAGAAATAAGTGACATCGCGCACCGTCAAACAAAGACGCCGATCACCATCAGAACCATTCAGATATGAGCTGACTCATATGCATCCTGTCCACAACGCATTTAAGTCCAAACATGGTTGCACTTCACCCCAACACCGACTTCACAGAGCAACATATACCAGCCTGCTTCAACGTAGAAAAAACGAACAACATATACCAGCCTGCTTCACCATAGAAAAACCGACTCGAAACACAAGGTGTCAATTGAGAAAACATTTCGGTGAATCAGAGAACACATACTCGCACATCAGATTGATGCTCCATAGCCAGGCGGCTTTTGCTGACACGTACACCCTACAGCTCCAGACCAGCAAAAAAGGTAAGATTCCACTTGGACAACGATAGCCACCACTCGCAATCAGCAACAAGTCTGTCCTCGCTCTCACAATCAGGAGACAGAAAATGACAGGGAAAAAGAACAGCGCATGTCTGCCTCCACTCTGGCCATCACAGCATCTTTTATCATTGCCACACCGCACCACATACATCCTCATCCTACCTCTTCTTCATGCGAACGGGCAACACTCCCACACCCAGAAGTCCCCTTACCCCTCTCTCCCTCCCATTTCATTCCTCCCTTCCTTTGTCTATGTACATCAGATCCACCCAAAACCATTCCCAACAGCTCTGCAAGACTTCCGACCTCGCGGCCAACACATCCTCCCAAGACAAAGCAATCACAACCGTGGCAAAACTCTACTCGTCTTTATATTTCCCGCAATAAGAACGTGGTCATGTGACAAGATCCCAAAACTGCAACACGCAGCACCGCTGACCACGCTTCTCAGCTAGGCTATACGGTGGTAAGACACGAGATTCTTCACGTCGTTAGCTCCATGATGGCATTGACAATGTCTCCACCCGTATTCTTCAGAGCCTGAATAGCCTTAGCACGAGAAACACCGGCCTGGGTTTGGACGAGTTCAACATCCTTGGGCTCAACGCCGGTCTCGTCAACCTCCTCTTCCTCTACATCGGCTGCCGAAGGAACTTCCGAAATCTTCTGCTCCACCTGGGCCAAATCAGGAGCCTTGAACTGCTCGGCAGCATTGAACTGCGCCTGCGAAGTCAGGTCCTCGATCTTGGCCTCACCAAATATGATGTAGGTGTCCGAATTGGGGCTTTTAAAAACGTCCGGCTTCGAGATCACAAAGAGAATCTGCGTCACAGCAAACAGGAAGGACAAGGACGTCATTAAATCAGAAAGGGCTCGCACATTGCACCTCCACATCCTGAGGCGCTTACTGGAAGTCCCCTAGCACAGCACTCATAGCCCAATACTACATGACCTATTACCGCTTCAATCGCAAGAACAAACGCGACCGGTGATGCAGAAAATCTGGAGGCAACCGACAGATGCAAACTCTCTCTCTCTCTCTCTAACACACACACACACACACACAGAAACCGTAAAAAACAGAAAACGAAAAATAACACGTATGGCCCCCTGCACAGATTTCTACCTTATCTCCCCTTCCCCTCCCTTTCTAACACACGCACACACAGAGAAACCGTACAAAACAGAAAACGAAGAAAATCCACAGACTTCTACCTGATCTCCCCTTCCGCCCCCTGCACAGACTTCTACATTATCTCCCCTTCCCCGCTAACACTTCCCCCTCCCCCGTCACTCTCTCTCTCCCTCTCTCACACACACACACAAACGAAACGGGAAAAAAAAAGGAACCGTGAAAACAGATTGTGTCACGCTGCGCACTTTCACCTCCCCCCACCCACCGCCGAAGTCGACCGGTTTCCCCCTCACCCATCTCTCTCTCTCTCTCTCTTTATGTCTCTATCTCCCTTCTCTCTCACACACAAACACAAACCGAAAAGAACACAGGAAACGAAAAACGACATCACGCCTTCAACCCACCGAAGACCACCTCGACTTCCCCCGAGCTCTCTCCCCTTCCCACCGCCTCTCTCTCTCTCTCTCTCTCTCTCTCTCTCTCTCTCCCCCTCTGTGTGTGTGTGTGTGTGCACAAACACATTAAACCGAGAAGTCAAAAGAAAGCACGATTCCGCACCATGTATCCTAGCCACGTTCACGATTTCCCACCTTCAACCCCCCGGC